>OZ038493.1:87588264-87685764 GCA_964036315.1 Acanthosepion esculentum
GGATGAAAAAAAAAATCAAGAAAGATTGTAATGAAATATTTCGAAAGAGCCAACTTACATTCTGATATTTTTATTGAAATATAGCAGTAAAACCTGTTACAGCCGAGTTGAAAGTAACGATTTTTCTCTTTGAGATATAAGTAGACAGGCGTCGGTTATAGATAAAAATATTATTTGGGAAATTAATTTGTCAGCTACTGTACATAGAAAAGAGTTTATAGAAATAAAAATAGGCTGATAAGAACCTAATAGGGTTATATAAAGAGGCTGATAAGCAAAAACGTCAATAATTGAAGATATATATATATATATATATATATATATATATATATATATATATATATATATATATATATATATATATATATATATATATATATATATTAGTGAACGTTGAAGTCAACACTCAGAGGCTGTTTCCGGCATAGATACCGAAACCGTGAGATCACCCCTGGTCGGCAGCTGATGAAGATAGGGTATCGCACGTGCTAACACGTTGTATCTTAAATATATATATATATATATATATATATATATATATATATATATATATATATATATATATATATATATATATATATATATGAGGCAGGATGTGTGTGTATGTGTGTAACGAATGCACGGCCGCAATTTTCGGATTTGCACCAAGATTTACATGCACTTGCTCCAAGTTAGCGGGAAGTCCAAGACCGACTTTGCATTTCCCAACTCCCATCGAGAGTGGAAATAATCGATTTTTTCATGCTTCTACGGCAGTTTTCCTGTAGTTTGCGGCCATTTTCTACTGGCCAGAGTGAGAGCCTATAGCTGGCTGCCACGAATAGGCAGGAAGATTCTATTGGCCAGCGTGAGAGCCAACAGCTGACTGACACGAATGTTAACTAGCATGCTAGCATGCAAAAAAAATCGATAGCTGTATTCGTCACAAGTGGGGAAAAATCCGGTTTTTTTCCCGGTTGTCCTAAATGAAAATCTTTCAAGATTCGCCTTCGTAGCGACTTCGGTATTACCACTCTCTCGTTATACAATAAACTGCTAAATTCCTTTCCTTTTCTTCTATTTTTTTTTTTTTTTTGGTATTATGAATAAATTCATCCTTTTCCGCTTCTCTTCTTATCCATAGCAAAGTCACAGCTAGTTCCTTTATTGTATTGTATAACACTTTACTGATTTCATCTTCAGCTTGTAATGCCGCTATTACCGAGTCTTCCAACGGTTCGCTTTTCGCCAGTATTAATCGCGATAGTCCATTAGCGTGCCAAATTTTCTTTGACGGTAAGAACTCAAGTTTGAAATTGTAGTTTAGTAAAGTCTGTTCGCTGTATAGACTGGTAGACCTTTTTAACCGAAAATCGTAAGAAGGGGTTTGTGGTCCGTTTGGAGCGTGAACTCTCTCCCATAAATATATCTGTGAAGAACGAGTTATTGCGAATATTATGCCTAATGCCTCCTTTTCGATTTGTGAATAGTTTCTCTCCGACGGTAATAATGATCTAGATGCGTGCGAAACGGGTTTCTTTGTACCGTCCCGCATCTTGTGTAGAATACACGCACCTACCCCATGTGAGCTCGCGTCACTTGCAATAATGATTTCTAATTCGGGATCGAAATGTGTCAGTACTAACTCCAAAGTTAATTTTTGTAGATTACTTAGCACAAACCAACACGTAATAATATTAACTTTGAACATGGACATAATATCTTGACCGTGTTTTGAAAAAAAAATGAAAACATTTTATAAAACATACATACAACAAACTATTTCTTATTTTAACAGTTAAAATATAATCCTTGAAAATGGCTAAATGTATAGCCGAAAGCTCTCAGATAAAAAAAAATTCGGACAGTTTTTATATAATTTATCATCCAAAAAGAAAAAAATTATTAGATTGCATGAGAATTTGTATAAAAAAAACTAAATAAAAGCACCTTGTTTGTCATTTTCAATGAAATATATATATATATATATATATATATATATATATATATATATGCCTGATTATTGGTTTTATAAATTAGTTTTATGAATTGGTTTATATACATATATATATAAAGGGATCGATATTCTATTTATTAATCCTACAAATTTGTATTACTTAAACATTCTTTTTGATGGATAATCGGAGCTGGGTAAACGCTCTGTTTATTTACTAAACAGTATATTTATTTATTTTCGTCTAGCAGCCTAAATATTCGAGAAATCTTGTTATAGAAAATACCCACTCTCCGTTAAGATTCGAACCTGCGTTCACTTAGGGGAAACTGTCATTCGATCTGACGTTCTTTGACCCGGCTCCAGAGTACGTCGATAATCAAGCTAAGTTAAATAGTGCCTCCGTAGCCAAGAGGTCCAAATCCCACCAGGTCGAATGACAATTTTCCGTTAGTTTCGAATCCGGCCTCAGAGTGCATATTTTTTTCTCTAATAAGATGCTTAAACGCAATCCTGATTTCCTGAAGATTGCCTTTAAGAATGAAAAAGACTGTCGCCACTTGATTGACCTTAATATCCGCTTTTATATTTACATACTGTTTATCTCTGATGTTGAGGACTTTAACCCATAAATATGGCATACCTTAAAACTCATATATATATATATATATATATATATATATATATATATATATATATATATATATATATATATATATATATATATATATATAAAGAAGTATGGTTTTACAGTGTGCTATATTTATGGGATAAAGTGCACGAGATAGAGAGTATGTAAATATAAAAGTGAACATTGAAGTCAACACTCAGAGGCGACAGGCTGTTTCATGCTAGACGCAATTGTCAGGCCATGTGTGTTGAGTTTTTTCGACTATTTTTATATACTGGTCAGTGGTGCATTGTGGGTAGTCTATTCTGACAGTTATTTTGGCGGGAGTGTTTATTTTTTTATTTTAATTTAATATATTTATAAATATATAAAATAAAAGTAGAAATAAATAAAAAAAACAAGTAAAATAAATTAAACCAAGTAAATGCATAAACCACTCCCGCAAAATAACCGTCAGAATGGACTACCCACAGTGCACCACTGACCCATATAGAAACAGAACCCAACAAACGGGGCCTGACGATTGCGTCTAGCATGGAACAGCCTGTCGCCTCTGAGTGTTGACTTCAATGTTTGATATTTGTTTACATTTGTATAAAAACAAATTGCTAGATTTATCGGCATCATTCTTTCGAATGAAGATAGCTCAGTGGTAGAGACTGACACCAAATCGGTTGGGTTTCAATCCTGGCTTGAGGCATTCGGTTGTCATGTCGCACTGAAGAGCTGTGATACAGCGAAACAGTACTGTCTGCGTATGACCCACACACGCATATATATATATATATATATATACATATATATATATATATATATATATATATATATATATATATATATATATATATATATGTATGTATGTATGTATGTATTGTTTTAAATGTAAGACTGAACAGTGCGGTCAACACCGAGTGACGACCATCTGTTTCATACTTAAACGCAATCTTGAACACAATGTGCGTTCAAGCGGGAAATAGACTGTTACCATGAGTTGCGTTAACGTCATTATTGATTGCTATATTTACACACACTCTATCAATGATATTGAGACCTTTTGCTCATAAACATAACATCCCTTAAAACTATATTTTTACCACATTTTTATCAATTATATTGTTTTATATATGTGGCTATTAAGACTTCACTTCATCATTGGCAACACACAGTGCGTGCAATAACATCGATATGTACGCAGAGTCATACAAGAAAATCTGTAGAAAATCAACTATTTTTTCTTTAGTCATTTATGTTGGTAATCTATGTCCCCGACATGAACGCCGATTAAACTGTTGCTATATCTTGAAAAACATAATCGGTTGTTATTTAAAAAATAAAGTAAAAAAAGAAAGACGTAATAGCATTAAAGAAAAAGGCAAGATTTTATAGTATTGTCGGAGTTAGATCCTCCTTAATTCCCAAATTTTTACTAGGGGTAATTCTCCCTATACTATAAATACTGGCCGACTTCTCGCCTCGTTTTACATTTCTTCATTTCAACGACTACGATGTAAGCTCTCTTAGAAGATCCGCGTCTTCCCATTTGTGGGAGACCCCATGAACATTATACACCCATATACGTACGTACGAACATTCACCAAAGAACAGTCACCAATGTTTACACACACACAAATGTTATTGTCCATTGTAAAATTGTTTTGTTTAATACATATATTTGTTATATATATATATATATATATATATATATATATATATATATATATATATATATATATATATATATCGGTTTTGTTTGTCTTCTTTACAACTTCAGTTGGACTTAACTTGACTCCGGCAGTTTTCTTGTAGTTGGACCTTTTAATATTCTACCAGGAGTTACACACGTGTTTCTAATACAACAACGCGTAAACACACTCGGTCCGCTACAGTATCTTTCGTTTCAAGCGTAATAACGAAGGTCAACTTAGCCTCAGTGTGTATTAAAATCTCTTATGCATTGATTTTGTCAGGACTAATTCCTTAATTTTTTTTATAAAAACAGAACAAACGTCTGAATCTATCGTCCATTTTAATGTTGTGATTACTCGTCTATATTTGTCGCTAATATCAGCAATGAATGTGTTTGATGCAGGAAAGAAAGAAACGAAAAATGATGAAAATGAAAGAAAGAAAGAACAAATGAAGGTAAAAAATAATAAAGAGAGAGACGAAAATAAAAGATAGAAGAGATAAAGAAGAGAAAAATATGCAAAAAAGCGTATATACGTTAAAATAAAAAGTAATGAAAAAGAAAGAAAACGAAAGTGAAAGTAAAAATGCCAGCAAAGAAAGGGACAAAGATTCTCATATAAAAGGAGAAAGAAAAGAATGGAAAAGAAACACGTATTAAAAGAAGACCAGATATTTTGAGGAAAAAATGCATTGAAAAGAAAGAGGATTATTCGATTAATTTATTTACATAAATTCTTTATTTTCTTGATGTCATCCTTTACATTAAATCCGCAGAAGATGAGATTTCGGAATGGAAAGACATAATGTTGGTACTTCCACTTTTGACTGCGTTCAAAGATGACCTAATTGCAAAAGTATATTTGTCTTTACCGCCCGCATTATTGGAATTGCATGTCAGCACCGCGAACGTTTGTTCTAAGCGCGCATCGACTATTTTCCTCACCTAAAGAGAAATGATGGTAAAAGAAATGAACGCAAATCTGCATCCGTATTTCAAAAAGGAAAACAAAATAATCCCATTAAGTAAATCTATCAGAATCTCAAGAGAAGAATTTATTAATATAAAATATGAACTTCATTATCTTAATTAATTTGAAAGATTTCATTCAAATAAGCAAATATGTCATCAAGTGTGTCTAAACGTAAGTAAAAAAATATATTCGCCAGCAATTTCTGCTCATTTAATATCAGGAATCCCGTGGACGTGTTTTCATGTGAGTGTCTGTGGAGCGTGTGTGCGTGTTTGTCGAGAAATAATTTAAAAGTATATTTAATATTTCCCCATATATACACACGCATATTCATGCAACTGCATACACACAGACGTATCTGATGGAAGTCATACCGACATCGTATATAAGTGAACTGAATCAATATGAAACTACCTATGAATAAATATGCAAACATATTTTCATAAGAAATCTTATTTAAGGAAATGTTCTCTCCTTGCTTAAACACGACGTTATTCGTAGACGAGTCGGTTAAAGTACGTCGGATCTAACGACGGTTTCTCTTGCAAAGAGAGGCACAGGTTCGAATCCTGTCGGAGCGGGTGCATTTTCCTTTAATAATATTTCACGAATATTTAAGTCGGCAGACAAAGTAAATTACTTTTTGAAATAAATGGAGCATCTAGTGAAACATGGATATCCACTTAGAGTGGTAAAAATATGTCGGTTTAATAAATTTTTAAAAATTCATTGTTTCTTTAGAAATTGCTTTCTTTACGTTTCAGACTCGAAAACTGAGCTGCTATGAACTTTCGGGAATCTAAAGGAAAAAGATATGATTAAAGGCTTTACTTAACCACGACGATCTTCATAGCCGAGTCGGTTAAATCACGTCGAATCTAATGACGGTTTCGCCTGCAAAGTGAGCATAGGTTCAAATCAAAAGGCGTACATATTTATATCCAAAAACAAATTCACTGACAGATTATATATATATATATATATATATATATATATATATATGTGTGTGTGTGTGTGTGTGTGTGTGTGTGTCTTGACTGAAAACTAAGAACTCGGAAGAGAGTCACACAGGCGAGAAGTGCTATAAAAGTACTGTTAGCAAAGATCTTACGGTTACGTCTAACCAATTCAATAGCATAACAATGAGACCTAGTTGCCAATCTAATACTGCACTTACATTCATAATGTCTAGATACGATAGAATAAAGTTCATCAGAACAATTACTATGATAATATTTATAGAAAAAGCAGAGAGAAACTACAATGCGATAGTGGGAAAGTAACTGAAGCCGGGATGCCAGGTCAGGACCAATAACCTTGCAGATTCTTCTTTGTATGTTATCAAGAATATCTAAATATATAGCAGGAGCACCGGACCATATGTCACAGCACTATTCGAAAAATGAACGAATGGTAGACTTATAAATATATAAGAAGAATTGTCTTGCACGACACAGTGAATCAACTTTCCTAGCAGCAGGCCTAGCAGTTGATTCAATATAAGTTTTCCCCTTGATGTCAGCAGAGAACATTAGCCCGAGAAGCCACAACGAGCTACTCCTCTGGAGATTAGCAAGAGCCATGCTGATGGAAGGCAGATGATTAATAGAAAGAAGTTTTGTTTTGGCGGGATTAAAATTAACAAGCCATTGCTTGCCCCGAGTTAACAGCAGATTTTAGGTCACTTATGGGATCAAGTGCTAACTTGACCTGCTCGGACCATAAGACTTACTACATATATATATATATATATATATATATATATATATATATATATATATATATAGTCATGTCTGATTGAATAAATTACAAACATTATGTCTGCTTATTTTTATCATAATCCTTTCATATTTACGAATATTTTTCCGTATATTACAATAAAATGAAATCTCTCGCCTCATTTGATTGTAATATACGGAAAAATATTACAATCAGATGCGGCAAGAGATGTCGCGTTCCGCAGGTCGTGCATATGCGCGTGCATCAGCACGTAGCACAGCGCAGGTTGCAGGGCCACACATACACGCGTTGCTGCACGCGCTAATTATCAAGTGGGAATCATGCCCACACAGCCTGAGCTAGGATTGAAAGGTTATGTGTGAAAAAGTAAATTAAATTTTGCCTTTGATTTTTGCACAAAGTGTAAATAAATCAGTTTCATCGATTTTTCACATTCAAGGTTGTAATCTTCTCCAGACAATTTGGACTCAAAACCGAAAGTGAAGAATTGTCTATCAAACGAAAAAAATGTAATCAAAATATCCGATCACACACACATACACACACACACACATACACACACACACACACACACATTTTGAGTTATAGATAATATCATTGTAATAATTTAAACTATTTATTTTTATTAATGTTTTATGAAAGATATATATCCAAGAACAGATAGTAAACAGAAAACGTTGCTGAGAGTTATAATGGACAGGAAGTAGTGGAGAACCATTGTCGACAACAACTTGAACTCAAAACCGGCACTATTATCGCCAGAATTATATATCAAACAAAAAAAATTCATCGAAATCGAATGAAAATTTTGGAAACGCATAAGCAACATCTGATCACCCACACCCACACATACATACACATACACACATTATGAGAATTATATATATATATATATATATATATATATATATATATATATATATATATATATATATATATATATATATATATATATATATTTATGAATAAAAATAGTTTTAAGGTATGCAATTTTTATGGATGCTCGTTACTAGTGATGGAACGTATGTAAATATAAAATGGAACACTGAAGTCAACACCGAGCGGCGACAGTCTGTTTGTACTTAAACGATATCTTCAGGCCTGGAGATTGCGTTCAAGCTTGAACTAGACTGTCGCCGCTCAGTGTTAACCCATGTGTCCACTTTTATTAATATATAGAGAGAGAGAGGGAAAAGAGAGAGAGAAGGAAAAGAGAGAGAGAGAGAGGGAAAAGAGAGAGAGAGTGTGTGTGTGTGTGTGGACATAGGAATCAACATGTCATTGTGGTTGTCAGTTCAACGCCGCAAGCGAACTTCAGAGCATTTAGCGCTACTTAGCGACACACGTCCTGAAGGTTGTGCTGAGGCGTAAAACTGACAGTCACTATGCAGTGTTGATTCCTGTGCCTACACCGTTTATATCTACAAATGCTCTGTCACTGATAATAAGCCCCTCCCCCACCATACACATAGCACATTTTTAAACAGAACCTTCTTTTATGTGCCGTGTTCCTTCAGGGGGTCGGCGATCATGACATTACCAAATTTACTATCCTTTGTTGTTTGTTACCTGACGATCGCTCTCTGTCCAAGTGCTGTCATCCATTGACACAAGCCTATTCGGGTAGATTACTTACTGTTTCCTTTTGCCCGTTCCACTTTCAAAATGCCCTATGAGTATCAAACTCTCCAAGCCATCCTTCCCCGTCACGTGTCAAATAAATTTCAACTATCTCTTTCTGATTCTAA
Source organism: Acanthosepion esculentum (assembly GCA_964036315.1). Lineage (NCBI taxonomy): Eukaryota > Metazoa > Mollusca > Cephalopoda > Sepiida > Sepiidae > Acanthosepion > Acanthosepion esculentum. The sequence goes on from OZ038493.1 coordinate 87,596,977, forward strand.
GCACAGGCGTTATTTTTGTTCTCATTTTCTTTAAAACTTCTGTATGTTCCATTCATAATATTCTCAGCATCCTTCTGTAGAACAGCATCTCTGTTGCTTTAAGGCTCTCTTTCTTTCTCACGATATTTCCATATTTCTTACTAATTTCATCAACATTTGGTAAGGAAACATTTGTCCACGAGCAGATAGTTAGACAACATGTTTTGTCACTGACATACCTCGTTGGCTTGACGGAAAACAAAGGTGGGTCAGAGAGCCTGATACTCTCAACATCCTTCTGTAGAGCCACATTTTTGTTGCCTCAAGTCTCGGCTTCTTCTATGAAAGATGGTACATATCAATTTAACCCCCGTCTTTATACAGGAAAGGCATGAACCATGACACATCATCCCCCTTTGCACCAGGTGATATCTTCGTAAAGGTCTCATTAATGCCATGTGCCTCTGGTTAGCAAAAATAGAATGGACAACCTGTATTAGCAGGATGATACTTACCTGGTGTAGGGATCCGTCCCTGTGCTGGTGGTATCATGACTACGACTAGCTTGGACCGGCTCTGACCAGCCTGGACCAACTACGACAAGCCAAGACTAGCTATGACTAGCTTAGACCAGCTCTGACCAGCTTGGACAAGCTATGACCAGCTAAGACAAGCTTAGAGCAGCGGCCCGAGTGAAAACACTCGGGTCTCCACGTTAAGAACTGACCTTGTGTCACAACATGACTCAGTGGGGGGTCAAGTAAATATATCTGTATTAGCAGGACTATTTACGTATTACACACTATTATTACTACTGTAATGAGTTCGATCCTAACCAGGTGCCTCACACTTGCGACCTCTTACTAATCTAAGTTAATCTCAGTAAAAAGGACTAATTGTAGTGATGCAGTAGTTAACAATCTAGTAACCCTCGCCTTTACTACTGGGGTGAGTTTGATCACATCTAGGTGCTCAATACTTTTTTACCTTGCGCCTGACTAAACTTAGTGTTTATTAACTCTTTAGAAAAATTAATTGCAGAGCAATAGTCAGCAAGTTACTCTTGCAGAGGATTGCTACATTTTTATTTCAATTCTACCTGACTGCCAATAGATATGTTTTAATACCTTTTTATTTATTGTTTTAATTACTTTATTTCTTGGTAGTCAACTCTTCGGCCTTCGAATTATTGTTGTAGACAATGAAATGATGTATAAATATTTTTAATGCTATGTTCCTTCAGAACCTAGGTGTTCACGGCGCTCCACAGATTCCGTTTCTTTATTATTGTGAATTGTTATGACTTCATATGAAAGACAGTGCAGTAGATTCTCGTTGCCATATCTACTGGTAGATCTTCTAAACTACCTACTACCATTAGCCACTATTTAATCCATAACTGGGGAAAAGTAAATAACCATAAGTACTTAGGAAAGAAAAGATTTCCCATTACCTTCAAGACGGTTTTGATTTCAAAGTTGGCCTCTAGTCTAGTTGCAAAATATGGCTTAGAAAATGTCATTTTGAAGATCCTTTTCGCTTCTGATTAATACTGAATGTAAAATATATGTTATATATTTATATTCTTTTAACAAAATGAATATCTCAGATTTTACAAGTAGCTTTATAATTTCGTGTGTTTTTATTTATTTTCTAATTTTGTCTACTGAGTGATCACTGCTTTCAGCCAAATCATAAAAAATCGTGTATTGATTTAATGATCAATAGAAAATATTGATGGAAATGTACACATAAGAATTTAAGAAAACCTTTTTTTTTTGTTTTTTTGCCTTAAGCTTGCTTCCAACGTATTTGAAATGGTGAGTTTTTCACAGAAGAGAATAACCTGCTGTTCGCTATTGAGTACCGTGAAACGGAAAAATAATTTTTCTGTTACAAATTGTAAAATTACATGCCTCCTTTTGAAAATGAAAGCAGTTTCCCTTTGGAAAAAAAGGTATGGTAGCAAGGCCTGCGGGTATTGCTACAATGCTAATGCAATATCTATAAAACTGCTAACCCGTAACAAAACTTTACAGATAATTTGAAAGGATGTATAAACTTTCATTTTATGAGCGCTCCGTGCATGTGTGGACGAAAAGAAACTTACTCTAATTTCTGGTCCAGGTTTTTATACGAACACCCGGTGAGATGCAAAGTGTTCAGTGTTATCCGACGACCGTGGTAATTTCGTATAAGAAAATAGATTCCGGCAATGTTTACAAATTCGAACGGACGAAAAGGAAGACACTAAAAACAGAAAAAGGAAAAGTCGTAGTCGAGAGCAGGTACATGATATGACAAGATATTTTTAACAAATCCCACTTGACTTGAAATAAATTTAAAAAAAACGTAATTGGCAAGGGTTATAAAAAAGATTTTCAGCTGTCGACTCAGAAATAACCAGGCTTACGGCCACATCACATCAGTTGTAATTGTTGTAGAAAGACAAGCTTGCTAACCATTACACCGCCTCAAGGTGTCCCTGGTCAGTACCTATATGGTTGACTATTTGGGAATACCGGGGGATTTGAGCTTGGATGCGCGTGTGTCGTGATGGACAATGACTCAGAATTGTTAATAGGAGAACTAAGTTCTAATTCCAGTTGAATTGTATTCAATTACGCGCAAATACCCCTGGAAAAGGTACGAATCCACCTCTTGTTTTTCCAACTATGAGTTAAATAGTAAGACGTGTATCACAAAATCATTACTACCTCAAAAATATTCTTAGAGTCTAAAAATATTTTCTGGCTTTAAATAACTTGCAAAGAGTAGATAAACCGTAAAAAAAAAAACGAATCAATCAATCAGAAATTTAAATCAAATCAACCGACTTAGCAACGTCAGTTTGCCTACCGACATGAGTGCTTCCTTTGCCCACTCTGAGATAAACGTACGACGAAACATCAAAGCACCTACTAATGACAATTAAAACATCAGAAACGAAACTGAGTTAAGATAGACATATCTTCGTACAAATTTTATCAATCTTTTCGACAAATACTCTTTTCGACAAACTCTTAAAAACGATATATTTTACAAACTTTAAAGTACATAAGTACATAAAACATGCATTTCAAATATTAAAATTTGAAGTACATAAACCCCTACAAGTTACGACTAACTGATACAAGTATCAGTTAGTCGGAGTTGAGCGCATTGAAAATAATTATGTATCGGGCCAAAAAGAAACCTCACGGTATAAACGCAAAGAAAAATGGCCATTTGAAAGCGTATTGCTTGATTCTTACGTTGATGTATGCAGTTAAAATAGCCGGCTCCCTGTACCGCTCCAGTAAGTATCTGACTTCTGATTCTATACTCTACCTTTACAAGAGCCAGAAAATGGAGTACTGTTGACATATTTGTGCGGGTGCTGCCCAGTCCCCACTTTCTAGTCTCGATAGAATTCAAAAGCGTCTCTGTGTCCTTGTGGGTGATGAATTATTTTACGTTCTCTACCCACCCTCTCACAGGCGGGATGCGGCGAAGCTCTCCCTCATCTATCGCTACTTGCATGGAAAGTGCTCGGACGAACTACATACTTCGATTCCACCAGGTCTGACCTTCACGTCTAGGACCCACCATACCACTTACATATTAGCAAACCAACCTCATTGTCTCCGTATTCCATCGGCGAGAACTAAGTTCCACTCAAACAGCTTCTTCCCGCGAGCCACACTCATGTGGAACAGACTCCCAAGAGAATTTTCCCCCGATTACTACAACCTTATCGTGTTCAAGTGTAGAGTTAACTGTATCTTCCCCACCTGTCCGTGTATAAACTCCCCTTAACGTAATCCTCTACCTTGAGTGGCCTTGTACAGGTTGAACGTTACTGCTAACCATGTAATAAATTTGGGTATGTAATCCCGACAGAGTTATAAGTTATTGACATTTGGAAAAACGTTAATAAAAATATGTTTCGAAAAATAATATCCAATAATGCATTTTGTCGCTAATGGCTTCATCAGATGGATAACAAAAGATGTGTGTTTAAAATAATTAAATCTTAAAAAAATCTTGCAAAAAATACAAATATAAAAATACGTATAAAATTCACCTTCATATATATATATATATATATATATATATATATATAGAGAGAGAGAGAGAGAGAGAGATAGATAGATAGATAGATAGATAGATAGATAGATAGATATGAATATACAAGTGAACACTGAAGTCAACATTCAGAGGTGACTGGCTGTTTCATGGTAGATGCAATCATCACGCCGCCTGACGATTGCGTCCAGCTTTGAAACAGCCAGTCACCTCAGAGTGTTGACTTCAATGTCCACTTTTGTATTTATATTTAGATACGCTCTACCTCTGATATTGAGGACTTTATCACATAAAGATAGCACACCTCAAAACTATATTTCTTCTTTTTGGGTAAATTTAAAATAATTAAATCCTATATAATTTATTCCCGAGCTGGTGTTGCTCGAGATTAAAAAAAGAAAAACAAAATGATAGACTTTTAAAGAAAACGTTTAACATTTTATATTCACCGTTTTAAGAGTGCGAGATTTGAGATAAAAGAAACAAATAATGATTTATCGAACGAAAACCTACATTTCACAAGCTGACAGGAATCCTCATCATCTCACGCAGATACAAATGCTGATCACTCAAGGCTGACACAAATTCGCATCATCAACTACCTCAGACTAGTATTGATCATTTTATGCTGATGCTGATCATCCTATGCTGAAACAAATTCGCATCATCAATTACCTCAGACTAATAGTGATCATTTTATGCTGATGCTGATCATCCTATGCTGAAACAAATTCGCATCATCATTTACCTCAGACTAATAGTGATCATTTTATGCTGATGCTGATCATCCTATGCTGACACAAATTCGTATCATCAATTACCTCAGACTAATATTGATCATTTTATGCTGATGCTGATCATCCTATGCTGACACAAATTGGCATCATCAATTACTTCAGACTAGTATTGATCATTTTATGCTGACGCTGATCATCCTATGCTGACACAAATTCGCATCATAAATTACCTCAGACTAATATTGACCATTTTATGCTGATGTTGATCATCGTATGCTGACACAAATTCGCATCATCAATTACCTCAGACTAGTATTGATCATTTTATGCAGATGCTGATCATCCTATGCTGAAACAAATTGGCATCATCAATTACTTCAGACTAGTATTGATCATTTTATGCTGATGCTGATCATCGTATGCTGACACAAATTCGCATCATCAATTACATCAGACTAATATTAATCATTTTATGCTGATGCTGATCATCCTATGCTGAAACAAATTCGCATCATCAATTACTTGAGACTAGTATTGATCATTTCATTTTGATGCTGATCATCCTATGCTGAAGTAAATTCGCATCATCAATTACCTCAGAATAGTATTGATCATTTTATGCTGATGCTGATCATCCTATGCGGAAGCAAATTCGCATCAGCAATTACCTCAGACTAATATTGATCATTTTATGTTGATGCTGATCATCTTCTGCTGAAGCAAATTCGCATCATCAATTACCTCAGACTAATATTGATCATTTTATGTTGATGCTGATCATTCTATCCTGACACAAATTCGCATTATCAGTTACCTCAGACTAATAATGATCATATTATGCTGATGCTGATCATCATATGCTGACACAAATTCGCATCATCAATTACCTCAGACTAATATTGACAATTTTATGCTGATGCTGATCATCCAATGCTGACACAAATTCGCATCATCAATTAGATCAGACTAATAGTGATCATTTTATGCTGATGCTGATCAACGTATGCTGACACAAATTCGCATCATCAATTACCTCAGACTAATAGTGATCATTTTATGCTGATGCTGATCATCGTATGCTGACACAAATTGGCATCATCAATTACCTCAGACTAATAGTGATCATTTTATGTTGATGCTGATCATCGTATGGTGACAAAAATTCGCATCAAAAATTACCTGAGACTAATAGTGATCATTTTATGCTGATGCTGATCATCCTATGCAGACACAAATTCGCATCATCAATTACCTCAGACTAATAGTGATCATTTTATGTTGATGCTGATCATCCTATGCTGACACAAATTCGCATCATCAATTACCTCAGACTAATATTGACAATTTTATGCTGATGCTGATCATCGTCTGCTGAGACAAATTCGCATCATCAATTACCTCTGACTAATAGTGACCATTTTTTGTTGATGCTGATCATCCTATGCTGACACAAATTCGTATCATCAATTACCTCAGACTAATAGTGATCATTTTATCCTGATGCTGATCATCCTATGCTGACACAAATTCGCATCATCAATTACCTCAGACTAATATTGACAATTTTATGCTGGTGCTGATGCTGATCATCCTATGCTGACACAAATTCGCATCATCAATTACCTCAGACTAATAGTGATCATTTTATGCTGATGCTGATCATCCTATGCTGACACAAATTCCCATCATCAATTACCTCTGACTAATAGTGATCATTTTATGCTGATGCTGATCATCCTATGCTGACACAAATTCGCATCATCAATTACCTCAGACTAATAGTGATCATTTTATGCTGATGCTGATCATCCTATGCTGACACAAATTCGCATCATCAATTACCTCAGACTAATATTGACAATTTTATGCTGATCATCCTATGCTGACACAAGTTCGCATCATCAATTACCTCAGACTAATAGTGATCATTTTATGCTGATGCTGATCATCGTATGCTGACACAAATTCGCATCATCAATTACCTCAGACTAATAGTGATCATATTATGCTGATGCTGATCATCCTATGCTGACACAAATTCGCATCAGCAATTACCTCAGACTAATAGTGATCATTTTATGCTGATGCTGATCATCCTATGCTGACACAAATTCGCATCATCAATTACCTGAGACTAATATTGATCATTTTATGCTGATGCTGATCATCCTATGCTGACACAAATTCGCATCATCAATTACCTCAGACTAATAGTGATCATTTCATACTGATGCTTATCATCCTATGCTGACACAAATTCGCATCATCAATTACCTCAGACTAATATTGACAATTAAATGCTGATGCTGATCATCCTATGCTGACACAAATTCGCATCATCAATTACCTCAGACTAATAGTGATCATTTTTGCTGATGCTGATCATCCTATGCTGACACAAATTCGCATCATCAATTACCTCAGACTAATAGTGATCATTTTATGCTGATGCTGATCATCCTATGCTGACACAAATTCGCATCATCAATTACCTCAGACTAATAGTGATCATTTTATGCTGATGCTGATCATCCTATGCTGACACAAATTCTCATCATCAATTACCTCAGACTAATATTGACAATTTTATGCTGATGCTGATCATCCTATGCTGACACAAATTCGCATCATCAATTACCTCAGACTAATAGTGATCATTTTTGCTGATGCTGATCATCCTATGCTGACACAAATTCGCATCATCAATTACCTCAGACTAATAGTGATCATTTTATGCTGATGCAGATCATCCTATGCTGACACAAATTCGCATCATCAATTACCTCAGACTAATAGAGATCATTTTATGCTGATGCTGATCATCCTATGCTGACACAAATTCTCATCATCAATTACCTCAGACTAATATTGACAATTTTATGCTGATGCTGATCATCCTATGCTGACACAAATTCGCATCATCAATTACCTCAGACTAATATTGACAATTTTATGCTGATCATCCTATGCTGACACAAATTCGCATCATCAATTACCTCAGACTAATAGTGATCGTATTATGTTGATGCTGATCATCGTATGCTGACACAAATTCGCATCATCAATTACCTCAGACTAATAGTGATCATTTTATGCTGATGCTGATCATCCTATGCTGACACAAATTCGCATCATCAATTACCTCAGACTAATAGTGATCATTTTATGCAGATGTTGATCATCCTATGCTGACACAAATTCGCATCATCAATTACTTCAGACGAATAGCGATCATTTTATGCTGATGCTGATCATCGTATGCTGACAAAAATTCGCATCATCAATTACCTCAGACTAATATTGACAATTTTATGCTGATGCTGATCATCCTATGCTGACACAAATTCGCATCATCAATTACCACAGACTAATATTGATCATTTTCTGCTGATGCTGATCATCGTCTGCTGACACAAATTCGCATCATCAATTACCTCAGACTAATAGTGATCATTTTATGCTGATGCTGATCATCCTATGCTGACACAAATTCGCATCATCAATTACCTCTGACTAATAGTGACCATTTTTGTTGATGCTGATCATCCTATGCTGACACAAATTCGCATCATCAATTACCTCAGACTAATAGTGATCATTTTATGCTGATGCTGATCATCCTATGCTGACACAAATTCGCATCATCAATTACCTCAGACTAATATTGACAATTTTATGCTGATCATCCTATGCTGACACAAGTTCGCATCATCAATTACTTCAGACTAATAGTGATCATTTTATGCTGATGCTGATCATCCTATGCTGACACAAATTCGCATCATCAATTACCTCAGACTAATAGTGATCATATTATGCTGATGCTGATCATCCTATGCTGACACAAATTCGCATCAGCAATTACCTCAGACTAATAGTGATCATTTTATGCTGATGCTGATCATCCTATGCTGACACAAATTCGCATCATCAATTACCTCAGACTAATATTGACAATTTTATGCTGATGCAGATCATCCTATGCTGACACAAATTCGCATCATCAATTACCTGAGACTAATATTGATCATTTTATGCTGATGCTGATCATCCTATGCTGACACAAATTCGCATCATCAGTTACCTCAGACTAATAGTGATCATTTCATACTGATGCTTATCATCCTATGCTGACACAAATTCGCATCATCAATTGCCTCAGACTAATATTGACAATTAAATGCTGATGCTGATCATCCTATGCTGACACAAATTCGCATCATCAATTACCTCAGACTAATAGTGATCATTTTTGCTGATGCTGATCATCCTATGCTGACACAAATTCGCATCATCAATTACCTCAGACTAATAGTGATCATTTTATGCTGATGCTGATCATCCTATGCTGACACAAATTCGCATCATCAATTACCTCAGACTAATAGTGATCATTTTATGCTGATGCTGATCATCCTATGCTGACACAAATTCTCATCATCAATTACCTCAGACTAATATTGACAATTTTATGCTGATGCTGATCATCCTATGCTGACACAAATTCGCATCATCAATTACCTCAGACTAATATTGACAATTTTATGCTGATCATCCTATGCTGACACAAATTCGCATCATCAATTACCTCAGACTAATAGTGATCGTTTTATGTTGATGCTGATCATCGTATGCTGACACAAATTCGCATCATCAATTACCTCAGACTAATAGTGATCATTTTATGCTGATGCTGATCATCCTATGCAGACACAAATTCGCATCATCAATTACCTCAGACTAATAGTGATCATTTTATGCAGATGCTGATCATCCTATGCTGACACAAATTCGCATCATCAATTACTTCAGACTAATAGCGATCATTTTATGCTGATGCTGATCATCGTATGCTGACACAAATTCGCATCATCAATTACCTCAGACTAATATTGACAATTTTATGCTGATGCTGATCATCCTATGCTGACACAAATTCGCATCATCAATTACCACAGACTAATATTGATCATTTTATGCTGATCATCGTCTGCTGACACAAATTCGCATCATCAATTACCTCAGACTAATAGTGATCATTTTATGGTGATGCTGATCATCCTATTCTGACACAAATTCACATCATCAATTACCTCAGACTAATATTGAAATTTTATGCTGATGCTGATCATCCTATGCTGACACAAATTCGCATCATCAATTACCTCAAACAAATAGTGATTTATTTTATGCTGATGCTGATCATCCTATGCTGACACAAATTCGCATCATCAATTACCTGAAACTAATAGTGATCATTTTATGCTGATCATCCTATACTGACACAAATTCGCATCATCAATTACCTCAGACTAATATTGATCATTTTATGCTGATGCTGATCATCCTATGCTGACACAAATTCGCATCATCAATTACCTCAGACTAATAGGGATCATTTCATGCTGATGCTGATCATCCTATGCTGACACAAATTCGCATCATCAATTACCTCAGACTAATAGTGATCATTTTATGCTGATGCTGATCATCCTATGCTGACACAAATTCGCATCATCAATTACCTCAGACTAATAGTGATCATTTTATGCTGATGCTGATCATCCTATGCTGACACAAATTCTCATCATCAATTACATCAGACTAATATTGACAATTTTATGCTGATGCTGATCATCCTATGCTGACACAAATTCGCATCATCAATTACCTCAGACTAATATTGACAATTTTATGCTGATCATCCTATGCTGACACAAAATCGCATCATCAATTACCTCAGACTAATAGTGATCGTTTTATGTTGATGCTGATCATCGTATGCTGACACAAATTCGCATCATCAATTACCTCAGACTAATAGTGATCATTTTATGCTGATGCTGATCATCCTATGCTGACACAAATTCGCATCATCAATTACCTCAGACTAATAGTGATCATTTTATGCAGATGCTGATCATCCTATGCTGACACAAATTCGCATCATCAATTACTTCAGACTAATAGTGATCATTTTATGCTGATGCTGATCATCCTATGCTGACACAAATTCGCATCATCAATTACCTCAGACTAATATTGAAAATTTTATGCTGATGCAGATCATCCTATGCTGACACAAATTCGCATCATCAGTTACCTCAGACTAATATTGATCATTTTATGCTGATGCTGATCATCGTATGCTGACACAAATTCGCATCATCAATTACCTCAGACTAATAGTGATCATTTTATGCTGATGCTGATCATCCTATGCTGACACAAATTCGCATCATCAATTACCTGAAACTAATAGTGATTTATTTTATGCTGATGCTGATCATCCTATGCTGACACAAATTCGCATCATCAATTACCTGAAACTAATAGTGATCATTTTATGCTGATCATCCTATACTGACACAAATTCGCATCATCAATTGCCTCAGACTAATATTGATCATTTTATGCTGATGCTGATCATCCTATGCTGACACAAATTCGCATCATCAATTACCTCAGACTAATAGTGATCATTTCATGCTGATGCTGATCATCCTACGCTGACACAAATTCGCATCATCAATTACCTCAGACTAATATTGACAATTTTATGCTGATCATCCTATGCTGACACAAAATCGCATCATCAATTACCTCAGACTAATAGTGATCGTTTTATGTTGATGCTGATCATCGTATGCTGACACAAATTCGCATCATCAATTACCTCAGACTAATAGTGATCATTTTATGCTGATGCTGATCATCCTATGCTGACACAAATTCGCATCATCAATTACCTCTGACTAATAGTGATCATTTTATGCAGATGCTGATCATCCTATGCTGACACAAATTCGCATCATCAATTACTTCAGACTAATAGTGATCATTTTATGCTGATGCTGATCATCGTATGCTGACACAAATTCGCATCATCAATTACCTCAGACTAATATTGACAATTTTATGCTGATGCAGATCATCCTATGCTGACACAAATTCGCATCATCAATTACCTCAGACTAATATTGATCATTTTATGCTGATGCTGATCATCCTATGCTGACACAAATTCACATCATCAATTACCTCAAACTAATAGTGATCATTTTATGCTGATGCTTATCATCCTATGCTGACACAAATTCGCATCATCAATTACCTGAAACTAATAGTTATCATTTTATGCTGATCATCCTATACTGACACAAATTCGCATCATCAATTACCTCAGACTAATATTGATCATTTTATGCTGATGCGGATCATCCTATGCTGACACAAATTCGCATCATCAATTACCTCAGACTAATAGTGATCATTTCATGCTGATGCTGATCATCCTATGCTGACACAAATTCGCATCATCAATTACCTCAGACTAATATTGACAATTTTATGCTGATGCTGATCATCCTATGCTGGCACAAATTCGCATCATCAATTACCTTAGACTAATAGTTGTCATTTTATGCTGATGCTGATCATCCTATGCTGACACAAATTCGCATCATCAATTACCTCAGACTAATATTGACAATTTTATGCTGATGCTGATCATCCAATGCTGACACAAATTCGCATCATCAATTACATCAGACTAATAGTGATCATTTTATGCTGATGCTGATCAACGTATGCTGACACAAATTCGCATCATCAATTACCTCAGACTGGTATTGATCATTTTTTGCTGATGCTGATCATCCTATGCTGAAGCAAATTCGCATCATCAATTACCTCAGACTAACAGTGATCATTTTATGCTGATGCTGATCATCCTATGCTGACACAAATTCGCATCATCAATTACCTCAGACTAATAGTGATCATTTCATGCTGATGCTGATCATCCTATGCTGACACAATTTCGCATCATCAATTACCTCAGACTAATATTGACAATTTTATGCTGATGCTGATCATCCTATGCTGACACAAATTCGCATCATCAATTACCTTAGACTAATAGTGGTCATTTTATGCTGATGCTGATCATCCTATGCTGACACAAATTCGCATCATCAATTACCTCAGACTAATAGTGATCATTTTTTGCTGATGCTGATCATGCTATGCTGACACAAATTCGCATCATCAATTACCTCAGACTAATATTGAAAATTTTATGCTGATGCAGATCATCCTATGCTGACACAAATTCGCATCATCAGTTACCTCAGACTAATATTGATCATTTTATGCTGATGCTGATCATCGTATGCTGACACAAATTCGCATCATCAATTACCTCAGACTAATAGTGATCATTTTATGCTGATGCTGATCATCCTATGCTGACACAAATTCGCATCATCAATTACCTGAAACTAATAGTGATTTATTTTATGCTGATGCTGATCATCCTATGCTGACACAAATTCGCATCATCAATTACCTGAAACTAATAGTGATCATTTTATGCTGATCATCCTATACTGACACAAATTCGCATCATCAATTGCCTCAGACTAATATTGATCATTTTATGCTGATGCTGATCATCCTATGCTGACACAAATTCGCATCATCAATTACCTCAGACTAATAGTGATCATTTCATGCTGATGCTGATCATCCTACGCTGACACAAATTCGCATCATCAATTACCTCAGACTAATATTGACAATTTTATGCTGATCATCCTATGCTGACACAAAATCGCATCATCAATTACCTCAGACTAATAGTGATCGTTTTATGTTGATGCTGATCATCGTATGCTGACACAAATTCGCATCATCAATTACCTCAGACTAATAGTGATCATTTTATGCTGATGCTGATCATCCTATGCTGACACAAATTCGCATCATCAATTACCTCTGACTAATAGTGATCATTTTATGCAGATGCTGATCATCCTATGCTGACACAAATTCGCATCATCAATTACTTCAGACTAATAGTGATCATTTTATGCTGATGCTGATCATCGTATGCTGACACAAATTCGCATCATCAATTACCTCAGACTAATATTGACAATTTTATGCTGATGCAGATCATCCTATGCTGACACAAATTCGCATCATCAATTACCTCAGACTAATATTGATCATTTTATGCTGATGCTGATCATCCTATGCTGACACAAATTCACATCATCAATTACCTCAAACTAATAGTGATCATTTTATGCTGATGCTTATCATCCTATGCTGACACAAATTCGCATCATCAATTACCTGAAACTAATAGTTATCATTTTATGCTGATCATCCTATACTGACACAAATTCGCATCATCAATTACCTCAGACTAATATTGATCATTTTATGCTGATGCGGATCATCCTATGCTGACACAAATTCGCATCATCAATTACCTCAGACTAATAGTGATCATTTCATGCTGATGCTGATCATCCTATGCTGACACAAATTCGCATCATCAATTACCTCAGACTAATATTGACAATTTTATGCTGATGCTGATCATCCTATGCTGGCACAAATTCGCATCATCAATTACCTTAGACTAATAGTTGTCATTTTATGCTGATGCTGATCATCCTATGCTGACACAAATTCGCATCATCAATTACATCAGACTAATAGTGATCATTTTATGCTGATGCTGATCAACGTATGCTGACACAAATTCGCATCATCAATTACCTCAGACTGGTATTGATCATTTTTTGCTGATGCTGATCATCCTATGCTGAAGCAAATTCGCATCATCAATTACCTCAGACTAACAGTGATCATTTTATGCTGATGCTGATCATCCTATGCTGACACAAATTCGCATCATCAATTACCTCAGACTAATAGTGATCATTTCATGCTGATGCTGATCATCCTATGCTGACACAATTTCCCATCATCAATTACCTCAGACTAATATTGACAATTTTATGCTGATGCTGATCATCCTATGCTGACACAAATTCGCATCATCAATTACCTTAGACTAATAGTGGTCATTTTATGCTGATGCTGATCATCCTATGCTGACACAAATTCGCATCATCAATTACCTCAGACTAATAGTGATCATTTTTTGCTGATGCTGATCATGCTATGCTGACACAAATTCGCATCATCAATTACATCAGACTAATATTGACAATTTTACGCTGATGCTGATCATCCTATGCTCACAGAAATTCGCATCATCAATTACCTCAAACTAATAGTGATCATTTTATGCTGATGCTGATCATCCTATGCTGACACTAATTCGCATCATCAATTACCTCAAACTAATAGTGATCATTTTATGCTGATGCTGATCATCCTATGCTGACACAAATTCGCATCATCAATTACCTCAGACTAATAGTGATCATTTCATGCTGATGCTGATCATCCTATGCTGACACAAATTCGCATCATCAATTACCTCAGACTACTATTGATCATTTTATGCTGATTCTGATCACCCTATGCTGACACAAATTCGCATCATCAATTACCTCAGACTAATAGTGATCATTTTATGCTGATGCTGATCATCCTATGCTGACTCAAATTCGCATCATCAATTGCCTCAGACTAATATTGACAATTTTATGCTGATGCTGATCATCCTATGCTGACACAAATTCGCATCATCAATTACCTCAGACTAATATTGATCATTTTATGTTGATGCTGATCATCTTCTGCTGAAGCAAATTCGCATCATCAATTACCTCAGACTAATATTGATCATTTTATGTTGATGCTGATCATTCTATGCTGACACAAATTCGCATTATCAGTTACCTCAGACTAATAATGTTCATTTTATGCTGATGCTGATCATCCTATGCTGACACAAATTCGCATCATCAATTACCTCAGACTAATATTGACAATTTTATGCTGATGCTGATCATCCAATGCTGACACAAATTCGCATCATCAATTACATCAGACTAATAGTGATCATTTTATGCTGATGCTGATCAACGTATGCTGACACAAATTCACATCATCAATTACCTCAGACTAGTATTGATCATTTTTTGCTGATGCTGATCATCCTATGCTGAAGCAAATTCGCATCATCAATTACCTCAGACTAACAGTGATCATTTCATGCTAATGCTGATCATCCTATGCTGACACAAATTCGCATCATCAATTACCTCAGACTAATATTGACAATTTTATGCTGATGCTGATCATCCTATGCTGACACAAATTCGCATCATCAATTACCTTAGACTAATAGTGGTCATTTTATGCTGATGCTGATCATGCTATGCTGACACAAATTCGCATCATCAATTACCTCAGACTAATAGTGATCATTTTATGCTGATGCTGATCATGCTATGCTGACACAAATTCGCATCATCAATTACATCAGACTAATATTGACAATTTTATGCTGATGCTGATCATCCTATGCTCACAGAAATTCGCATCATCAATTACCTCAAACTAATAGTGATCATTTTATGCTGATGCTGATCATCCTATGCTGACACTAATTCGCATCATCAATTACCTCAAACTAATAGTGATCATTTTATGCTGATGCTGATCATCCTATGCTGACACAAATTCGCATCATCAATTACCTCAGACTAATAGTGATCATTTCATGCTGATGCTGATCATCCTATGCTGACACAAATTCGCATCATCAATTACCTCAGACTACTATTGATCATTTTATGCTGATGCTGATCATCCAATGCTGACACAAATTCGCATCATCAATTACATCAGACTAATAGTGATCATTTTATGCTGATGCTGATCAACGTATGCTGACACAAATTCGCATCATCAATTACCTCAGACTAGTATTGATCATTTTTTGCTGATGCTGATCATCCTATGCTGAAGCAAATTCGCATCATCAATTACCTCAGACTAACAGTGATCATTTTATGCTGATGCTGATCATCCTATGCTGACACAAATTCGCATCATCAATTACCTCAGACTAATAGTGATCATTTCATGCTGATGCTGATCATCCTATGCTGACACAAATTCGCATCATCAATTACCTCAGACTAATATTGACAATTTTATGCTGATGCTGATCATCCTATGCTGACACAAATTCGCATCATCAATTACCTTAGACTAATAGTGGTCATTTTATGCTGATGCTGATCATCCTATGCTGACACAAATTCGCATCATCAATTACCTCAGACTAATAGTGATCATTTTATGCTGATGCTGATCATGCTATGCTGACACAAATTCGCATCATCAATTACCTCAGACTAATATTGACAATTTTATGCTGATGCTGATCATCCAATGCTGACACAAATTCGCATCATCAATTACATCAGACTAATAGTGATCATTTTATGCTGATGCTGATCAACGTATGCTGACACAAATTCACATCATCAATTACCTCAGACTAGTATTGATCATTTTTTGCTGATGCTGATCATCCTATGCTGAAGCAAATTCGCATCATCAATTACCTCAGACTAACAGTGATCATTTCATGCTAATGCTGATCATCCTATGCTGACACAAATTCGCATCATCAATTACCTCAGACTAATATTGACAATTTTATGCTGATGCTGATCATCCTATGCTGACACAAATTCGCATCATCAATTACCTTAGACTAATAGTGGTCATTTTATGCTGATGCTGATCATGCTATGCTGACACAAATTCGCATCATCAATTACCTCAGACTAATAGTGATCATTTTATGCTGATGCTGATCATGCTATGCTGACACAAATTCGCATCATCAATTACATCAGACTAATATTGACAATTTTATGCTGATGCTGATCATCCTATGCTCACAGAAATTCGCATCATCAATTACCTCAAACTAATAGTGATCATTTTATGCTGATGCTGATCATCCTATGCTGACACTAATTCGCATCATCAATTACCTCAAACTAATAGTGATCATTTTATGCTGATGCTGATCATCCTATGCTGACACAAATTCGCATCATCAATTACCTCAGACTAATAGTGATCATTTCATGCTGATGCTGATCATCCTATGCTGACACAAATTCGCATCATCAATTACCTCAGACTACTATTGATCATTTTATGCTGATGCTGATCATCCAATGCTGACACAAATTCGCATCATCAATTACATCAGACTAATAGTGATCATTTTATGCTGATGCTGATCAACGTATGCTGACACAAATTCGCATCATCAATTACCTCAGACTAGTATTGATCATTTTTTGCTGATGCTGATCATCCTATGCTGAAGCAAATTCGCATCATCAATTACCTCAGACTAACAGTGATCATTTTATGCTGATGCTGATCATCCTATGCTGACACAAATTCGCATCATCAATTACCTCAGACTAATAGTGATCATTTCATGCTGATGCTGATCATCCTATGCTGACACAAATTCGCATCATCAATTACCTCAGACTAATATTGACAATTTTATGCTGATGCTGATCATCCTATGCTGACACAAATTCGCATCATCAATTACCTTAGACTAATAGTGGTCATTTTATGCTGATGCTGATCATCCTATGCTGACACAAATTCGCATCATCAATTACCTCAGACTAATAGTGATCATTTTATGCTGATGCTGATCATGCTATGCTGACACAAATTCGCATCATCAATTACATCAGACTAATATTGACAATTTTATGCTGATGCTGATCATCCTATGCTCACACAAATTCGCATCATCAATTACCTCAAACTAATAGTGATCATTTTATGCTGATGCTGATCATCCTATGCTGACACTAATTCGCATCATCAATTACCTCAAACTAATAGTGATCATTTTATGCTGATGCTGATCATCCTATGCTGACACAAATTCGCATCATCAATTACCTCAGACTAATAGTGATCATTTCATGCTGATGCTGATCATCCTATGCTGACTCAAATTCGCATCATCAATTACCTCAGACTACTATTGATCATTTTATGCTGATTCTGATCACCCTATGCTGACACAAATTCGCATCATCAATTACCTCAGACTAATAGTGATCATTTTATGCTGATGCTGATCATCCTATGCTGACTCAAATTCGCATCATCAATTACCTCAGACTAATAGTGACCATTTTATGCTGATGCTGATCATCCTATCCTGACACAAATTCGCATAATCAATTACCGCAGACTAATCTTGATCATTTTATGCTGATGCTGATCATCCTATGCTGACATGAATCTCTTTCATCCCACAATAACATGAATCTTCATCAGATCTTCCATTATAACTCCTCATCCAATTACATAAACTTTTAACTAATTCCTGAAAGCCAGTAACAATTCAGTGATTGATCAATTCCTCGGAGAAAACGAATATAATTTCCCTCTGCAAGTGAAATACAATCAATGATATTGATTATATTAATTTTATGCGGTGAATTCTCTCATATTGGACACAGATACACATATTGATTTCCAGAATCTGAACTTCGGACTTTCTATAGATGGAAATATTTTGAACAAAATCATCTCTAAATCATCCGTCTTCTTTTAGAAAGTAATAAATCAAAGTCAATCTTTTAGTATAAGGAGACTTTTAAAAAAAAGTCGTGTTCTCATTCAACCCGTTGTTGATGATATGCTCTTTTTCCATTGTTGCTTTTGCTGTTGCATGAAATCAGTTCCCAGGAAGAAAGCTGACACATATATTTAATCAATCCGGGTGCAATTAATCGAGTTCCTAGTTAATCTGTTACTGATTATATTAATTTACTGTGTACAACAGAAAAGATGATCATACCACATAAATCTTGAGATAAACATTTACTCTTGACTAAGTTGGGGTCATATCTAGATCAAATATGGATCGGAATCCGGCAGAATAAGATAAAGAACAAACAGTAAACGATTATGAGTCTAATTATTTAAAGCAGCGTCAGAAGATAGATAGATAGATCGATAGATAGAAAGATAGATAGGCAACATATCTTCATTCATACATGTTACATTGAATAATATACACAAATTATGTCTATTTATTTTTATATTGTTCCTTTCCAGTCCTATAATCAGTTTCTTTATATTAAAATAATATTCATCAAGCAAGGCACCGTAGTTGTTTCTCTCTTTCTTTCTCTTTCCTCCCTTTTCAATATTTTTCTCTTATATTGTCGCCATTCTCTTCTTCTTCCACCCGGTTTCTTTTTAAGTTTAAAATGTTAAGCTTCCTTTTCATTTTATCTTCAACCCCTTTGGTGTTAACAGACCTTGGAAGATTAATCTCTTACGGGGAGAAAATAGCCATACAAATGGAGTATTGAATTTCATCTATATGTAATTTATCTATCTATCTATCTATCTACAATATTATTTTTACTTTATTTACTAATAGACTATATTTCATTTTAAAACAAATAAATGCAATAGAATTACTTAAATTATTTAAAAATTATTATTAAATATTAGATATAAGTATGTATATTACTATTATTATTAAATTTTAGTAATAACTCAAGTAAAGTAACTCAAATTTGATACATTAGTTGCTAATAAAAATGAACACGCTACCGTCCCTGTCTAAATGATTGGATTTCTCTGTATCCTTGGAAACAAATTGTATGTGCTTTTAAAACTCAGTAAATTTCAAAATAAGTTATTTCAAAATTCTCTTGAAAATGAAACAGAACTAGTACTTTTAATTTAATTAAACAATTGAATTTTAGGTTGTTAGTTTCTGTTTTTGAAAAATGGTAATTCCTGTGTAGCGAAGGAACCATATTTGTAAATCAGTTAATTTATAATATATATAATATATATATATATATATATGTGTGTGTGTGTGTGTGTGTGTGTGTGTGTGTCTGTGTGTGTGTATGTGTTACTGATTACATTAATTTACTGTGTACAACAGGCAGATGATCATACCACATAAAACTTGAGAGAAACACTTACTCATGACTGAGTGGGCGTCAAACATGAATCGGAGCAAATAGGAAACATTGATCAATCTCACATGTTTCACTTTTATTAAAGTTTCATCAGAGAAAAAAAAAAGAAAGATACCTTGGTATTTTTACTTTTGTGTTGTTTGATTTTAGTTGGTCAATCATGTTTTATGTGCATTTGACTTGTTAAACAAAGTGTAATTTACGGTGTTCCGAATTCAAGGAGAGACGACATGTCCATTTGAAGTTCCAAGAAATTAACCGATTCCAAGCCTAACTGAAAAACCATCGATATTGCAAAAGTGAATAATAATCTTAGTTTGTTTACGTTGGATTCAGATGATAATGTCTACGTTGGATTCAGATGCTAGTGTCTATGTTGGATTCAGATGATAATGTCCACGTGGGATTCAAATGATAATGTCTACGTTGGATTAAGATGATAATGTCTACGTGGGATTCATAATAGAATGTCTACGTTTGATTCAGATGATAATGTCTACGTAGGATTCAGATGATAACGTCTACGTAGGATTCAGATGATAATGTGTACGTTGGATTCAGATGTTAATGTGTGTGTGCATGTGTGTGTGCGTGTGAGTGTGTGTGTCATTCAAAACAGAAACCTCGTTAATTTTTTTTAAATTCCTTAAAGCATTAATGTTTGTGACCTCTCTTTGAAGAATATTCTAGAAAGCAAATAATTAATATGAAAAAATTGAGAAGCAAAAAAAAAGTGGCGTTGACTGTAAATTTACCTTCAAAGCGTTCGCAACTTTTCCAGTAAAACAAAATAAAAATTAGAAAGGCCAATTTTTTTATTGTGTGGAAGATACGTTCTTAAATCATATTTGTAAATGACAGAATTTGACTCATTTGGCTGAAATGATAAACACTGAAAGGAAACAAAATACAGATTATGTGATCAATCAATTCACTGACAGGTTAAGTGGCATGAGTTTTTCATAAGAACAAAAAAAATCAATTCGTTTTATTCATTTTTATTATTATGATTTGTTTTTTTTGTTTTTTGTTTACAAAACCATCGATTTGTCAAATGAAACGCTATTATAAACATGCGTTTTAGCGGTCTATCTTCACCAGTTATTCTCCTTCGAGATTAATCATTATTTAACTGAATGATGCCACACAATTCGAGCGCTATTTAATGACGCCTGCTTCGTGATGTTTCTTTATATTTCATTGCTGGCTACGAGCAGCAAAGTAATTCTTACTTTCTTTTCTGCCTCATATCGTCAAATGGAGCACCTGTGCTTTTATTTTTGCATTGCAAAACAAATTAAAGCAGTAATTCTTTCATCCATTCGACACCTCGAGTCTCACAAGGCGATCTGGTCTTTGCCTCGGCTATATTTCTGTCGGAAAATTTTATATATTTTTATTAATTTTTTATATATATATTTATTAACAGAATATTAATTCTTTTAACTCGAATTAGTTAAGCCAGAATTTAGGAATAAAATTTTCAAACAGCTCATTCTTCTTTATATTTCTGTCGGAAAAATTTATATATTTTTATTAAATTTTTATATATTTCATTAAAAGAATATTAATTCTTTTAACTCGAATTAGTTAAGCCAGAATTTAGGAGGAATAACATTTTCTAACAGCTCATTCTCAGTCATAATTCTGTCGAAAAATTTTATATATTTTTATTAAATTTTGATATATTTTATTAAATGAATATTAATTCTTTTAACTCGAATTAGTTAAGCTAGAATATAGGAATAACATTTTCGAACAGCTTTTTCGAATACTTGCACCAGACTAACAACCTCTTACTAAATTATTCATTAGTAATGATGTATTACACAAATATTTCTTTATTCTACTGCGCTACGCACTTGATCTTTCCCTCCATGCCGTAATTATGTATAATATTTGAAGCAATTCGATAGATCTAAACGTTTTCGTGGTTTTTCATGATATACGGCATAACAGGAGAAGTTTATCCATTGTTTCCTGTTTAGGATTGGGTTTTCAGGTCCTTCTCCTAAAACCTTCTCCTTCTCTTTCACTCCCAGTTGCTCCTTGCGTCTTAGTGACATTATTACCTTACTTGGGGTGAAATATGTAAATAAAAATAAAATAAAATATATCTAATATTTGTTAGATCTTCAATATATCGATATTGCATCCTTCCCATTACATGTTACTTCTGTTTAGTCCCAAGATATGATCTAAAAATTAAGCTCGTTACCACTTTCAAGAAAATTGGAATACCTAAACCACTAATTATAAAATGCCATTAAGAAAACAATCTCTTATTTATAAAGATCACAAGGGGTCAACTTTATATGTTAGCTCTCCGTCGGTCAGGGTTGACCATGGGTAGCATGCTAGTTGCCTGCTTGGCTGAAACATCGACGTCTGTGACTGTAGAGGCCGATGCGGGAGTGCCAATCTTTATTGCAGAGGTCGCATGTGCGTTCTGTCTCTGGTCTGTTGGAGCTGTCACTTTGCTTTCTGCCTTTCCGTGGCGACTTGTGTCAGCTTCCCCATCCCTGACTTGAGGTGTTTTGTCAAGGTTCCTCTCCATTTGAATCGTATGGCTGCCAGGCAGCTGTGGCCGCCCGGCGGTCTAATTCCAAAGCCCAGCACCTCATACAGGAGGGCTTTGGAGATGCGGCCGTCTGGCATGCGGTGGACGTGGCCTAACCAATGGAGTCTGCACTATCTGAGCGGTGTGAACATGTTGGGAAGACCTGCTCGAGACAGGACCTCAGTGTTGGACACCTTGTCTTGCCACGCTATTCTCGTAATTACGTAATGGCTTTGTTCAGACTGTTGATCACGCCAGATAATGCACCCTCCCCCAGACAATGTAACTAAGGTCTGCTCAGCATCCGTCGTCGCCGTCGTCGTAGGCCTGCGTCGGTCGATGTTGACCATAGGTAGCATCCTAATTGTCGGCATGGCTGGAACATCGGCGTCTGTGACTGGAGAGGCCGATGCTGGAGTGACAATCTCAGTTACAGAGGTCGCATGTATGTTCTGTCCCTGGTCTGT
Organism: Acanthosepion esculentum; assembly: GCA_964036315.1. Lineage (NCBI taxonomy): Eukaryota > Metazoa > Mollusca > Cephalopoda > Sepiida > Sepiidae > Acanthosepion > Acanthosepion esculentum. The sequence goes on from OZ038493.1 coordinate 87,620,579, forward strand.
TGGAACTGTCACTTTGATTTTTGCGGGCACGCCTTTCCGTGGCGACTTCTCCTCCCCTGACTTGAGGTGTTTGGTCAGGGTTCCTCTCCACTTGGATCGCATGGCTGCCAGGCTCTCCCAGAACTCTGTGTTGATGTCCACAGCTTTCATGTCGCGCCTCACGACATCGCGGTACCGCAGCTGTGGCCGCCCGCAATTTAGAAATGAATCACAAAAGATTTTATGTTTATTTTTCAAGTCTTCTGCACTAATCATTATATAGGACTTATGTTCGTAATACAAAAAATAAAACCCTCCGGGGCTGCTGCGGCAGCACCTTATCATTGCAATAAACGGGGGTGGAATATCGACGCCAGTCCAACAGTGGCCGCGAGAAAAGGGCAATTTTTGTCTTTGGTTTGTATGCATATGTATGTGTCTGAACATCCCACGTAAATGTGTCACATCCTGCCTTAGTCCGGAGGTTAGGTAAAAATAAAACCCCAGTCGGTGCATCTTCCTCGCTTCGTTCTTAAAAGCAAAAGCAGAGGTGAGGTCATAGTTATCCTAGATGCCGGTGGATGCGTCGATTGAAATTGAGAATCTTTTATCACTAATCTTTGTACTCGTGAGATTCACAATTTAAACCCCTGCTTTGGGCTATAATTCGTTTGACTGGCTGAGCGGATAAACAGTGAAAACGGAATTTATTAAAAGTATTAGTCTTAAATAATATTCAAGATTTCAACCGGATGCAATGCACAAGCTTTTCACCTTAAATATTAGATAATCTAATTCGCTAAGCATAAAGATTGAATGGTTTGTAAAGATCTTTCTTTGGTTTAGATGCTCCCATTTAATCAAGAAAAAAAAGAGATAAGACTTCACATTACCTCGTAGGAATTTAAGATAATTTTGTTATTGATAACTTGCAGTTTTCTTAAACTTTTATTTTTCGAAATAAAAATAATTAATAAAGCTGATATGTCTAAATATAAAGAATAAATATGGCATTATTGATCTAGCGAGAGAAACTTACTAACCATTACACCATATGTCGATATACCCGAAGCCTATTATATATATATATATATATATATATATATATATATATATATAAGTAAACATTGAATTCAACACTCAGAGGCTACAGACTGTTTCATGCTAAACGCAATCATCAGGGATCTTTGACACTACAGTGGGAAGGTTTGACGGTGCAGGCCGGTGAACTCATAGGTATATATTTACTACACGAACTAAGTAAAATAATAGATAGAAATGACACAGGACTCTACAGGGACGACGGTCTCATAATCTTAAGAAACTATAACAAACAAAACACGACAAAAGCAATAATAAAGATTTTCAAAAATATAGAATTCAACATAGACATAAAATCTATCCTAAACGAAGTAGATTTTCTAGATGTCACCTTCAACCTAAGAAAAAGTTACATATAAACCATACAGAAAGTCCAGTGATAAACCACTATATATACACACATCTTCCAATCACCCACCATGTATAATCAAAATCAATTAACCGCAGACTTTCCGACAATTCTTCCAAAGAAAGCATATTCAACAAAACTGAAAAAAGGACTATGAGTCAGCCCTAAAAGATAATGGATTCCCGGCAACACTCACATATACACCACAGAGGACAAAAAAAGCCAACAGGAAGAGAAACATCATATGTTTCTAAACACCGTAAAACAAAAACGTAAGAACAAACGTAGAAAAAATATTCATCAAACTCTTATCCAAACACTTCCCCGAATCAAGCACTCTCCACAAAATATTCAACAAAAATACAGTAAAAATCAGATACAGTTGCACCGAGAACATAACACATATAATAAAAAAGTACAACAGGAAAACCATCAACAAACGACCCGAACAAATTAAATCCAAGTCTAACTGCAGAATAAAGAACGAATTGCTCACAAAACAATGTAATATACCAAGCCACGATAAAATTATTAGATAACGAAGAAAAAATATACATAGGAGTGACTGAAAGACCCTGTAAACAAAGAAACTATTCACATAAAACATCTTTCGCAAATAGTAAATACGCGAGCAGCACATTGCTTTCCAAGTATATCTGGGAAATTAAAAATAAAAAGCACATCACCCCAAAAATATCATGTTGTGTCTTTTTTCCTTCGTATTTTGAAATGTCACAGGATAACGCTATATTGCAACTTTGGTTTCGTGACTTTTATTCCAGGTAATGTTCCCGTTTTTATCCGAATATTAAAATTTAAACCATTCGGTCACCCAAAAGCTATTCGATTGAAGATACTAAATAAATTTAGATTGATATTTCCGAAACCAAAATCTCCTGTAACAAAACAATAACATTTTACAGAAGACTCTAATTGAGGTTCGCTAATTAAATTTTGGTTTCCTCTCAAAGAGAGAATTTGCCTTTTTGCATTCGAATTACAATAAACTATTATCTTGTTGCAAGAGCAGGAATATGAGATCAAAATAGCCATAACTTTCCAAGAAAGTGAGTCCATTGTTTAAGCAGCAAAGACAATATAATTAATTTTCAGTCTTAGTTTTAGTTTTTAGCAGATATATTCTCTCACTATCTCTCTCACTCACTCACTCTCTCCATTTCTCCCTCTCTCTCACTCCCTCCCTTTCTCCCTCTCACACCCTCCCTCTCTCTCTCCCTCCCCCTCTCTCTCTCTCCATATATATATATATACATATATATATATATATATATAGTGTGGGAAACAAATATTCGTACACTTACAAATTTTTAATTTCTTGTATTTACAATTGATGAATAAACATAGTTTTCATATAATTAACTGTACACAGATGCATAATAACTAAACGTGCATAGAAAAGAGAAAAAAATTGATTTAATAGAATAAATCCCATTTATCCATTTTTACTGGATGAAAAAAGTATTCGTACAATACAAAAAGAATACATAATCTTCATTTAATACTTTATAGAATCGCCATCATTCACTTCTACAGCAACCAACCTCTTCTTGTAGTTCTCAATTAAGGATTTGCAAATTTTAGTTGCGATTTTGTTCCATTCTTCTTCGAATATAGTCTTCAAATCCGGGATGTTTGTTGATGTTCACGATTGGATTTGAATTTTCAAATAACGCCACAGATTCACGAGTGGGTTTAAATCTGGGAACTGACTTGGCCATTTCAGGATATTTACATTATTTTAAGCAAGCCATTTCTTCGTAGATTTTACCGTGTGCTTAGGATCATTATCTTGTTGGAAGATCCAATCAGGAGGAAGTTCAAGATTTTCAACCGAAATCACTAAATTTGCTTCCAAAATATTGTTGCTATGCTGCGGCATTCATTCTACCATCTATTACTGAGATGTTGCCAGTACCTTTTGTAGAAAAACATCCCAAAGCCATGCTACTGCTATCACCAAATTTCACTGTTGGAACTGTGTTCTTTTGTTTGAAGGCAATGCCATCTTATCTCCATACATGATTTCTAGAATTACGACCAAACAACTCAGTTTTGGTTTCGTCTGTCCATAATACTCTTTCCTGGTACGATTTTTCCTTATCCTTATGTTCATGAACGAATTTCAACCTGGCATCTCTGTGTCTTTTCAATAGCAGCGGAGTATTCCGACTTTAGATTGTTCCTATGAATTCCATTGCTTATTGTCCGTTTAGTGCCACAGATTCCTGATGAAAGCAAATTATCCTGCAAATCCTGACAAGTAACCATTGGATTTTGTTTAATTTGACGCATTAATTTCCCCGAAGATCTTGCAGAAATCTTCCGTGGAGCACCTGTTCTTCTTTGGTTTTGAACAGTTTTCATGAACAGCTAAACTGAAAATGTGCATGGGGTTGGGGTTAAAATACGGATCCACAACTGAAATAAAACTATTACTAAAACAACAAATCGATGGAAATAAGCTCTTAGTAATAAATTTATATTAGTCTTCAGGTGGAATTGCTTGCAATTTTGAATCGAACGCATAGACTTTTGGACAAAAGCGTTGGTTGATTAATCCCAAAGTGACTTGACCCCAAAGTGCTATGTGTTTAACACCTGGCCACAGCATAGGGAACAAAAACTTGGAGAGTTGTGTTATAAGGGAAATTAACAGAAACTGAGACATTCAATGACATGGCACGTGGAATTAGAAAAATCTAACCCCGTGGATTAAATAACGGGCTCAGTTCGAAATACCAAGAAATATTCCGTCCTGGGTTATGACGATAAATTACATCCGCGTCCAGGGTAAGACGATAAACTACGTCCAGCAGCAAGGCCTCTGATCAGGAGGTTTTGAGGAGCGTGGAACCACCTCGTAATTGCTGGTGTTCCCAGAGCCACCCTCACCCGAGGTGATATCACCTGTTAGGGTCCCAGCTATGGGCAAATATAGTTAACCCCGAAACCGAGATAAAAAGCATTATAAAAGTGTGAAAATAGGTTTTAATACTAGAAATACTTTGTAAAAATTATTACCAGAAATAAATTTTTGAAGAAAAAAAACCTATTACCAGCAATATTTTTTTGTAAAAAACTATTACCAGCAATACGTTTTTGAAAATAATATTACCAGCTGTATATTTTTGAGGAAAAAAATATTACCAGAACTAGATTTTTAACAAAACAAAATATTACCAGGAAAAAAAGTTGTCGGCATTAAATAACCCATTGAGGTTGATATGCCGTAAAACAAAACAAACCAAACCAAACCACACAAAATATTACCTGAAGAAAACCGGAGAGTACAACTGCCAGAAAGCTCGTGAATATGGCAATAAAGATGAAGTAACAGTCAGAATAGTGTAAATATTTAAGCATGTTTGATTAAATTTGATTGACAAGTTTTGCCCATTTAATTTTTTAATGAATTTTTAAAATCATCGTGTAATGTGGGATCAGAAATTTCGACATAGGTTGAATTCACTGACTAAGAGACGAAAGACAACGAGGAAAAGCATCATCAAATATTCCTGTTCCTATGTCCCGACATTATCACTTTTTGCAGAATATGTGGACTTCTATGTAGGTTGCTAGCGGGACTGAAATGTCACATAATACACGAACATAAAAACTGAATGAGGCTGTCGTATCCTCATACATCGACTCATTATATATATATATATATATATATATATATATATATATATATATATATATAGAGAGAGAGAGAGAGAGAGAGAGAGAGAGAGAGAGATAGATAGATAGATAGATAGATAGATAGATAGATAGATAGATATAGATAGATATAGATAGATAATGAAATATTGCTTTAAGGCACACTATATTTCTGGATTAAAATGCTCAATATCAGGGATACAGTGGATGCAAATATAAAAATGGGCATTGAAGTCAACACCCAGTAGTAACTGTCTGTTTCTTGCTAAACGCAATCGTCAGGCCATGTGCGTTGTTTAAAAATACACATACATCGGCGTTGACTTCAATGTCTACTTTATATATATATATATATATATATATATATATATATATATATATATATATATATATTTATATATATATATATATATATATATATATATATATATATATATATATATATATATATTGAACGATAAAAATTATTTAAAAAATTGAAATCTTCAGACTCACTGGGTTGTAGATTAATATTCTTTCGTTTTTATTATTATTATTTCATTTAGATTCCGCGACTAGTTTCGGCCAACATGGCCATCATCAGAAGAAAAAAATATTTCTGCTTGCTGGTAGCAGTGAACTACAGAAATGAATGTCTTGATGGAGAAAATGAACTTTTGTCTGTAGTTTTCATTTGTTTTTTATTTGTTTTTGTTTTATCTTTTTAACATGAATTTTTTAACATTGTTTCTGTTGGTCAAACAGTCTCTTTTAAGTTGTTATTTGAGATAAGAGCTGGATGGATTCATGCTGCTTTGAATTCCCTTGGTCAGTTTGGCAGATTTATTGGTTCCTATAGAGATGGTATGTGTCTCTGTTAAGTGTGTGTGTGTGTGTGTGTTATTTGGTTCTTAGGGAGTGAGTGAGTATGATATGTGTAAGCGTGTATATTGCTGTGGGTGTGTGTTATCATTTCGCTCATTAGGGAGGGAGTGATTATGATGTGTGTAAGTGTGTATATTCGTGTAGGTGTGTGTATAAGTGTGATGCCTCAACACCTCCGTAAGCATGTCTGCCTTGTGTGGGTGAGAAATGTGTTTATTTGTAGGGTTATGTATTACTACTATCTATATTGTTAACTTTATGGTTTAGCCCGGCTGGATAGTGTGTTTTTAAACGTCGTATCCACTTATTTTCATGGAACTCTAAAATCTTGCTAATGTTATCTGCTGTGGACTTTTCTATTCTCTCAATTATAGTGAATTTGGCATGGGTTTTGAAATCGTGTTTTTCTAGGCGGAAATGTTGTTCTACAGGTAACAATTTTTCATGGGGAGTCGATTTTCCTACATATTGTTTCCGGCATAGTGTGCATTCTAGGAGGTAAATTATGTTATGACTTCTACAGTTAGAGTATGGTAGATTTTGAAATTAGATTTAGTGACTGAGCTAGTGAATGAATTCGTGTGTCTAATGTGATTGCAACATAAACTTCTTTTGTTGATACATGGTTGGGGAAATCCTGTTGTTTTTGTTGTTAGTTTATTACGGATTACCTTGTCCTTTGAAATGTGGTTACTACCTATGATTTCTCTTAGGTTCTTAGGCTTACGATATGCCAGAAGGGCGGGTTCCTTAAACAATTTTTAGGTCTGGTTTGAGATGTAGTATTTCCCAGCGACTTTTGATTATTTGGAATAGTGGAGGCAGAGTGGGGTTGAAAGTGGTTACGAGGAATGCGGCTAGATTTATTTTTAATCTTGTACATTAGGGTGTCTTCTCTAGGTGTGGAAATTGCTTTATTTATTTGTTCCCTGATTAGGTGTTGTTTATAGACACGTGTTGTGAATTGATGCTCCAGATTTTCAATGTGTTTGTTTAATTCTTCATTGTGGGAACATATCCTTCTGAGTCTAAGTGCTTGTGAATAGGGAAGGTTCTGTTTGAGGTGTTTAGGGTGGGAAGACTTAAAGTGTAGATAGTTGTGGGTGTCGGTGATTTTAGTGTGTAGTGTCGTTTGTAGCTTCCTGTTTTCATCTATGTAAATGCGGGTGTCTAAAAATGTTACCGATGTTTTGGATTTTTTATAGTCAAACTTAATTGAGCCGTGCACTGTGTTTAGGGCCATGAGGAATTGGATAAGTTTGTCGTCACTGCCCGTGTATACAAAGAATATATCATCGATATATCTTGCATAGAATACGCAGTCGTTACCAATGAGGGGATAGATATGGGTCTCCTCAAATTTTCCCATGAATATTGTAGCATATGAAGGAGCTGCAATGGTGCCCATGGCACAAGCTCTTACTTGAAGGTAGTGTGCTCTATTGAAGTTGAAAGTATTCAATGTTCCATGAGTTTTATGATAACTTATGTGGGAGGTTCTTGTTTTCTTCTTTTAGTAAGTGCTTCCTGGAGGGCGGTTAGCCCTTCGATATGTTTAATGTTTGAATAGAGTGACCTTACGTTCACAGTCACTAGAATAGAATTCTCTGGAACTGTTTGTATGTGATTCATTTTGTTTAGTAGATCTGTTGTTTCTCATGTAGGATTTTACTTCCTTAGCTAGGGGTTGTATGTAATGGTCTACGTATTTTGAAATTTTGGTCGTGTGGTAGTTGAATGATGAAATGACGGGCCTTCCTGGGTTGTTGCTTTTGTGTATTTTAGGAAGGAGATAGAAACGAGCAGGTGTAATGTTTGTGGGTGTAAGTGTTGTGCATGTTTCTTTGTCGATTAGATTGTTGCGAAGCATTATGTTTAGTGAGCTAGTGAATTCTTTTTGGTATTCGGGAAGGGGATCTGTAGGTAAGCTTTTATAGGTTTCTTTGTAGGCTAGCTGTTTGTTGGCCTCTTTAATGTATTCTTTGATTCCCCAGATCCCTGTGGCACCCCCTTTGTCAGCCTGTGTTATGATTAGGTCATCTCTATGTATCAGCGTGTCGAGGGCTATGCGTTCTCCTTCAGTAATATTGTTACGTGGCAGCTTACGTGCTATTGTTTTCTGTATGTCATTTGCTACGGCTATTTCGAATGTTTGTATCGTAATGTCTGTGTTTTGTGGGTTGTATGTAGTATCCTTCTCTTTTAATGTATCAAGTATGGAAGGTGTGTGATCATTGTTCCCGTAGTGGGCTTTTAGCCGTATTCTTCTGAAGAAGGATTTCAGGTCCTTTGCCAAGGTGTCTTTATCAAACTTGGGGGTCTAAAGCAAAAGCTTAATCCTTTTTTTAGTAACCTGAATGTGTTGAGTGAAAATTTATTGTTACTTAAATTTATAACTCGCCCGTATGAGTCAAGTTTGTATTTGCAAGCATGGCGAAGTTCTTTCGTAAAAGCTCGAAAGCTTGCATCATGTCTCCTATTAGGGATGCTATACCCCCATCCAGGTGTCCTGCTTGGAGGCTTATTCGTTTTTTTTTAAGGTTGAGTGTGTTTGCTGTTGATTGTCTACTAGGGGCTAATCTGGGTGGTCTGGGATGTCTAATGGGGTTATGCGTTCTGTAGAAGGGCTGCTGTGTTTTGGTGTGTGTATGTTTGTGCGGCACCCTAAGGATGTCCGCGTAAGTTAGTGGTTTGTATTGTGTGTTTGTTTGTTTTGAGATTCTAGCTATCGTTGATGGTGGCGGTGTTGTTATTGTTGGTTGTGGTGCTGGGGGTTGTCTGTTGGTGTATTTATTTGGTCTGTTTAGTGTTTGCATTGGTTGTGTGGTGGACAGTGTAGTTGCTGTGATTTTTTGTTTTCTTTTGTGGTATGGTCGTTCACTTTTTTCTGACTTTGGATTGACTTCTCTTTTGTTCTTCTGTCTGGAGGAAATATTCCATTTTGATTTTCTTTGTTTTTCAGTTTTTGTTTTTTGTAGTTCCCTCACTGTTTGGTCTGTGTGAGCTTTTATGACACTCTTTATGTTGGTGTATTCCTCTGGTTCCGTTTCTTTCTTTATTTGTTCATCGAGCAGGTTTATATCCATGGTTGTTGCCGTTATGCTTTCCTGGCAGAACAGTATGGTATCCTGCATGAGTCCCCTGGGGAAGTCTTCTAATTTACGGTACCATGATGCTAGAAATGCATCATTATGGTTACCTATTGATGGTACCAAATCAATCCGGCAAGCCACCATAGGTATACTTTTGTGCTTACTTCTGTGCTTATATATATATATATATATATATATATATATATATATATATATATATATATATATATATATATATATATAAGCACAAAAGTATACCTATGGTGGCTTGCATATGTCTATGTACACTACAGTTCAAAAGTTTGAGACCCCAAAAGTAGTTGTTTTGTAAGAGAAAGATTTTATTCATGGCTTAAAAAAGTGAGACCTGATTTTACATTAGAAATTTTATTATGACAATATGAAAAAAGAATTCTATGATTAAATTTTACTCTCGTCAAAATATCCTCCTTTGGCCTTGATTACTGCGGCACAAATCTTTGGCATCCGTTGGAAACGTTTCTCAAAGTATAAGTTTAATAATTGATTCCATTCTTTTTTCAATGACTCTAAAAACTGCTTTTCTTTCTTTTTTTTCACTCTTCTGTCAAGGTCATCTTTTGAACTGCAGTGTAGATTTCACTATTTATCTTTTCGTGTTTTCTTATCTCAGAAGCAACACATATTTCAGAAAGTGGTGTGATAACCAATATTGATTATTTATTTGCACTTCAAACTTTGTATTTGACATACGAATGTACTTCACAGTGTCCAAATACACACAGCAGATGACATGCATTTACGCACCTTCTTTTCTACCATAAAATCGCAGACCCCAAGCCATGCATATGCATTCACACCTTCAACTGGAGATCGTTATATATCATTATTTTCTAATGTTTATTTAATTTCTCATCACACCCAATGCGCCATTGTTCACGTTTTCCTTTCTTTTTTCACGAGTGTTTTTTTTTTCTAATCGAAAAATTATTTTCATTCTTTTATTTCCTCATTCCGTTTTTAGCGACTTTGCACATTTTTTTGTTTGTTCTTCGAGTTCTTTTAGTCTAATAATTAGATTACTTTTCTTTTTCCTTTCCATTTTTTTCATTCTTCATTTATGATATTTCTATTCAATGTATTTTTTATATTTTGGATTTCGCTTTTTTATTCATTATTTTTCATTTTTTTATTTCTTCCTTTCGTTTTCCTGGATCCCCGTTCATTTTTTTTTTCTTTCTTGATTTTCTTCATCTTTTTTTAAATTTTATTTTTCATTTTGATTTTTTTCTTTTGATTTTTTTTTCTGGTAATTTATTTCTTTATGTAACCTTTTGAGAAAAAAAAACTGCGTTTTGTCTTCTGTCTGCTATTATTGGTTTTTATGCTTTATTTTCGATACAATCATGTCTTCTTTTTTTCTTGATCATTGCTTAATTATTGATCTTTTTTATTTCCCATTTTATTATATATAAAAGAATATTTGTTTATTATTTTTATCCTTCATTCAATCATTCAATATTCTCTGATTCTGCCTCATAGATACTTATGCACGTGTTCCAGACGCGATGAAGATATTTTAGCGTGCAACTAAAAGACCAAAAAAAATCACCTGGAGATTTAAGTAAATATTTATTGCAATTATCTTAAAACATTTTACTACATTAGATTCCCCAGTCTCACGAGATTCACTTACGACGCCAAAAAACACAAAACATTTGCCAAATTTCTGCCCGACTCCAAAGAAGAAGAAAGTAAATTATCGTAATTCCCCATGTATAATACGCCTTCATCCATAATACGTACACCTAAAATTAAGGTAAAAGTGTGTGGAAATGCTTCTACTCCCGCATAATACGCACCCTTTGTTTGTTAATCAAACCCTGTAGATTATACCTCTCTAATTTCATTACGGTCAGCGCTACCTACTCTTTTTTTTCATAATTGCATCTTCCGTTTTGGAATAAGGTCTAGATGCTTTCTTTGTTTTTTGTTTGTTTGTTTTTTTGTTGTTGATTTTTAATCATTTCACCCCAAGCAAGGCAATAATGAAAGGGTTTACTGAGTGTGAAAGAATATAAGAAAAGAAAAACATTAATGGGAGTATACAATAATACGTACCACTGATTTTGCTTCTTTTTTTTTAGAAAAAAATGCGTATTATACATGGTGAATTACGGTAATTTCTAAAGATTTCTCTGTCAAAGTTTTTATAGAAACTTCCTCAGAATTGCCTCTACCGTTTTGGAATGAGTTCTAGATGATTTCTTTGGGGGGTTTTTTTTTCATCATTTCGCCCCAGGCAAGGCAATAATGTCATCATGGTGAATTACGGTAAGAAAAACATTAATGGGAGTATACAATAATACGCACCTCTGATTTTGCTTATTATTTTTTAGAAAAAAATAATGCGTATTATACATGGGGAATTACGGTAAATGAAACAAATCAAAACTAAACACAACGGTCAAATAGAATGTCAGTTGTTGGAATAAAAATGGCTTTCGTCATGACTTTTGTTCAATTAACATTATTCTTGTTATTTTTGCTGATGCCAACAACATTCCCTAAGAATAATATTGATGTATGGTCAGAAGATCTCATTGAATCGGAAGGGGGCAATCGATAAAGAACAAAAACTCCGTCAGGGAGAATCATTTCGTTAATCTATGATGAGAACTTAAAACAAAGCAATCTGAAAACAATACAGATTTCTCCACTATTAAAAGATTACGAAATATCAGAATGATGATAACGATAGTATTACTGGGGCAAAGGAAACGATTCACCCTCCCTTAATTGTGGGAAGTATTTTAGCTTGATAAAAATGTTGAATGCAGATTGAGCAAATCTCAGAAAAGTAAAAATGGGATCCTGGCGTTTAGCGATTCCATGGGTTGATGAGGTCCCCGTCCCGCCCCCCCCCTCCCTCTCTCTCCATCACCCTCCCTCTCTCTCTCTCTCACACTCTCTTTTTTATTGTTCTCTCTCCTTACTAATGTTTTTCTTCTCATATTCTCTAACACTCAGTAACACGGAGCATCTTAGTGGCTTTATTGCCTTCCATAGGGTAAAGAGTAAATAATGAAGAAAAGAACTCATTGTTATATATGGTTGCGTATTATTGCTTATTTTTTATTTCCCTTCAGAAAGTAGTCTATCATGGCTCTCTATAATTTCCCTTTTCATTATCTCTGAGTCGCAATCTGCTTTTAGGAAAGATAGTAGAATTGCTTCCCGTCGTCTTCTCCACGGCTCGGATTTCAGAATTTTCTTTCTCCTGCACGAGTTGCTACTCAAAGCTAGAGAGCCCTGTTTGCATGTTAATAAAACATTTAACTTTTATTTAATGACATGTTCCTTTAAAACAGAGACTCTTGACAGATTCATTTTCTTTATTGTCTGTGAATTACCAGGGTATTTCTTGGGAATGATAATGGAGTGATTCCCGCTGCCATTTCCAAGAATTAGATTTCATCATTTTCTTTCTCTTAGATTGGTTGCCGCCAGGGACTAGAGCGGTCTGTGGCGGGAAGAAGCAGGTAGGTTCATGCCTTTCCCAAGAGTATTTTTTGCGAAACTGAACACAGAAAACGCAGGAAAAGCAATGTAAGCAATTAAACATTGCAAAACAACTAATCAAAGGATCAAATAAAAGAGGTTTTCGGAAAAACAGAATCAAAGGATGGCACGGAAAGCCAAATATATAATAGAGGTGGGGAAACCAAATGAAATTCAAAGAGTGATATGTCCCGGAAAAGGATATATTTGTTCGAAGTAGCTAAGTGGTTTTGGCTACTGTAATCGGGTAGGACAATCTAGCAGGTAGCCGTAATGGACTGGTACTCGTCGTAGTGGTAGGCAATAGGCGTAGGCAATAGGCGTAGGCCATAGGCGTAGGCGATGTACCTCCACATCAGTCTGTATTTATGGCTGACACCAGCCAATCATATTACTGTGAGGGGGAACCCAGGTGTATGCATATTCATTACATCAGAGAAAATTTGACAAAGAAGTAATTTTCAATTCAAAACAAGAGCACAGGTGACAATAACCCAAAACAGTTGCACAAAAGGTCAGTTGCCTTCCGTTGATACGTCGATTGCCATCAAGTGTTTAGGTTGTTTCAATATTATCTTACAATGTCGGTGTGTTTGACGCAATGTTAATATAAAAAAAAGAAAAATATCATAAAAAAGAAATCTCACCCTCGAAAAAGGAAAGAAATGGTTACTTTATTAGAGTATGTGACAAACAATAAACCAGTATATATGATTGGTAGGGAACAATGAATCTATATTAATCGTGCAAATAACCAAGGTTACCAGAGTGGTTAACTTTTGAAATTTCAGTTAAAAGAAAATGAATTCTGTTACTTACGATGTTTTGGGCTACTTTTTAAAATAAGCTAAGTTTTGCTAAGAATGGGAAGAGATTCAACTAAAACTCGAAATGTATCTCAAATAATTACTTGCCTGCTGACCCTGTATATGATTCGAATTCGATGATACAAACAAACACTATGATCGCAAAACAGGTTGTCTTATAAAAAAAACAGGAAACTGAGGGCTCTTGTAAGACTTGAGAAACGCCATTTTTGTTGGTTAAGAAGAGAAAGATTTTTTAAAAATAATGGATGCGATCCTTCGAACAAACGAGACACTAATTCCGAAAGCGACTGAGGAAAAAATAAACCAAATATTGTAGTCAACAGTCAAAAGAGAAATTTAAGTATCTAGTCTTAATTATAGGGCAGGGTGATCGCAGAAGAGGCATAAAACATATAAATATATAAAATATGGCCATGCTGTGTATATTTTTAATAGCAACAGAAATAGTTTTTGGATTTTAATCTTTGATAATTTGACACTTCAGAGGACATTGCAAAATGGGAATCATCATACCAAGAATAGATTTAGGAAAAAAAACAGTATTTTAGGAACATCATACCAAGAAACGATTTAAGAAAAGAAATAGTATTTTAGTATCATCATACCAAGAAACGACTTAAGAAAAGAAATAGTATTTTAGTATCATCATACCCAGAAACGATTTAAGAAAAGAAATAGTATTTTAGTATCATAATACCCAGAAACGATTTAAGAAAAGAAATAGTATTTTAGTATCATCATACCCAGAAACGATTTAAGAAAAGAAATAGTATTTTAGTATCATCATACCCAGAAACGATTTAAGAAAAGAAATAGTATTTTAGTATCATGATACCCAGAAACAATTTAAGAAAAGAAATAGTATCTTAGTATCATCATACCCAGAAACGATTTAAGAAAAGAAATAGTATTTTAGTATCATTATACCCAGAAACGATATAAGAAAAGAAATAGTATTTTAGTATCATCATACCCAGAAAGGATTTAAGAAAAGAAATAGTATTTTAGTATCATCATACCAAGAAACGATTTAAGAAAAGACATAGTATTTTAGTATCATCATACCCAGAAACGATTTAAGAAAAGAAATAGTATTTTAGTATGATCATACCAAGAAACGACTTAAGAAAAGAAATAGTATTTTAGTATCATCATACCCAGAAACGATTTAAGAAAAGAAATAGTATTTTAGTATCATCATACCAAGAAACGATTTAAGAAAAGAAATAGTATTTTAGTATCATCATACCAAGAAACGATTTAAGAAAAGACATAGTATTTTAGTATCATCATACCCAGAAACGATTTAAGAAAAGAAATAATATTTTAGTATCATCATACCAAGAAACGATTTAAGAAAAGAAATAGTATTTTAGTATCATCATACCAAGAAACGATTTAAGAAAAGAAATAGTATTTTAGTATCATCATGCCCAGAAACGATTTAAGAAAAGAAATAGTATTTTAGTATCATCATACCCAGAAACGATTTAAGAAAAGAAATAGTATTTTAGTATCATCATACCCAGAAACGATTTAAGAAAAGAAATAGTATTTTAGTATCATCATACCCAAAAACGATTTAAGAAAAGAAATAGTATTTTAGTATCATCATACCCAGAAACGATTTAAGAAAAGAAATAGTATTTTAGTATCATCATACCAAGAAACGACTTAAGAAAAGAAATAGTATTTTAGTATCATCATACCCAGAAACGATTTAAGAAAAGAAATAGTATTTTAGTATCATCATACCAAGAAACGATTTAAGAAAAGAAATAGTATTTTAGTATCATCATACCAAGAAACGATTTAAGAAAAGACATAGTATTTTAGTATCATCATACCCAGAAACGATTTAAGAAAAGAAATAATATTTTAGTATCATCATACCAAGAAACGACTTAAGAAAAGAAATAGTATTTTAGTATCATCATACCCAGAAACGATTTAAGAAAAGAAATAGTATTTTAGTATCATCATACCCAGAAACGATTTAAGAAAAGAAATAGTATTTTAGTATCATCATGCCCAGAAACGATTTAAGAAAAGAAATAGTATTTTAGTATCATCATACCCAGAAACGATTTAAGAAAAGAAATAGTATTTTAGTATCATCATACCCAGAAACGATTTAAGAAAAGAAATAGTATTTTAGTATCATCATACCCAAAAACGATTTAAGAAAAGAAATAGTATTTTAGTATCATCATACCCAGAAACGATTTAAGAAAAGAAATAGTATTTTAGTATCATCATACCAAGAAACGACTTAAGAAAAGAAATAGTATTTTAGTATCATCATACCCAGAAACGATTTAAGAAAAGAAATAGTATTTTAGTATCATCATACCAAGAAACGATTTAAGAAAAGAAATAGTATTTTAGTATCATCATACCAAGAAACGATTTAAGAAAAGAAATAGTATTTTAGTATCATCATACCAAGAAACGATTTAATAAAAGAAATAATATTTTAGTATTATCATACCAAGAAACTATTTAAGAAAAGAAATAGTATTTTAGTATCATCATACCAAGAAACGATTTAAGAAAAGAAATAGTATTTTAGTATCATCATACCCAGAAACGATTTAAGAAAAGAAATAGTATTTTAGTATCATCATACCCAGAAACGATTTAAGAAAAGAAATAGTATTTTAGTATCATCATACCAAGAAACAATTTAAGAAAAGAAATCCTATTTTAGTATCATCATACCAAGAAATGAAAAAGAAAAGAAAACAAACTTGATATCATTGGCTTATCCAGTCGATAAATCTGGTCTTGATGAAATAATCATTAAAGAAACATTTCTATACATTCCTACAAAATATACACGTACGATATGCTTAACAATGTGCAATTAACTAACGGCTCTTCGTTAATGCATGTCTTCTTAAACATCATAACCATAGAATTAAAGAAATATCTCTTCTTGTTTATGCCAAAAAGAAAGCATATCTGGATTTTCTCGTAACCAAATGCACCTAGATTACAAGAAAGCTTAGACAAATGTCAAAGCATTATACATAGTTACATATTGTCGAACGTGTAAAATACATAAGTTTAGTTATCTGTTACAAAAATGTAAGATAACTGATTAGATCATCACTCATAATGACTGCCTACAATAAAAAAAAATCCTACATTAAATAATACTAATTAATCTGTAAATATTATGGCTCTTTCGGTGGTTGTGTCCTCTATAATAGACAAATATCAAATTTCTATGTTGACCAAACAGCTACCACCTTATCTCGTTGGTTAACTTGATTTTGCCTAGTCAAAATGCCATTTCGTGTCCACACGCTTAGTACTGATATTTGTAGGATTATACACGAAATATTCATTTAGAATAAACATATATAAATAAACACACACACATTTATATATTATCTATTGCGTTTATACACGTGACGCGTGTCTGACCAGTGAGAACTACCAAAAATCATAATATTCCAGTACTGTATCTTTTTAGTTTTCATTTCGATTCTCGATCTCTGACGAAGCCTTAATAAAGTTGAAACATGTTAGATTACAATTTGTTTCCTACTTTGTTTTTTGTTTTTTATTTCATTAGATTATTCCCTTTTTTCTTTAGCAACTTTATTCTTCAAAATTAAAGTTCAATTCTATTTTATTCAGTTCTACATTTCTTGTTATTTGAAATGACTTAGTGCCAGTTAACAGGTCGCAATACCTTTTCAATAAAATTTTACAAGTTTAGATGTGAAAACGTTTTTGACAAACTCTTGAATCTGGTCTTCATTAGAGAAAGTTTTCCCCCATCAAAACGTTTTGCAGTGATAAAAAAAAATGTAATCATCATTTGGTGCAAGGTCAGGTGAATCTATTAGTTGGGGTGGAACAGATCGACTCTGTGTTCCAAAAGTTTTTCCTAGATAATTCTTACTGTATACAGCCTTGCGTTGTGATGGAGGAGAGGAGGAGGAGGAGGAGGAGGAGAACATTTTGCATTCAATCCACTGACTAAAATGCCATGCAAAAACTAACACATGTTAGTGTACACCAAAGTTATTCTTAACTGCCACATATGATTAGTAATTAGACCAATACATTTGTTATTACTTAAGACTCATTTGAATCTACATTCATTGATAAGACTGTGGTGTAAAGACAAAAGCTAAATAGATTTAAACACAAAGTTTATATGGATGTGTGGCTGGTGTAATGGAAAATAAAATCAGTGAGCCATGTTCAAATTCTGGCCTCGTCTGTTTTGTTTACTTTTACACTAATGACCTTGGTAAAGGTATGAATTCCATCTCTTCTCACCCAGCTAGATGTTAAATAGTAGGGTAGACCGGGCTCTCTAGCCTTGAGTGACAAAGCCGTCTACAAGGAAGCTGACAATTCTGAATACAAAACCATGTAGCAGACAGTAGAAAACCATTCCACTATCTGTTTTGTAGATGAGTTAGTAACTAACTCATCTACAAAACAGATTTTTTACAATGAACTTAAGAATACAAAGCAAAAACTTATTAATAATAGCTTTCCAAATTATATAGTGGCTGAACAGATTAAATATTATCGTAGAAGTCTTAATACTAAGCAAATAGAACATAATACTACTTCAACTAATTCCAAACTTATTAATCTCTATTATCGTAGTCAAATGCATACCAATTATAAACAAGACGAAAATATATTTAAAAAACTAGTTAATTCTAATATAACTACAACAGATCAGAGCAAAAAAAATTAGGTTAATCATATACTACACTAAATCTGGCATATCCAACTTAACTATTCGGAATGATTCTCCCCCCACTCCCCGTTAGCGATTTGAAAAAAAACTAACATAGTGTACAAATTCAAGTGCCCTTTGGGAGAATGTATCTCCAATGGATTAAATAATATTTATGTTGGTCACACCACAAACTCGCTTTCAAGATGCTTAACTCTACATTTAAATGATAACTCTAACATTTTTAGACATTTAAAACATGTCTGCCCGCGTACTCAATTCCGGCAAATCCTTGTTGACAACACAATTATACTTAAACATGAAAATAATAAACAAAAATTAAAAATCCTTGAAGCTATATACATAAAACAGTTGAAACGTAACCTGAACAAAATAAACTATGAAATCTCCACAAACATTCTTAAATGCCTATAATCTATAGCAGAAGCCATTGGTTTATACTAATGGCTTCCCATATTTAATACCTCTCGTTTTCACTCTCGAGTCGTCATGTGTGACGTCACAAGCTACGACGCGTTTTTCGTTTCCTTGGCTCGTAAATAAGAGTTTGTCGTTACTTAGAGCTTATTCAAACAGCAACGGCGGGCCATTATTGTGGTTTCGTATATGTGTTGTTTGATTTATTAAAATTGTCATCTTTGATAATGGCTTATGTAAGTCGAAAGCTTAGATTGGATTCAAACATGTGTCAGTATGGTGTTTTCCTCTCGTCTTTCAACGATAATGTGATTAAGCTTATCAGACAATACGAAATGAACTTACTTAAAATAATTAGACAAAACTTGTCTGTATTATTTAATGAAACATGCATTAATGAAAAATTGCTGCCGAAATATACACAATATATATATATATATATATATATATATATATATATATATATATATATATATATATATATATATATATATAATAAGAAAGAGCAGTAAGATTTATAATTCGGTATTCTTAGTCGTTATTTTTATTTTAAAAAAACAGTTCTCGATACAGTAGAGAATAATATTCTAATTATTTTCTTTTTAAAAATATGATTCCGCCGAGACACAGAAAATGTCCATGTTTCAAAACTGAAACTAAATTTATAAATTTAATTAACTAAATTTATAAATTAAATTGTAAAAAATAAACTTAAAATCCATAGTCTCGTTCCATTGTCAAGCGATGATAAACTTTCAAAGAAATTTACATAATTTATAAGCGCACACAATATTAATATTATGTGTTAGTTTCAGTTTTGAAACATGGAAATTTTATGTGTTGCGATGGAATCATATTTTTTTTTAAATAATTTTATATATATATATATATATATATATATATATATTAGATTGATAGATAACTTCTGTTTTTGTTTACCACCAACTTCATTCTTCATAAAACAAAGTTTAATCACACTTTATCCCATACTAGATTCATCGTTCTTTGCAATGACCTGGTGCCTTTCTATCCGTTTTTAAGTAAAATTAAACAGTTTGTGTTGGGGAAATGGTTTTCGACGAACTCTTGAATAAGAGTTCCATGAGACGAATTTTCCCCATTAAAGCATTTTGCAACGATCAAAAACGATCATAACTGATTGTGGAAAAGTTTAGTAAATATACCGGTAAAACTGAGTAGCTAAAAGCGACTGTTCAGGTCTGTAGATTGCGTTCCTTGGGAGGCACGGTGGAGTAATGGATAGCGGCTCGAATTGGGAATCGGAGAGCCGAGTTGGAATTCCAGTCGAATCCTTTACATTCACTTACATGCTAATACCCTTGGGTAAGTTATGAATCCTCTCCCCACCCCCAGCTATGAGTAAATAGCAGGACAGACCGGGTTCTATAACCTTGGATGGTAACTATTCTACCTCAGTAAGAAATGGCAACCTACTGCGGGAAAAATCTGCTTCGTCAGTCTATCGGAAGATACAGGATCGCCTAAGGGTGTATCACGCATCGCCCATAACTGACTGAGATTGCATTCCATCTTGTTGTTGACCTCAGTATCCACTTTTATTTATATATACCGTATATTTCCACGTATAAGATGACCCAAAATCTAGGTAAAGTTTCGTGATTCTATCTGATATTCATAGTATAAGACGATCGACTGGGACTCCATATGACGAATCTGTAAATGATAATGTTTATGGTGATTTCCCAGATGCTGATGATCATAGTCTTATTGAAGGATTTTAATTATGCATGTGGGTGCCTTGTGGGTATTTTTATTCTGTAATAAGGAATAAAGAGTTTATGCTTTCTTAAATGTTTTGTTGCTGAACACCGCAAAAAATACCGTATAATGTATGTCATTGAAAATTAAAGTTTTCATGCTATGCTAAAGGTTGTAGTTATTTAAAACCAAAATTATAATGAATTTTAATTAAAAATATAGATTGTATGTTATCTTAAATGTTGTTATTTAACACTACTATGAGAAGTAATGATTGATCTCAAATAATGATGATCGATAAACCAAGAAGGAAAAAATGGTTTAGGTTCCTTGTTACTTGCGCGTGTTACTGAGCAGAAACTTGGCAAATTGTTGTGTAATCGGCTGTGGGATAATTGCATTTAAATTTGAAATCAAGAAGTAAAAGTAGTTTTATTGCATTTATGACAGCAGTACAGCATTATAATGTGAATTGTTTCAACTAGAAATATTTACATCGGTAGTTGTTAGCCTACCACGATGGCGCAGGTATACTAGCCTACTTACCAGAGCCGCTACACCACAGGATTTAAGGTCAGCTTTTTGTAACTGTTATATTGGACGATCTCCTATTGTGCGGGATTTTTTTAAAGATTTAAAGGTCGCCTTATAAGCGGAAATATACGGTATATATATATATATATATATATATATATATATATATATATATATATATATATATATATATTATGAATTTACTAATTTGAAAATATGGTCCCATCGCTACACAGGAATAACCAAGTTTCAAAACAGAATTCTCTTTTTGAAACATGTTAATTTCTGTGTAGCGATGGAACCAGATTTTTAAATTAGTGAATTTATAATATTTATGCTATGCAGATTTGTATTGAGAAGTTTTGTAAAAATAAAAATAATTAATAAGAACATCGGATTATATATCTTATTGTTCTATCTCTTTATTATTATTATAATATATATATATATATATATATATATATATATATATATATATATATATATATATATATATATATATATATATATATATATATATATATATTAAAAAGAAGAGAGGTACCGCAAACTTTTTTGGTTGTAATGTGGGTTTTTAAAAAATATTATTCTTTATTTTTCATAGTTTTACATAGTTTTACAACACGTGTTTCTGGTCTCACGACCGTCTTCAGGTAAAGGGTGGAGATTTCCACATATTATTAAAAATAATTATTAAAAATAATTAATTTTTTCCTTTATGTTTTTCAATGTTGAATATTCTCTATATGAGACATTCTCTGTTTTTGTGTTGGTCATTTGAAGGTTTTTTTAAAGAAAGACATTCAAATGACCAACACAAAAATGAACACATACAATTTTGAAAAAAATTATTCCAAAGTCAGTCACCCTCTTTCTCCTTAATTCTTACTCGTTTAATTTCCTCTTTCCTCAATAACGTTTTCTGATTATTTCACTATCAATAAACACTTACGTGTTAATTGCTTTATCACTTTTGTTATATAAGTGTAAGTGTCGTTTCCGACACTGTGGTTTGAAACTTGATCGTCAGTGAGTAACACAAGTGATTCCATTATTAAGTAGATCACGTGATCATAAAGGAAGTGAATAAATAGGAAGTAGCGTGATGACTATACGATCACCGCTCACTCTTCTTGTCTATCCACTATTGCTATACGGTTCACTCTCTCTACTCTGCTACTATACGGATTACGATTCTCTTCTGATCATTATACTATTTGGCGATTACTACTTGAACAAGTATTACTAGTGTGGGTATTATTGGAAGATATTATTATTAGTACCGGCATCTACCTTTCTCATATATTACGAGTATTTTTCGAAGTGATAACGATCTTTCGAAGCGAAGAACATCACAAAAAGTGGCGATGAGTATTCCCAAGGAATCACAAAAACCTTGTTTGCGGTGAAATGATTTAAAGAGAATTGCTATATTTTCTTTGGAAAAAATAGAGTAGTGAGTTCTTTTAGCCTTCTCCACGATTTGGAATTACATTGTTTTTTTTCTCTTAGACTGCTTGCCATTCTTTATTGCTATTTAACCAGCAGGTTTAGAAAGAAGAGATGGATTCATGCCTTTCCCGAGAATATTTGTGCGTAAGTGAAATCAACAAGCGAGACTGGAAATTGAACTCGGTTTACTGTTTTTGCATTCTATGCCGAGAGCTGCTACACTACAAGCACATCTCAAAAATATGCATTTCTTATATATATATATATATATATATATATATATATATATATATATATATATATATATATATATATATATATATATATATACGGAACACTTCGACGTGGTGTAATGATTACTAAACTTGTCTTGCGAAATCAAAACAAACAACACGCATGCGCGAAATTAAAAATATAAAATGGCGACGATTTACCTATATATATATATATATATATATATATATATATATATATATATATATATATATATAATCATTTATTTGAATATTATAACATAAATATGTTATAAAATCACTACAAAAATAGCCATTTTGTTTCAACACTTCTGGTGTCTTATCAAGTGATGATGTAGAATATAGAATAAATGGTTTTAAAAGTTTCAAATTAATTAACGATCCTAAGCTAGGAGTAAACGCTGTTACATAAGCTAGAATGACCAATCAAAATACAAGTATAGGGTAATTCGAAAAATTTGACAACTAAGCAAGGTTATCATAGATATTAAAAGATTTATAAAATTTGAAATTAAGATTAAAAGTAAAAAATTAAAAATTACCTATTTCGAAATCTAAATCAAATCTCTATTAAGTTTTAAATTGTAGAATTACCGAGGAGAAAAAATATAAAAATATAAAAATAAAAATAAAAGATATATATGCTATTTAATTTATATTTTCATTGAAATTATGTTAAAAAGGATGTTCAGAGCCCCAGACAAAAATGTATACATTTTTATAGTTTCATATATATATATATATATATATATATATATATATATATATATATATATATATATATATATATATATATATATATATATATATATATATATAATAAGTACTTATTTATATGGGTTGAATGCGTGCACTATAATAGTTTCAGGAAAATGTGCTTTCGGTCTCATTATTTGTGGGGATATGAAGTAATTATGAAGATTTAGATTTAATTTGCCACCAACTTGCATCCATATTTATAAGAACGTGTGTACGCTGGAATCTTTTAGAATTTCACTTTGCAGTTTCGAATTCTACCGGCGGCTCATCAGAAGCGCCCATTTTTAACTAACTAGATTTGGATTGACAAGCGAGTGATAACGAGACAATGGGTTCGTGTAACGGATGACGAAATAGGAAACTCTAACGCAAAGAATATTTTCCCTTTGTTAAAGAAAAGTATTTTTTTATTCAACGAAATGCTTTTAAAGACAATTTCCTTCTTTATGGCTGCTGACGTTAATTTTATTTTATTTTTTTTTTATTTAAGTCCCGTAAGAGTTGCGCTGAAATCTAAAATTTAATTTCAAATAATTTATTTCTTACTGAACTTTTTAAATTTCTCCTCGAACGCCTAGAGATAAAATAATAAAATTGATTTTATTCATTTGCAATGAGTAAGTCAGTTTTATGTGTAGTCGCTTAAATGTATGTATATAGAGAAGCACTTTGAGCCAATCGAGCAGGTAACTCGGCTTAAAATAGATTCATTTCAACCGCGACTGTATTTGTAGATATGCATTATCAATGCACAAGGCTTTAGGCAAATTTTTCAATCATCTTGTCCGAAGCGTCTAGTTTTAAATGCATAACAATGTCTTTTATAAGAAAGTTAATTATTTTGAAAAAAATCTGAGAGATATCCATTTTTTAAATTCGGACTAATGTTTTCATCTTTGCTGTTTACCACAGCGTTTCTTCCATTATGATCTTTACGCGTTTGCTCATCTGAGTAACCTTCAAGAGTTTTCAAAAAATGAAACCCGTTCATCTACAAGAGTAGATTATGTTTGTTACACTGTCCATGTCGACGGACATCTTATCGTCTTTGGTTTTTTTTCTGCTGGTCAGTTATTGCTGTCTCATTATCCTAGAGGTGGATTTGGTGGTATCATACTTGGGTTCAATCCCTGGGCTGTGCAGTTTTGAGCGAGCAATAACTAAATATTACTAAAAAGATCAAGACGAGATATCCCTAGACATGAACAGACTGAGAACAGTCTACCAACTGATTAAATAAAGTGTTTAATTTGAAATACTCTGAATGTTACCCGGATCGGCTGACATTTGAAGAAGGTTAGAGGGCATAATGGTCGAAACGTTTTGATAACAACAAAGATGAGGACATTAGTCCGAATATAAATAACGTAAATAATGATAACTCCTCATCCCAGATCTTTCGATACATGACTGACGAGGCAGATTTTTTTCTCGCAGTAGGTTGCCATTTCTTTCTGCGGTAGACCAGTTACCATCCAAGGCTAAAGAACCCAGTCTGTCCTGCTATTTGGCCATAGCTGGCGGTGAGGATTCATACCTTTCCCAAGGGTATTAGCATTCGATAGTTTCGACTGGAATTCGAACTCGGCTCTCCGATTCCTCAGTCCGAGCCGCTATCCATTACTCCCCTGTGCCTCACCTTGTGAATATTTACCGAAAGAAAAAAATGGCTACGGCAGAGGTGAACAAAAATGTGGAGAGTTGAGTTATTAAAGGGAAAATAACTGAAACTGAGATATCCAGGAAAGGCATGGCACGTGGAACGAGAACAATCTAACCCGGTGGACTAAATAAAGGGTTCGAACCCGAAATTCCAACGTATATTTTCTGAAGAAGGCCGGAGAGTACAACGGCCGAAATGTCGTGAATAGGACAATAAAGAGCAGGTCAACAGTCCGAACAATGTAAATAGAGTAAAAAAGAAATTCATTTTCAAATTCATTTTTCAGTTGAAGGCAGAGTTAAGAGCTATAAAATTCCTCGCAGTATGAGGACAACCATGTGCCTTTCTGGGAACCAGGCTTACAAAAACTGTAAAACTATTACGAAAATATACATCTTGTCCCCCAAAAATATGGACAAACAAAAATGGACGAGAGTGCCTTCATGCCAGCACAAAGACGGAAACAGCTTTATACGCATGCGCAATGATTTTATCTATTCTTAATCAGTAGAAATAACTACTTTTTCTTTACTGCCCTCGTAGTTTCAGCATCGGCAGCCAATAATTGGGAAGACAAGAAACTCTTTTACTATAGAGTGGCTTTCCATATTTGCTAGAATCGAATCGGATTAGCGTGAAGATCTAATCAAGACCCTCCATTATTGAGACCCAAATATCGATCACTGTCACGCTCCCTCTCTCTACGTTGGCAATCTTTTCCTTCTTTCTCTTCATCAATTCCACTCATTAAATTGCTTTGTTTCCTTCTCTTTTACTTTCTTTTTAGTTTCCTTATTCTCTAACTCTTTCTCTCTCTCTCTCTCACTCGCTCTCCCACTCTCACTCTATCGCTCTTATTCTCACTCTCTCTCCCACGAACATTCCCTTTCTATGCTTGTCTTTCTTCATTTCACTTGCTTTCTATAATTTTCTCCTGTTCTATTATTTCATTTGTCTGACTCTTCTATTTCTCCGTCTTTCTTTCTTTCTTTCTTTCTTTCTTTCTTTCTTTCTCTCTCTCTCTCTCTCTCTCTCTATTTCTCTCTTTCTTTCTCTCTCCCTCTCTCTCTATCCCTCTCTCTTCCTTTCTATAAATATTTTTGAAGATGTATAATAGACAAGGAAATTGTTCAAGTAATTTTTATGAAAAAATGTGACCATGAAACTATAACTCGACTTACCTGAGAAGCCAAAGAGCAAAAGAAACGTTTTTAAATAAGAACAATGAAAAATGTGTTTGAAAAACAAAACAAAAATCTTGGCGAACATTAATTAAGATGGCGATCACGTTGGATATCGACAAAATCATAATTCAAATTCTGATAATTACGCCAAAGATGTTCAAAGCAAAAAGAAACTAATTGTTTATTAACAAAAAAAAACGTGAAGAAAAAAAACTCACAGTGTGAGGGTTAATCAAAGTACAGGCCAAAATGGAAATCTTTTCTCTAAAATTAAGATTCTCGATAAAAATTGGTCATCAGGCTACTGTGCTGAGATTTGATCGAATATCTATCAACTAATCATTTGTCTATGTTCAATTATGTAGGCAGGAGAACCACGTTAAACGTGTTTATTATTCTAATCTCAGATAGTTAAAACAAATTTGTTTTTTTTTTGCGTTTTTCCCAGAGTAATATGAGATACGATATATTTGATTAGTAGAAGTTTTTTTTTCAAAGCCAGGCCAAGATATTTTGCTCAACCCAATATGTTGTATTCGGAAGCTTTTAAAACTCTTCATACTGGATGAATCTCAATAGAATTCTCTATTCCCTAAAACCTCTTTTAAAATGAATCGAAAATTTCTGAGTGTTTGGGCAAGCGCATGCGTAAATGCATTACGATATATTTGAAACAGAAAAACATACGTATATATATATATATATATATATATATATATATATATATATACATATATATATATATATATATAATGCTGAACAAAAGTAAGTGAACCCCTAAGATAATAATAAAAAAATATTTTTATTCCAAAGAATAATCAATAAATCTTAATTAACCCTTATGAAAAACATTTATTAAATGAATTACATCCACTTTCATAAATTTTTATCAAGCTGGAAAAAAATTAAAAGTTTAAGTTAAAACCCTTACATTTACAGCTGCTAAAAAAAATATGAAAGTGGATGTCATTTATCAAATGTTTTTCTTAATCAATAGAGAGTTTAATTAAGAGTTGTTGATTATCTGGAAAAAGTGACAATTTTAAAAAAATAATATTTTATTCTATTTACATTATTCGGACCATTGTCCTCATCTTTGTTGCCATATTTATCACAACGTTTTCGGTCGTTGTATGCTCCGGCCTTCTTCAGATGGTTGAAAAGTCGAACTGAACTCTTTATTTCTAGTTCCACGTGCCATGTCTAATGAATGTCAGTCATCAGTTATTCCCTGTTAATTCCCCTCTCCAAGTTCTCCACCGCCTTAACCAGGTATTGAACTCACACTCTTTGGGTGTTTTGTCTAGATCTAACTAACGCCTTTATCCATTGTGGACATCTGTGTATGAATTTCTGGGTTTTATAAACCTAATGTTTCAGCAACCACTTTTTAACAGTGTTCCATTTGCAATTTTGTTATCATTCCATGTGTTTTACCAGAGCTCATATTACAAATTTCGTTGTTGTTATCGCTTGACTCTGACACTCATTATTACTGGTTCCCATATTGTATTCATTTCTATGCTTGGTCGGCGCAGTGATTTTTGTGGCCTAGCATATGCGCTGATTCCTTAAGTTTACAAATTTTCCAATGATGTTGTTTGTCTATGATTTCAACCTGATCCCACAGAGAGCGGTTATCTCCCTTTTCTCTCCATATGTGATAATAACAACGAAAATTGCAATATGAGCTCTGGTAAAACTTATGCAATGATAACAGCAAAAATTGCAATGTGAGCACTGGTAAAAATGGTTGCTGAAGACATGTTTATAATACCCAGAAATTCATACACAGATATTCTCAAGAATACATGGCATAATAAATGCGTTAGTTAGATCTAGTGACTGTACCCAAAGAATGTGAGTTCAATACCTGGTTAAGGCGGTGGAGAACTTGGAGAGGGGAATTAAAAGAGGAGATAACTGATAACTGATATCCATTAGACATGACACGTGAAACTAGAACAGTCTACCCCAACGAGCGAAATAAAGGGTTCAGTTCGACATTCCAACCATCTGGAGAAGGCCGGAGCGTACAACGGCCGAAACGTTGTGATAAATATGGCAACAAAGATGAGGACAATTGCCCGAATAATGTAAATAGTGCACATAACTAACACCTCATCTCAGAAATATAGACAGATATTGAAAGGTCGAAACATTGTGATAAATATGGCGACAAAGATGAGGACAATAGTCCGAATAATGTAAATAGTGCACATAACACCTCATCTCAGAAATATAAACATATATTATCTTACTGGTTCACTTATTTTGCTCAGTACTCTATATATCTATATGACCTAGTAGATAAAAGCGTTGGTTGGACCCAGTGACTTGACCCAAAGAGTTGTGAATTCAATACCTTGCTACTGCAGTGGTGTACAAAAACAGCTGAATCAAAGGCAGATAACTTGTTTGGCATGGTGCAGACATAAAATCTTCCAGTAGCCACCCTCTTGATCCAGGGCAGCACTAACTACTGGAGCCACTTGATGTAGGCCTCTGTGTTACGTCTTAGGCCCTCACCAACAAATTCGGGAGTTCTTTTCTTATCAGAAGGATGTGAGTGAGCTTTGCCTACCTTCTTAATCACCATTAGACTCGTCCAACTCTTTCCGAATCCTTTGCATTGTTCTCAGATTGACACCCAAAGACACTGAAATGTTCGTATTAGATCTTTCGGCGGGAATGCCAAGCAGCACAGCATGCCGTTTCCAAATTTCTGGCGGAGTGAATGGCATCATGGTGCTCTTTTTCTCATAGACGGTGTCCAACTGACTTTACTATACTGTGCAGTCAACAAAATGAAAAACAAACAACGCGTATGTACGAAATTAAAAATATAATATATATATATATATATATATATATATATATATATGCACGAATAGACACTATATACATTTGATTGAGCAAGACATGTTGGGCCTTTATTTGAAATCTATTAAGTTAAAAAAATTATACTGTGTTGATATTTAATTTTTTCTCTTTTTGAAGATTCCTGCCTCGTTTTCAATGCGAATTCTGAATCAGCACGTTTTTTTTTCACAATTGAAATCTAAAGATGAAACATTTTTATCAATTATATATATATATATATATATATATATATATATATATATAGAGAGAGAGAGAGAGAGAGAGAGAGAGAGAGAGGTGGGGAAGAGAGAGACATTTCCTGATATATACATTTTTATGATACAATTAAAAATCTTGCGTCACATTCATTTTCAAAGCATATTGAAAAAAAATGATTCTCGCAACTGCTGAAGAGTTTCACAAGATCACAAACTTTTATTTAACAAGATTTGGAAGATTTTAAAATTTTATAAAAACTAAAGATTTTTACACGAGATCGAGGTTTTCGTTTGCCCATCAATATAAAAGATGTATAGATAGATAGACACACACACACACATATATATATATATATATATATATATATATATATATATATATATATAAGATAAAAATACAGTTTTAAGGTATGCTATATTTATGAGTTAACGCGGTCGATATCATGGATAGAGCGTATGAAAAAGTACAACACCGATCGGCAATAGAGTCGGTTTCATGGCTTGACGATTGCTTCCAGGAATCCATTCAATGAGTCTATTGGAATCTTTTCCAATCCGATGGATGCACCTACAATTGGAATTGTTGATGCTCTCATGTGCCACATTTTTGAGATTTCGATTTCAAGGTCCTTGTATTTTGATAGCTTTTTGAAGATCTTCAAGGATACATTGAAGTCTACAGGGACTGCATTATCAATAAAGAGGCATATTTTATTTTTATTTATTTATTTATTTGCGGTCTCTAATCACGATGTCTGGGTGATTAGCTTTGATCGTTCTGTCTGCGTGTCTTGTGAAGTATTGTTACAGGTCCTATCTCTGTAACCGGCTCTGGAAGATGTTCATACCAATTTCTGGCATTTTTCTTTCCGTAAATGTTGCAGATTTTCCAGTGCAGATATTGGTCCACTCTGTCATGCCGGGTTTCATATTACCGCGCAATCTCATACAAGAATTATTATTATCATTATTATTATTATTATTATTATTATTATTCATGGCAATAGTGAAGGAAATTATATTTTTGTTGTTTTCGTTCGGAAGAAGAGATTTACTCATTAATTTTACATGAAAGCATTTCCATCAGTTTCATTATCTCCTTGAAAACATTCAAAAAATTTCTGATGCACCCAGTTGAGGTTCATTTCCGCATCATCGCCGCCGCCGCCATCATCATCATCATCATCATCATCATCATCATCATCATCATCATCATCATCATCATCATCATCCTGTACGGCGCGGTTTTTTTTCTCTCCTTTATTCTCTTATGCTGTTTGGCTCTATTCAAGTGGTTGTTTCTCTTGTCACGATTGCATTCGTTAGCATCGCCATTCTTAATTATCCTGATTTCTACTCAGTCAAACATTTCGACTGCATTGTAGTATGTGTTGAAGTAGCGCCATAGTTCTTAATAATTGTCTAAATTCCTGAAACGATTCACTGTCATGGTTTGGTGATTAATTCGAACTAATATTTTATAATCTCTATTGATTTGAATGCAACATTTCGGATGGTCTGTTGTCGTGATTTAATCGAATGAGTTTCTACAATATTTTTATTCAATATTCAACAAACTGTTATTTAACTCCAACGTCTTAAAACGTGACAATTTCATATTAAGTGACAAAGAGACACACAGACATTGTTTACTTTGAAAGGGGACCAGGAACTACAAACAAGAAATTAGAAGTGTATATCTCGTTAACGATGACATTTTTATCAATTATATATATATAGAGAGAGAGAGGGGGGAAGAAAGAGACATTTCCTGATATATACATTTTTATGATACAATTAAAAATCTTGCGTCACATTCATTTTCAAAGCATATTGAAAAAAAAATGATTCTCGCAACTGCTGAAGAGTTTCACAAGATCACAAACTTTTATTTAACAAGATTTGGAAGATTTTAAAATTTTATAAAAACTAAAGATTTTACACCTTAGAGTTTCTTTTCTTTGCATGTGCCGTGTCCTTTCAGGGCGTAAGCGATCATCGATCTCCACTTCCCCCTATACCTTGTACCTCTCAATAATTTTCGTCCCTCTGCCGCCTCCCCCAGATCACGTTCTCTCATCCAATTGCTTAAGCCCGCCAAGTATGTCATGCTTTGCTCTCCCTTGTCTCACTTTGCCTCCATTCGACCCGTGAATATCAGATTTTCAAGGCTCTTCTTTCTCATTACATTTCATTTGCCTCTTCCTTATGTTGTACAAGCCTCATCCTTATTTGCAACCTCTCTAAGAACTCATTGTTGCTCGGTTCATGATATCCTTAGCATCCTTCTGTAGAACCACATCTCCGCTTACTCGAGTTTCTTCTTCATCTTTGAGGAGACTGTCCAACATTCGCTGCCGTAAAGGAGGACAGATGTCACGTAGCAGCTCAGTATTCTTTTCTTTCTTACCAAAGAATTCCTCCTGTCTCGCAGAACTCTGTTAAGCTTTTGTATTCATCCTTGGCCATCCCAATCCGTCTTCGGATCTCAGCGTCGCACTTACCGTCCTCCGTCAAAACACTTCCCAGATATCTAAACTTCCGCGCCTGCTTGATTCTAGTGTCCCCGACCTGCAAATCACATTTCGATTGAAAATCAGCGTCTCTGATATGTGTTTTGTTTTTCCACGCAATCAAAACGGGATCCATTATTTTACGAGGTATTAGCAAGAGACGTTAAACAATTCTATCTTCACTTCTTTATCTCATTTTCTTACTGAAACCAAGCAGTGTCTTTTCCCCTCCTTCCACGCGATCAAAATGGAATTTTCCATTGTTTATGCGGTATTGGCAAGGCGCAGCGGTCGTGCGAACTAACGAAGGGAGATACAATCACAATAATAATAATAATAATAATAATAATAATAATAATAATAATAATAATAATAAATGTCCTGATGCTACACAAGGCATGGCTCCCATCACTTACGATTTTAATTGATAGATTTAAAGATGTACATATTTTATATTGGTGATATACAGGGGGCCCTCAACTTACGTCAGAGATCCGTTCCTCCGTCGTGACGTAACCTGATTTTCTACGTAGGTCGGAACTCAGCTACATAAGCACCCATGAGTCTTCCTTATATTTGGGAGCCATAATGAAGTGCAAAAGTTCCCCCAAAATCGAGACAAACAAGAGATAGCGAATGTAGCACAATCCAATATGGCGTATATCCGGTGAAGAAATAATGCTGCCTTCCTCATACAGCTCCGCCTTCTTAATACAGCGCCGCGTGACGACATATTATATTATGGGAGATGGCGCCGTAACCACGAAACGCCGTACGTCGGGTCAGACGTAATCCGAGGACCTTCTGTAGTTAATATCCCATTTCCTAAGACAGTTTTGCTTGCCAATTGCTTCACCACAACCAATTGGTTATGTAACCTAGAGACAGACGAAATATACATCTCTGCTCATGGGCGGGAGTTATGGGAAAGCTGTGTGTACAAATACATTTTTTCATAATAAATCTTTGCGTTTTGCGCTTGATGAAGTCCTTGAAGGAACGAAATGCGTTGCAAACAATTTTTTCTATTTTTCCAGTTCAATATATTAATGCTATTTTGAGTATGATTTGCTTTCAGTCTTACATTCTAGCTTATCAACATCACATAATCTTAATGCGAACAATGTAAAAAGTATAAATATTTGCAATCCGTCATCTCAGAAATATAGACAAATGCGGTTGCAGTTCAAAGGTCCGACATGATGTTTTCTATCAAATCCCCATTTGCCCCAAAAGAAATTACTTTTACTGAAAAGGCAATTTCTCTAGAAAGGCATTGATTACCTTTCGTGATCGTCACGTAATATTACGTCGGAACAGAAATGATACACAAATGTCACACCAGACCGTCAAAGGAAGCTGGGTGCATCAGAAGGTTGACCTGAACTCAGTTCTAGCCACTGAGTGCAGAAGTACGTCGCTTCACACCTGCAACAATGAGAACAAGAATGCTGGACTATTGCATATAGAACTACTTGGCCAGTCTCTCACATACAACAAACAGAGGACATGTCGGACTGACCGGCGGGGCGTTGGTCATGAATGGAGAGGCCGTGAAGGGAGGGGCCATAATAGACTGAATTTAAAGTAATGAAGATTGAAGTCTTATGTGATAATTTAATCGGCCCACTCTATTCATTAAAAAACATTAACGACATCTTCACTTTTATTATTTTTGTCTTCCTTATTATTTTGGCATGTCACTTATTTTTGTGATGTCAACGAATACCCGTTGTCACTTTAGTAATGCTCGTTGTCGTAGAGACTTTATAATCACAGATACAACTATAGTAACGCCGTTGAACAATACTGGTGTCAGACGCCTTCGAATAACACTCGTACGAATAAGTACTTACTCGATAATACTCGCTCGAAAAGTAAACACCGTATAGTGATCCGAAAAGTGAAATATTCACTAACCACCCCACGCGGTCGGATGCGGCACAAGGCCAAGTTTATTGTCGAGTACACGAGCTCGTAGGCTCGGCCAAAAAATCCCCGTAAAAAACGGGTTGGGTAGCTGTCTACAACCCCAGACGAGACTCTGCCCTTCGGCATAGCCTCGTCTGGCGATCCTCTCAACCCGGAGGCAGAGAGTTTGACCAGCACACCCGGAAATAATTCGTATAATGATGATATTCCCTAACCGCCCCACGCGGTCGGATGTGGCACAAGGCCGACTTTATTGTGGGGTATCCCAGCCCGTAGGATCGGCCAAAATTTCCCCGTAGACCATGTAAAAACGGTGTCGGGTAGCTGACGAGGTTCTGCCCTTCGACATAGCCTCGTCTGGGGATCCTCTCTGCACGGAGGCAGAGACTTTGACCAGCACACTTTCGAAGTAATGCGGAGAGTGAGATTTTCACTAACCGCCCCACGCGGTCGTATGTGGCACAAGGCAGAGGTTATTGTGTGGTAACCGATCCCGTAGGGTCGGTCAAAAATTTCCAGTAGACCTCGTGAAAAACGGTGTCGGGTAGCTGTCTCTGGAAACGAGACTCTGCCCTTCGCCTCGTCAGGGGATCCTCTCTGCCTGGAGGTAGAGTTTTTGGCAAGACAGAAAACTGTATTATGTTGCGTTTCATTCATTTCTGTAGTTCATTGCTACTAACTAATCCGGAGAGTAATCCCTTAGACGCCACGCTAATTCCTATATATACATTTCATTTACTATCACGTGATCTACTTATTCAAAGTGTGACCGCCTGCGTTTGCTCTCTGGGGATCTGTGTTTAGACGCCAGTATCGGCTTTGACACTTTATTCCTATATAACACTTCTCATTATTTAGTTAAATAGAGGTTAAAGACAAAAATAGTATTCAAATACTAGTGTTAATTATGGTATAGGTTTTATCCTGTTAAAGACGGTTAATTCTTTGTAAAAGGGAAGCATACCAAATCAGTGAGTAGAAGTGGAGAGTACATTGCGAACAAATGGGAGATAAACTCACCGCAGATAAGACAGATTATTCAGTTCACTGCATGGGGGTCCTCTGAATCCATAAATAAGCTTAACGTCATCATTTCTTACTGGGCGACTGCGAACCTTGGACATTCACAGAATTACAGCGAAAAGTCCAACCATTACGTGAATACGCATAAGTAAAGAAATCAGCAGTAAATCTGATATTCGTATATTTCGTTGGGACGCGTTTAAAAGAACTTTAATATAGAATCCCGACAAAGCATCGCGAAACTAAGACCGAGCTGCAAAAAGAAGAGAAATGATCAAACTGTTGTGTGCATTGGTTGTCTAAGTATTTCTGTACGTCTGCGAATTAACAGATTTACAACGAAGGATCCAAGCATGCGAAGTGGGATGCTGAAGAACCATCGTTAGCATCTCCTATGTAGACCACATTACACATGACGCCCAGTGCGAGACACCATCATACAAGACACTGAACTAGTGGAAGAATAATAGTGCACACGTTACAAGAACCAAAAATATTTCCACTGCCATCCTGTAAGGTACCATCTTAGGCAAAAGAAGAAGAGGCAGACAAAATGAAAATGGTCTGATAATGTTGCTAGGTGGACTGGAAGGTCATTCACAGAGACTCGAACACTGGCACGCAACAATGACAAATGAAGGGAGCTGGCCAGGTGCTTAGTTGCGCAGCGGCTTTATAATCCCAACCCGGTCATTGGACTGATGAGGATGATCGTAGTCGTGGTAATGATGATGCTCATGGTTACCATCATGGCGTTCCGAACAGAATTGTCACTTATTATTAATTTTACCGTAAGAAAAACATTAAATTAATATACGTGCATTTGTATGTATACCTGTGTGCACGCCCGTGCGCTCACGTCTGTGAGTGAGAGACATATATATATATATATATATATATATATATATATATATATATATATATATATATATATATATATATATATATATATATATATATATATATATATATATATATATATATATATATATATATATATATATTTATTTATTTGTGTATTTAGGCAGCAATCCTTCTTTCATGCACATTTCATTGAATACAACAGACAAGGTGCTTTTATTTAGTTTTTTTATACAATTTCTCAAGCGATCTAATATTTTTCTTTCTTTTCGGATGATAAATTATATAAAAACTGTCCGATAGTTCTTTTTATCCGATCGCTTTCGGCTAAACATTTAGCCGTTTTCAAGGATTAAATATTATAACTGATAAATAAGAAATAGTTTGTTGTCTGTATGTTTTATAAAATGTTTTCATTTTTCAAAGCACAGTCAAGATGTGTCCATGTTCAAAGTTAATATTATTAAGTGTTGTTTTTTTGTTTTTATTAATAAGGCTTCCATTATTTTTTTGCATGTAGATGATGCTATTATATTAGTGTTGTCAACAAGTATGTTACGAATAGTGTCCAGTAGGCCCCCATGAGTATTTAAATGAGATCTAATTGAGCCATGGTCAGAAAGGTGTAGAGTGAATCTGCGTGTTAAACATGTTGTAGTGTAGCCTATATAATTATTTACGAATTTTGATTGATCAGGAATACAATTCTTTAATGGGCATTTAAATTCGTAAATAATATTTTCCTATTTAATTTTGTTCTAGGAGGTGAATATATATATATATATATATATATATAGAGAGAGAGAGAGAGAGAGAGAGAGAGAAAGAGAGAGAGAGAGAAAAAAATATTTGGACTTATTCGTCAGAATCTTAAACTTGCATCGATTCTTTACCCCACGAAACAATATTTATCCCGAAACAGCAACCAATCCTTACCAAGATAATATTTTTTCAAAAACAATATCAATGAAAAATGTAAAACGTAAGAATATGACAACTTTGCTCTTGTTTTTCAAGACAACTGAATTTTTCACGAGAATCGAGAAAGCACGAATCAGAATCCATCTTCAACCCTGCAGGCATTTCTCTCTTCTACATTCTTGTCAGCTTTCTTCATTCCAAAGTAGAATGCAATATAAATCATCATCAGCACCGTTATTCGTATAAACATCGAGACAAATACAGAATAACGTGAAAATTATTCAGAATTTGAAAAGACATAGATATTGTTGTAACGTAGTGAAGGTTACTGAATAATCAAACAAAGGTTGGTAATGAACGATAATACTTAGGACAAGAACAACATATATAAGATTCGCCAGTGGTGCGTAGAAGTAGTCAACTCCTAGAAGTAAGTCAAGTGAATTCCACAATGAATTTCCAAACTCTAGGGTATCTACCAACCGCCCACGCGGTCAGATGTGGCACAAGTCCGAATTAAATGTGGGGTATCCGAGCCCATAGGCTCGCCCAAAATTCCCCATAGACCCCGTATAAAACGGGTTCTGATAGCGGTTTCCCGAGACTAAACTGTGCCTACATAAGTTGCATTTGACCTATTTACAGTATCCTGGCTGCCTTCGGACTTAAAATTCAAATAGGGGATTTTTAGCTCATCCCCCTCGGATCTAAATAACAATTGGTCCACCAATAAGAATCTAATAAATAAAAGGAGTGTCAAATCAGAGATTTACAAGAGTCTTCCCCCACTTCCATAAATTTTAACCCGAACTATGGTTGCTTAACCAATGAGAATATGACACGAAATTGTCTGTAATTGGATCACCAATCGGAAGTCTTTTTGGTCTGAAAATTTCGTCCATAAAGACTGAAGTACTGAGTTCTACAAGAAGTAGACCGGAGTCGAAAATTTTAAGAGATATATCCTCCCCTCTGACAGCAGATTCCCTCCAAGCAGTAGAAGACATTGTGTGAATACCTGGTTCAGAAGAAAAATCACGGACTCTGAAACAACTACTCAAACTGTGATAATCACCTTGCTAACCGAAACGCTCCTCTAAGGCTAAATCGGTAAAAGATACAGGTTCGATTCCTGTCGGAGGACGCATATTTTCTATGAAAATTTCTCGGACATTCAGGCCGGTGAATGTCGTTAATACTGTTTATTATAAACAGAGCATTTACTTAAATATTTGTATCTATAAAAAGAACATATAAACATAAAAAATGTCTTAAAATAATTGTCAGGTTTTGTCCATTTCATAATATATATATATATATATGTGTGTGTGTGTGTGTGTGTGTGTGTGTGTGTGTGTGTGTGTGTGTATGTGTGTGTGTGTGTGTGTGCGTGTGTGTATGTGTGTGCGCGCGTGTGTTTACGCGTGTGTTTGTACAGCTACGTACACATATTTGAATATTCATACACAAAGATAAAAACGAATATGTAAAATTATATAATGATCCAATCTTAATGTAAAATAAAAACAAAACAAAAGCATTAATATGGCATCAGCAGAAAGTGAAATACGTGCTTTTTTTGTGATACCAGATCGAAATAGCTTCAGGAAAGGCAACTTCTTGTTC
The DNA here is from genome assembly GCA_964036315.1 of Acanthosepion esculentum. Lineage (NCBI taxonomy): Eukaryota > Metazoa > Mollusca > Cephalopoda > Sepiida > Sepiidae > Acanthosepion > Acanthosepion esculentum. The sequence goes on from OZ038493.1 coordinate 87,658,709, forward strand.
AACAAAACGGAAAATCTGAATCAGCCACTGCAATAAATGTTTCAAGTCCAACTTCTACGTTATAGTATAGTGGAGTGTTTGCGAAAGATTCAAAACGTGTTTAACGATGAGCGAATACATGACGAGCGTAAGACAGATGGATAGGAAAAGCGGGAATGCTGCCAGTTAACACAATGGCCCTTACAAGAACTAACAATCTACCTACTCTTTTTTGTTTTTAATACGTCCACTTTGTTGAATATCTGGTACAAGATGAAAAGTGATAAGATCCGAACGACACTCGGAATTGCATTCCGAAATTTCGAGCCCTTCCAACGGTCGATTTTCATCAAGGCTTTACGATGAATCCAGAAGCATTGATATTATATTAAAATTCCCCGTCGAATTGACGGATCAATTCTGCATTTGATTGCCTATGATGTGCAAATGGATCTTGCCACATGAAAAGAACCACTTGTTTTGACTATTCTTGGATATCCCAACTGGGAATGTCCTAGGCTTTTCATTAACGTATCTCACTCTCTCTCTCTCTCTCGCTCTCTCTCTCTCTTTATATATATATATATATATATATATATATATATATATATATATATATATATATATATGTTGCTCTTTTTCTCTTTCACTGTTTATATTAAAATCCCTTTATGTTCGAGTTGAGGAATATGGAGGAGGCAGGTTTAATATCGAATTCTTCTTCGGGATTGGTGTCATTAGATAACAAATCTTATAAATGTAGGTATATATCTGAACGGCAATAGTCAGCAGAAGTAGTCCTATGTAGTAATAGCAATTCTCTTATATGGCAGTAAATATTATATATATATATATATATATATATATATATACACACACACACGCACACACGCATATATATATATATATATATATATATATATATATATATATATATATATATGTGAAAATTTCTCAAATTTAACTTTTAGTGAAGACAATATTTGTAAATAAATGACAATAAGGAAACAGTAATTGCTGACGCGTTTCGTCCTAATGCGGACTTTTTCAAAGCAAGTAACGAAATGATTTTAATCAAACAAAGAAAATTAATAAAAACAAAAAACAGAGTGTTCTTAGCAACGGGAATGTAGGAAACGCTATTTTCGTATTTTTAACTGAAAATGACGTCTGTTAATGTCACGTGTGGAGAATATATATATATATAGGTGACCTTCGAACTCTTGATTTATATATATATATATATATATATATATATATATATATATATATATATATATATATATATATATATATATATTGAATACAGTGTTGGTATAGATGGAATAAAATTCCGATAACCGGAACCACTATTTTTTTTTAAAGTGCTCAATACAAAGTAGAGCAAATAATATTTATGCAAAAATTATAACATAATAAGTGATGGTCATTTGATAAGACACTAGAAGTGTTGAAACAAAATGGCTATTTTTGTAATGATGTTATAACATTCTTATATTATAATTATAATTTTTGAATAAATATTATATATATATGATATTTTACCTATTTATTAGAAAAATATATAAATATATATTTTACCAATTTATTAGAAAAAATATATAACTATTATTTTTTAGCTCTAAAGTTGCCGTAATCCTCATTATTTTGTTTTTCAGTTTTCGATAATTCGTTAAAATTTCTTCCTTTCTTTTTTTTCTCTCGTTTTTCTTTTTCATTTTTTGAACCTGTATATTTGCTTTTTGTCTTCGCCCCTTTTTATGAAACTGATTTTATTGGGCCTTTTCTCTTTCAATTTCTTTCATTATCTGTCCAATTTCTTATGATTTCCCCCATTTTTTCTTTTTTTTTTCTTAATTCTTATCTTTCATTCCTTGTATTCGTTTTTTTTTATCCTTGTCCCCTTTCTTCTTTCCCTTTAGTTGCCTTTTTCTTTTCCTTCTCTTTTTCCTTATTCTTCTTGTCTTTCTTTACTTCTTTCCCTATTACCCAACTTGTCTCCTTTTCTTTCTTTATTTTGTCTTTTTCTTTCTTCTTTTTTCTCCCCTAACTACCTTTCTTTCTTTCTATCTTTCTTTCTTTCAACCTTTGCTTTCTTTTCATTTTATTTCTTCTTTCCCTATTTCTCTTCTTTTCCGCTTATCTCTTTTTTTCATTTTCTTTTTTGACCACTATTTTCTTCTACCCTTTCTTTTACCATTTTCCTTCTTTTCTTCTTATCCCTCCTTCATTCTTCTTTCCCATCTTCCCATTCTTTTCAAGTAATCCCTCTTTCTTTCTCCCACCCCCCCTTATCCGCTCCCTTTCTTCTTTCGTTCTTGCTCCCTTTGTTGGAGTCTTTCTTTTACCCCTCTTTCTAATTTCCCTTTCTCTTGATTCGTTACGATTTATCTAATAACAAATATGGAGCTGATGGTAAGTTACAGAATCAGAATGAAAATAAAATAATTGATAGCGAATGGATAAAAAGTTAAAAAAAAGAAATCTCACAAAAACGTATATGGGAAAACAAAAACGATCCCAAATTGATTCGCTCATTGTAAATAGGGTAAAAATATGACAAATAAAGAACCAGATCGAAAGTAGCAGGAGAAAAAGATTAAGATGGTGAAAAATTGAAATGGTTTACAAAAATTCTCGAAAGCTTTATGATGATTGAAAAAAGAAGAAATTAAATTTCGACGAGGAGAAAAGCTCATGAAACAAAAAGAAATTGAAAAACGTAACATTAATAAGAGCAGAAGCAAAGTGCTAACACGAGCAGAAAAACGGAAATTTTAGCGGCCATATTAAGAAAACCAACAAAAAATTAGAATAAAATATTATCAAACAATCACGACAAATATATAATGACGATACTACAGCAATCATTAAGAATATAGATAATAATGGAAGGTCTTGCGATTGAATTTACAAACTTTATCATGCTTCATATTGAATCTGAGCACGGCCATAATTAAACAGTGGCTTGGCGCTTCGAGACTGAATATTGCTTAGCGACATTGTTGATAATTGCAATTGAGTCGTGGGTTCAATCTTCACGTTGATTGTGCTTTCACTGAAAATGTTGATAATGCCTGACGGCTAAGCGTTTTATACTGGCGATCGATGTATCTAAATTTTAACAGCCAATCATATTCTCACTTTTTATCAATTATGTATTTATTGTTTCTAATTATCATAAGTTGATAATTGAAAATGGCGAAAATGAACTTTATCTGTTTTCATTTGTTTTTTTTTGTTTGTTTTTTAACATGAATTTCGGTCAGTCCTTGTGTTGATCAGTCTCTTTTAAGTTGTTATTTAAGATAAGAGCTGAATGGATTCATGCTGCTCTGAATTCCCTTGGTCATTTTGACAGATTTATTAGTTCCTGGAAAGGGTATGCATCTCTATTAAGTGTGTGTGTTATTTGCTATATGCGTCTCTGTTAAGTGTGGTATTTGTTATATGTTTATTATATTGTGTTATATATATATATATATATATATATATATATATATATTCACTAATATATGTATATTCACTAATATATATATATATATATATAAACAGTGTAAGATGTTATTTTTAAATAAAACAATGCTCAATATGTAATAATAGAGTTAAAATCTATTTTTTTTAATTTAATTTTTTTCCACTCCATTTGGTGCATCTCTGAGTTAATCCACGTGGCAATCATCAGGCGCGGATTGAAAACAGTTTTCAATCCGCGCCTGACGATTGCCACGCGAATGAAACTCGGAGATGTACGAAATGTTAAGGAAGTATATATATATATATATATATATATATATATATTACTTAAACATTATTTTTAGTGGCTACTCGTATTTGAATAGACACTCCGTTTATTTATTAAACAGTATATTTACTTATGTTCGTCTACCGGTTTGAATATTCGAGAAATCTTATTTTAAAGAAAAATATGCGCTCTTCGGCAGGATTCGAACCATCGTTCCCCATAGGACAAACCGTCATTAGATCATTCAGGCCGGTAGGGGAAAATAAATAAATATCTTGTTTCATAAATAAATGGAGCTTCTACTCAAATGCTGCAGGTGCTATTTTCGGGAAAAATGTTTACATACATATTCTCCTCTCTCCATTGCTAAACATTTGTATATATATGTATAGAGCGAAACCCGTATATAGGCACGTGTACGTGTGTGGTGTGTGCGTGTGTGTGTGTATGACATATTGAATATGTTTGTTTTTTTTTCATTTCAGGTAAACGTCTGAGGTGAAAACCTCACGAAAATTGACTCTGTGGTAATTGCAGGTGACACCAAAAGTAAAGGCGACCTTTCACAGGTTTCTGGCAACCAAACTCGACTCCTTCGCAAAAACAGAAATCGCTTTTCTCTCGGATTGAAATTGTTGTTAGGAAAAACAATTAAACGCAAAGAGAAATACATATGCATGCATAAATGCATGGGGAATAAACACTACGCTATATCAGTAAACCGCATATCCTCTCCCTTCTTGTCTCTCCATATATATATATATATATATATATATATATATATATAGGGATGAAATAGAGAGTGAAAAATGACGTATTCTCTATCTCATGTACAACATGTAACTTGGGAAAGGCAAGATAACGTGAAAGAATGTGCGGAAAGGTGTAGAATAGATGCAGATAGGAAATGTGCGTCGTCCTCCACATGCGTTCGTGACTTCTTGTTCAAAATACTTTCCCTACTGGAAGTGGCGGGGGAGGGGGGAAAAGAAAATTAGTAACAACAACAACAATAATAATAATAATATACAAAAATACATTTTCTAATAAGAGAGAAATAAAAGAAGGAATGCGAAAAAAACAGAATAAGATTAGCATGGAACTGAAAATTGCCACCCAAATGGAAGAATTGAATTCGAAAATTGTATAGCCCCAAATATTTTGCCGTTAATATTTCACGATGTGCTGATCGTGGTCGCTTATTTAATTTCAAATTGTAAGGTGGGAAAAGAACAAGTGAAATGGATGGGAAGAAAGGCAAAGGAAACATGCGATCGAAGAGTAAAGGATTTAGAAAGGGATAAAAGCAACGATAATTAGAATAATAAGAAACGAATAGAAAAGGAAGAAAAGGAAGAAGTATGAGAACAAGGACAGGAGGGTAAGTAGTATAAAGAAGAAGAAGAAGAAGAAGAAGAAGAAGAAGAAGAAGAGGAAGAAGAAGAGGAAGAAGAAGAAGAAGAAGAAGAAGAAGAAGAAGGAGGAGGAGGAGGAGGAGAAGAAGAAGAAGAAGAAGAAGAAGAAGAAGAAGAAGAAGAAGAAGAAGAAGAAGAAGAAGAAGAAGAAGAAGATATACAGTCAGTTAGGTGCCATGCGTGATACACGCTTAGGCGATCATGTATTTTTCGATACATGACAGACGCGGCAGATTTTTTCCGCAGTTGGTTGCCATTTCTTTCTGCGGTAGACCAGTTGCCATCCCAGGCTATAGAACCCGGTCTGTCCTACTACTAACCAATAGCTGGGGGTGGGGAGAAGAGGATTCATACCTTTCCCAAGGGTATTACCACGTAAGTGAATGTAATGGAGGATAAGAAGAAGTATAAAGGGAAAAAGAAGGAGAAGGATGAGAAAAAGAAGTATGACAAAGAAAAAAAGAAAAAAGAAAAAAGAAAGAAAGAAAGAAAGAAAGAAAGAAAGAAAGAAGAAAGACAAGAAGAAGGAAGAAGAAGAAACAGAAGAAAGACGAGAAGAAAAAGCATGAGAAAGGAGGAGTGGAGGATTAGAAGAAGTATAAAGCGTGGAAGAAGAACGGCGTGAAGAAGTATGACAAAGAAGAAGAGAGGAGGAAGAAGAACGAGAAGAAGTATAAGAAAGAAGAAGAAAAAGAGGAAGAATAACGAGAAGTAGTATGAGAAAGAAGAGGAAGAGGAAGAAGAAGAATGCGAAAAAAGAGGAGGATAAGAAGAAGTATAAAGAGAGGAAGAAGAAGAAGAAGAAGAAGAAGAAGAAGAAGAAGAAGAAGAAGAAGAAGAAGAAGAAGAAGAAGAAGAAGGACGAGAAGAAGTATGACAAAGAAGAAGGAGGGGGCGGATCAAAGAAAGACGAGAGGGACGAGAAAAAGGAGAATGACAAAAAGAAGAAGTATGAAGAGTAGAAGAAGAAGAAGAAGAAGAAGAAGAAGAAGAAGAAGAAGAAGAAGAAGAAGAAGAAGAAGAAGAAAATAGATAAAAATACTCAATCAAAGAATGCAGTTTAAATTATAAAAACGGTGCTCGAAAGCTAAATGACAGAATGTCTGTCCGTCCCCAAAATGAACCACCCTTGATGTGAATTACGAATTGGAGAAACTAAATTCAAGCAACTACAAGACATTAAATATCTTGGAAGTGCTTCAGCATCGAACGGAAATGTGACACCGAAATCTAAAAATGAATTGGAACAGTGAAAGATGTCTTCCAAAAGCTAAGCAATGTATTAAGAAATATGAAAATTGTATTAAAAACAAAGAAAAAAGTACTAGATTATGTAATATCGGTCTTCTCATATGGTAGTCAATGCTGGACAATCTCATCACAGATGAAGAATTTTAAGCTACAGAAATGTTATTCTACAGAAGAATGCTGAGAATAGGATATGAAACATGTGAGCAATGACGAAGTTTTAGGGAAAATAACAACCAAAAGGACACTTATACTTAAAATCAAAAACAGATAGCTGAAATTTATCGGGCGCATAATGAGGAAAGAAGGCTTAGAAAATTAGACACTCACAGGACATATTGAAAACTAGAGGGATAGAGGAAAGTAGTGCATAACCCCTGCCTAACGAGCTTGTGTAGATGGTTGGCAGAACAAGGATTAAAATAATAGGAAAATTACTAAGAGCTACAAAGGACAGGAAATTGTGGAGAGCCATAATCGACCTCAATCCTGAAGGGACACGGCACATAGAAGAAGACACAAAGGTTAAATAATGTAAAAACTCCTAAGAACAAAAAGATTTACATGACCAATATGCACTCAGAAATAACGACGTAGAGGTAAATGAATGTAAAATGGAACAATAATGTAGGACTAAAAGTAGAGACAGGGGCATTTATAATGGCTGCACATGACCAATGCCTATACACACTCACCCGAAGAAGGCCATGAATATGGCAATAAAGATGAGGACAACAGTTCGAACAGTTTAAATAATGTAAATAATTAAAATACAGCATCTCAGAAATATAGACTAAAATAATAAGAAGAAGAACTTAAAAGTTAAAACTGTTTCTGTTGTGTTTGGAGCTTTGGGTCTGATAAAGAAAGGAACTCAAGAACAAATCAACAAATCCCAGGTACACCAAAGGATGATTCTAACAAGTACAGCGTAGTGCTTTGTCCATTTAAGTTATTTTTATTAACAGCTGTCGTTTGAGTGGAAACAACGAAAAATTACATTCTTCGATTGCCCTGGGTCAAAGGTTACGACTCGGCGCGTGATTATAAAATAAATGCAATTCAAAAAGAATGTTTTATAATAACAGTAACAAATACATTGATGTTGTCCCAAACATGAGTATCATGGGTTCGAATCTTAATTAATTAGAGGTGTTAACATGCATTGTTTTGTTTTAGTGACTTAAGATGGGCTACAGTAAATATCCTTTCGACCCCACAGATTTGCTTTTCAGTTGCCTTATTCTAACCAGTTGACCACGTCCACTAGAGCACTATGCATGAACGGGAGTAGTTGTCTAGAGCCGTGGTTCCCAATATGGTTGCACGTTCCCCAGGTAGGCAATTTAATTTTTAAGGGGGGTAATTCGAGAATGAGTTATTTACAGTGAATTTTTTCTAGTGAGTCTGTGTGAGTGTATGTGTGAATTAATACGAACGGTGCATATACAGTAGGCCTACATGAAAATATTTGTATGTATGTACATGTGTCATTACGTATGTACTATATATATATATATATATATATATATATATATATATATATATATATATATATATATGTATGTATGTATAGAGAGAGAGAGAGAGGGGGAGACTTTATCTAGATAGATAGATAGATAGATAGATAGATAGATAGATAGATAGATAGATAGATAGATAGATAGATAGTTTGAGACTTTTAAATTCTCTATGTATTAATTTCTTGATTTTGTCAGCTTTAATTTTTGGTGGAATTTTTAACCACCACTATATATATATATATATATATATATATATATATATATATATATATATATTGGTGGTTAAAAATTCTACAAAAATTAAAGCTGTCAAAATCAGGAAATTAATACATAGAGAATTTAAAAGTCTCAAACCTTAAAGTTAAGATCAACACTAATTTAAAAAAAGTAGATTTCTTTGATGCTACATTTGACTTAGTTGATAATGTATTCCAACCTTACATGAAAACAAACGCCAATCTAATATATATCCACCTAAATTCTAACCACCCTTCATCCGTAATCAGACACATATAGGATTACCAATAATTCTTCCAGTGAAGATGACTTTTACAAGCATAGTAAATTTTATAACACTGCCTTAAAAATAGTGGCTATAAGTGCCCTGACATCAAATATATAAAACATAACAACAGCGATCGTAGGAATAAACATAGAAACAGAAAAACATTTGATACAAACCTGCCTTTAACTAAATGATTAGTACTAAGTTAGGGCAGAAGTTTCTCCATTTAATTGAGTAACACTTCCCAAGAAATAATCCACTTAGTAAGATTTTTAATAGAAATACATTAAAACTAAGCTATACCTTCTCCAGATAATCATGAAAAATTTATTAAAAAACATAATAATAATATTTTAAATAAGTACAAAAACCTGAGTAATAATTGCCATTCCAAAGCAACAAACGCAGATAATACCAACAAGTGTAATTGTAGAAATTCTAACGAATGCCCATTGCAAAACCGATGCCAGACAGACTCTCTTGTTTACCTAAGCACTATTTCTACTATAGAAAATCCAACAGTTAAAAAATTTTATATCGGGAGTACCAAGAATCCCTTTAAAACTAGGTGTTACCAACATGTATTATCTTTCTCCAATAATACGTACAGAAATAGGACGTCTCTTTTTTAATATTTTTGGAACTTAATAGAAATTAATAAAACAACTACGGCAAAATGGAAAATACTAAAAGAAAACTAGAACTTGTAAATCTTTAAACGAACCGTGCTTCTTATGTTTACATGAAAAATTAGACATCATCAAATTTGCTGACAAAAATCTCCATTAAACCAAAAGAGTGAATTAATAGTTTATCTTTTAACTTAAAGTATAATTATTTTTTTTAAAATTACGTATTACCATTTCTTATAGTCATAATTTATTAGTATATAATGGGCTACCTTCTACAGGTAATTACCTTCTTTTGTTTATTCAGCTTGAATACTGCTATGTATTGCCATCCAGTTAGTATTATTAATATCTTATATTGATGTTCCACATTTTTAACTTTATCTACAGGCCACTTTAAGAAGCTTCCTGAATCTAAAAAAAAATTATAAATTTTAATCTGTTAACTTTACGTCTGATTGACCTACACCTCCCTTCAACGCCTTTTCAAAAATTGAACATGTCATATTTGTCTACAATCACGATAAATTTGTTGCTGACATATTTTTCCGCAATCGTCTATGATAGCCTGTCTATGTTCCGGTTTATTATGGCATGAAAACATAACTCCCTCATCTCCACCTTCTGAACTTACTTTTCTATTTAGCGTAAATTTGACATTTAATTGGTTAATCAAGACATACCCACAAGTCTATGTTTTATTCTGACTTTATGTTCTCGCCGCATTAACTTTCGGAAAAGAAGTAAAACTTCGTTTTTAAATTTCCTTAAAAATTATTTAATCACCAGTTACTTACCAATCGTAAAACAATCGTAAAACCATGAAAGCTTTTGTGTAGCGATTTCAACATGTTTTTATTATAATAAAAATAATATACATAAATACACACACACTCACACACACATATATATATAGAGAGAGAGATAGATAGATAGATAGATAGATAGATAGATAGTAATTAACGGCCTGAGATAGATAGATATTAGTGAACGGACTGAGATAGATAGATAGATAGATAGATAGATAGATAGATAGATAGATAGATAGATAGATAGATAGATAGATAGATAGATAGATAGATAGATATTCTTTTTTTCACAATTTCTTCGTAATGTTTTCCTCTGTATTTCAACTGCCCTTTTGTTCGTTTATTTTTCTCTTTCATGGATACCATGTTCTTTGGAATCTTGTTTAGACCAATTTAACGGCCTTTTAGGCTTCTTCCACGTGAATAGGAGGTCACTTTTTGAATAATAAGAATTATATGTCAAGGGAGGTGGTCTCAGGATTTTAGAGATGCTTAGGTGGAGCCTGGCCAAACAAAGGTTGGGAACCACTGGTCTAAAAGGTCGTTCTGTTTTGTTTTTCTTTATTTTTTTAAAAATGAGAAAGCCAAATCGACTTGGAAGTAATATCCAGATACCTTTTGAATATCTATAATCAGAGACCATCTGAACGGAGTCAGTTAACCGACGTGAAGGCATTTCTAACTGGGCCCTACCCGCAAGGACACGCAATACTTTTTATCAAACGCTCTTACCGTATTGCGTACATTTTGGATTTGATGCATGACCCCGGTATACTCTTATTCTTTTATATCCCTTCAGGGCGTAGGCGATCATGGCCCTCCACATATTCCTGTCTCTTGTAGCTGTTAATAAGTACTGTCTTTTCGCTAATTTTCCCAAACCCTGTTCCACCATCCATTTACTCAAGCCTATCAAGTACGTTAGGAGCTGTTTTCCTCTGTCTCTCAATCTGTCCTGTGAGTATCCGATTTGCCAAGCCCCCCTTCCTCATTACGTACCCCAGAAATTTCAACTGCCTCTTCCTGATGTTAATTATAAGTTTCCTTTTTGTTTGTTTTTTTTCTCTAAAACCACGCCGTTAATCACATGTTCTGTCCATGGTATCCTCAGCATGTTTCTGTAGAGAAAGGTACAAAATGAAGAGAAGGAAGAAAAGGGTAAGAGAAATGGAAGAATTACAGAAAGTGGTCAGTGGGGTGGGGAAAGTGGAGCAGGAAGAACATATAAATCTGATAATGGTGACAAGAAGAGAACGACCACGAAGAAATAACGTAGCATAAGTGAGAGACAACAAAATTGCACTGTCATCATCAAAAAGTGCACTGAATAGAATTTGTTGACCGACATAAAACCAGAATCGAAGGCGTTTCCACGTGTTAATGAGAAGTGAACATTAAATAATTTTTTAAAAAAAAGAAAGAAATGAAATAGAAATTAATTTTTTACAAGTATCTTTGCCGATGGTTACCATCATAAAACTAGCAATTTAATTTCAAAAACCTCACAATTACTCAATCCGTTTTCATTATCATCACTACGATTACTACAATTATGATTATCATAATTATTGTTATCTCAATAAGCACAAAAAAACGGTTAAACTGTGTATTAGATTTAGTTTAGTCTAAATCAAAATATCTTCACTAGTCACTAATATGACACTGTTTTCGGTGTCCACTCTCTGGAGATGTTACCAAAAGTCTCCTTGCGACAAAGCTCCCCCCCACTTTCTATGTTATTTGTTAATGTTTCCTGTTTTAGATTAGAATTTTCGTAACACCCGCATTGGTTCAGTAATTATCGAGTTTTGGTCTGCTTGGATAAAACTATAAAATCTTTTAAAATTCCTGTGTGATAAAATCAACTTTAAAAGTCTTTCTGATACCTATTTTAACTATTACCTTTCAAAGGTGTTTCCACACATCGCGTTGGAATGAGACTTCCAAGAGCAAAACTGACAATGTGCAAGGACTGCAATTTCTGATAGCTAAATCGATTAGGGGAAACACACTAGCATTGATAGGATACTTCCGGTCTTTGGCTGTCTTGCCAATTCCGGTGACAGTCGGAAATTTCCGTTCTGCAGGCAGGCTATTTTAGCTGCAGATTTTGCTCTTCCGGTTAATGGCATCATTCTTCCGGTAAGTGCAGTGGTAAGAGTTCCTGCGTCTTTAGTAGCAACCAATGTGAAGACAGACTTCTGAAAATATTAAATCACTGTGTGCGTTTTAAGATAACTGTAGTGAAATAAACCAATCGTTGCGTTCTGTTTAAGGATTATTCTAATTTCTCAAAACTTATAAAATTATTACAAATTATTATTATTAAATAATTATTACTAATTATTATTATTATAAATCATCATATTATTAGAAACTATAAATTATTATAAAATTATTATTGCAAATTATTATAAATTATATTTATAAAATTATTATAGAATAACATGGCGGACACGGAGACAAATTAAAAGTTTCTTCTACATTATAAACTTGACTAATCTATTTCTAAGTTTCAACTGAAAAAGCGTGTCAAAATTTTGTTCTAATTGGCATTAATTCAAAAATGTTATTTCCAGACCCCCACCTGTCAGGTGTAAATGTTTTCGCTTTATATTCAAAAGATTTTATTATTTAAAAAAAAATTGAAAGAATGAATGAAGAGAAAATCTTTTCAATGGTGAGGCTGACTTGAAATTTGACGTGTGCAAGTCTAGAAGTAATTTCTCAAATTGCCTGACCAGCCACCTGAAAATCTTTGCCACCATTTTTCAAGATGGTAGCTTAATGGAACTTCCTGTTTCAGGCTGATTTTTCATAACGTTTTTCTATAGTTATTGAGGAGTAACATTTCTGTTTATAATTATTAGGTTCTTTAAAAAAAAATGACGAAAATAAGGGAAAGAAATCAGAAAAGATGAAGGCACCATTAAATATGTCAAATATAAAACTCAACTTTATTTACAAACGCAAGCAGCAAATTACGTCGGTTGAAAACACTTTGGTAAAGGCTATATTCAAATAAGAATGAATGGTTTTATTATTTCGTATCATTGACTCTCATAATAGTATTTCTAAGTTTATTTACATTTTGTATATCAGAAACTCCTTACGATAAAATATACAGTATAAATACCTTCAACGATGAAATTATTCATACACGCATCAATTTTGAATATTTTTATCCATTTCTCAAAAGCTAATTCCCGTATGATACCAGATGTTTTTACATGTTAATAAGCACACAAAACAGAATATAAAACTCAATTTTCAGAACAGTAGTTTAAATACAACAAATTTGACAAGCGAATTATGTAAAATAGGTAAATACAAAATTATTTATACAGTAGAAAATATGCGTTTTAAATTGATTGATTCCTGTAATTAATTCACATAATTATATTATCGGATATTATAAGGATAAACTAAGAAAGGAGTACTATATTCGTGTGCGACTGGTACTCAATACTGAGTTGAATTCAATAAACAGAATATCAGCCATAAATCCATGGCAATTTCAATATCCTTAACAGGACCATAGCTGACATTAAGTGAATGGACACCAAAACGAGAAGGCTTCTCACCTGCCACCGCATGCATTATCCCAAAGCTGATATTGATCTTCTGTATGTGCCCAGAGCTGAAGGAGGCAGAGGATTAGTTCAACTAGAACTGTCTTCCAAAACTACAATTAGCCTTCAAAGATATCTGGAAACTACAGAAGATTGGATGATGATCTGTGCCAAGCAACATAAAAGGAGAAACTTTATTAAATAATAAAGGAAGGCAATAAGTTCAAAATGATATTTCAGATGGGGTAAGAAATACAAGTAACGCATAATATAGCGAATGCAGCTGAAAAATACTTAAAAAAAGAAACCAAAGGCAAATGCAACCGACCAGATACAAAAAGTACGGTAAGATAAACCGCTTCACGACCAATACTCTACCAAAGAAGCTGATGTAGACAAACCCCGTACCCATCAGTGGCTAGGTCGTGCAGGGTGAAACCGAAAGTTTTATTCTTGCTCCACAGGACCAATGCTTGCTAACTAGAAATTAGTTTTAGCCCAAAATGCAGATTCTGTGATAAATATCCAGAAACAATTGACCATCGTGTATCAGGTTGCACGGTATTGGCACCCACTGAATATAAAACTGTGCTTAGCTCCGTCTAAACAAGTTTTTTTCTCCTCTCTGTTTTGTATTTTCTCTCCTTTTTATCTCTTTCTTTCTCTTTTAAATAATTTTCTCTTACTTTGTCGCCCTTCCCTTCTTCTTCCTTCCGGTTTTAAAATGTTAAGCTTACTTTTTATTTTATCTTCAAAGCCTTTGGTGTTGACAAACCTCGGAATATTAATCTCTTACGGAGAGAAATAGCCATACAAATGGGGTATCGAAGTTTATCTATATGTAATTTATTTAATTATCTATCTATCTATCTCTCTCTCTCTCTCTCTATATATATATATATATATATATATATATATATATATATATATATACAAAATTATTTTTACTTTTAATTACTAATAGACTTTATTTCATTTTAAAACAAATAAATGTAATAGAATTACTTAAATTATTTAAAAATTATTATTAAATATTAGATATAAGTATATTACTATTATTATTAAATTTTAATAAGTAAAGTAACTCAAATTTGATACATTAGTTGTTAATAAAAATGAACACACTACGGCCCCTGTCTAAATGATTGGATTTCTCTGTATCCTTGTAAACAAATTGTATGTGGTTTTAAAATTCGGTAAATTTGAAAATAAGTTATTCCAAAATTCGCTTCAAAATGAAACAGAACTAGTGCTTTTAATTTAATTAAATAATTGAATTTGAAGTTGTTAGTTTCTGTTTTTGAAACATGGTAATTCCTGTGTAGCGAAGGAACCATATTTGTAAATCAGTTAATTTATAATATATATATATGTGTGTGTGTGTGTGTGTGTGTGTGTGTGTGTGTGTGTGTGTGTGTGTGTGTGTGTGTGTGTTACTGATTAAATTAATTTACTGTGTGCAAAAGGCAGATGATCATACCACATAAAGCTTGAGGTAAACACTCATGACTGAGTTGGAGTCATATCTAAATCAAATATGAATCGGAACTAATAGGACACGTTTATCAATCTAACATGTTTCACTTTTATTAAAGTTTCGTCAGAAGATAGATAGATAGATAGATAGGCAACATATCTTCATTCATATTATGTCTATTTATTTTTATATTGTTCCTTTCCAGTCCTATAATCAGTTTCTTGATGTTAAGTTAATATTCATCAAGGAAAGCATCGTAGTTTTTTCTTACCCAAGTACTTTCGATCTCCTCCAAGATCATCTTCAGGTGTGAATTACAATGACTTGCTAAAATTATTTTTTTTTTTTACGTAAACAGAAGTTTAGAAGTAAGCAGTAATCCTTTGTTTAAAAATTTAGTTTATTATATATTGTACTTTGTTAATAGTAGATAGGTTTGTCTATAGTCCAGTTCACACCCTTCTCTGATCTTTTAGGCAGGAGTAGACGTTTATTTCTTGTTTCTTGTTTAGCATTGGGTTTCCGGTTCTTTCTAAAATCTACTTCAACTCTATACTTCTAACGTCTCCGCCTAAACTTTGAAATTTTATTTACTATATTTTTGCCTCAACAGGAGTAGATAGGTTCGCCTATCGCCCAGTTCACACGCCTGTCCGGTCTTTTGAACAAGAGCAGAGGTTTATCTCTTGTTATCCACGCTTCCGGTTCCTTCTAAACCCTTCTCATTCTCTGTCACTGCCAGTAGCCCCTAGAATCATAATGGCATTATCGTCTTTCTTTGGGTGAACTGATTAAAAAAAACAATGGACGTAAAATTTTACTCTTGCGTTTAAATGATGAAAATATATCCAACATTTAGAAATAGTATAAAATATCAAGAGTGAAACCATTTTCTTGGTAAAAAAAATCCATCAACAAACCAAGTTTTAAATTTATCGCCTATGAAATTGCAATGGATATACCGACAGAACCAATGAATAGACTAAATCAATATCTGTATACATTTCTGAGATGAAATATTGTAAATATTTAACATAACCAATGACACGTGGCTCAGTGGATAAAAGCTTTGCCTGAAGTAATTCAGTGACTTGACCCAAATAGTTGTGAGTTCAGTACCTAGCCACGGCAGAGGTGAACAAAAAAAGCAAAGTTGAATTACTAAAGGAAAAGAAAAGGTATGTGACTAGAACGCTATATCCCGATGGACGAAATAAAGGTTTCTCTTCGAAATTCCAACGTGTATATATATATATATATATATATATATAATATCTGGAGAAAACAACTGAAAAGTTGCAAAAAATAAAATTGAATGTTTTTTGTGAAAGTATTTATTTATATATATATATATATATATATATATATATATATATATATATATATATATATATATATATATTTGATATTTCAGATCTGCCCCGATCTTTCATCAGAAATAAATGTATTCAGAAGTTTGTTTACAAGTAGCGTCCGTCACGAGACGCGAACGTCACTTGATGTGGAATGTAACTTTGTTTGAATATTTCTAACGTAAATTTAACGATAATAATATTTTATTAATATTCTCATCATGCTATATATATATATATATATATATATATATATATATATATATATATATATATATATATATATATATATATATATATATATATATACGTGATAAGTCTACCATTGGTCCATGATTTGAATATTGCTGCCAAATCTGGTCTGGTGCTCCTGTTATATATTTAAAGATCATTGATAAAATCCAAAGAAGAATCTGCAATGTTATTAGTCCTGACCTGGGATCTCAGGTTCAGTCGAATTCCCATCTTTTCTAAAATATACTTTCATAGTAATTGCTTTCTCTATGGTATCTAGGCTTTATAAATTTCAGTGCAATACTAGATTGGCGGAAAGGTCTCTTTCTTTTACAATTGAAAATGGCTAGATCTATAATATAGATCTATACAGATAGATAGATAGATAGATAGATAGATAGATAGATAGATAGATAAACATAGATTGATAAATAAATATGTAGATAGGTGTATAGAGAGAGGGAGAGGGAATAGAGGTAGATGAAGATAGATAGATAGATAGATAGATAGATAGATAGATAGATAGATAGAGCCGGAGATGTCATGAATATGACAATAAAGATGACAACAGTCCGAACAATAGTGTCAATAGACTGAATCAAATTAAAATCGAACTTTCGTCTTCTAAACTAATATTTACATGATTAGCATTGATTTTCTTTATCATCCAACAAATTCGCTTTCGTTTCAACTGATTTTTCATTATCTAAATATGAAAAAATATAGCCGTAAATGTCTGCTTGAACTTCAAATCCGGGTTCATCATTGTCACATGATGGTTAACAAGGTAAATCTAACTGGCCGTTACTTGTGAATAGCGGGAGGCATGAATCCACACCTTCTACTTAAGTTACGGAATAAATAGCAAGTCACACTGAACTCTGCAACATTGGGTAGCAGCTAGTCTAAGAGAAGGAAAAATCTTGATCCCATACCGGGAAGAAGACAAAGGTAAACCATTCCACTATCTTTGCCAAAACAGCATGGCAATTCACGAATAATAAAAAAAGGAATGTGTGGATAGTCATGATCCAATACTGTTGGCCTTGATTAGTAAATAAGAGTTTGAATAAAAGAATCTACATCACTGAACGAGATATTTCAGAAGTGAAAAATTAGTGCTAAGTGGGAGAGAAGGTACAGAAAATTGATGGTTAAATGTGTAAAATGGAATCGATTAGCCGAATTACCCGAGTTGGCAATACAAAAAAAACTACACTTTCTCTAGAACAATCCTTGTAATGCATATTTTAACGAAAAGGAAGTTGTGGAGAGACATTATCGCATACATTCTGAAGGTGAATGTCAGTTAAAACGAGAGAGTAGATATAGCGCCAAAATATCATATATAAATATAATTTTACATAAAAACTGAAGATCAGCAATGATTTTTCAAACACCTAATTTGATAAATTTGACAAGCGACCCTTCATTGCTATAATCCCACCAAATTTTACGATTGCATCACTAATCTTGCGGAAATTGTCTTTTGCTCACCCAACTGAAAGAGACGAATCGATTTTTGTAAAGAAGGCACTAATTACCATATATTTTTCATTTCAAGTCATCTAGAAGAAATCACACAATTTCATTTATAAATTAAATGTCATTATATATGACAAACGCATTGAATATAGGCAAAAAATCTGCGTTAAAACTATTTTCTAAATTTTAGACATCCAAAAGTTGCAACAACGAAAATTGATAGCACACGTAACTCGAAGAGAAAATAGTTACATCATCAAGGTGTTAGCCTTCCCTAGGACATCAAACCAAAGGTTAGGAAGGAAAGTCCCATAAACACTAGAAGGAACGGTAACAGTAAACTGGCTTGGGAAACCTGTTTTGCTGAAAAATTGTATTAAATGAAATTCAACTGATAGTAGCCCTGCTTGCTCGATCAATGTTTCCTTATATGAGATATGACTATATGATATATATCTCATATGACAGTATTCAGTCATATGAGATATTATATATCTCATATGACTATATAATCATATGAGATATGACGATATGATATATATCTCATATGACAATATTCAGTCATATGAGATATGATATATCCCATTGCAGTTCAGCATCCTTTTCTTTCTAATAACGTTTTCCGATGTCTTAATACGGCTAATTAGAGATGATCAGAACAGATACTACACTTTTATCTTAGCTTGATAGCAAGGATGTGAAGAAAAGCTCGAGTACCATGGTCGATGTGTATCGAATGTTTCCATATAAGGAAACGCCTAATATTAGCATTACCGTTTTTGTATTGATTTATTTCATAAGCCGTGTTCAAGATGACTCATTTTGTCTGAAAATAGGGAGTTAACATTTCCTGGGCACGTTGATAAAATTCAGATTTTACTACACCACTGAATTTACATAACTGAAGCTGTTTCACGTTTCTTCTGTTTATCTTTCATGTGAGTCTTAATTTCTCCATGCCCTCTTTTCTCATTATATATCCTATAAATTTCATCTGTTTCTGTCTGGTTACAAATAAAGGGTATTCCAATAACTTGGACCGATTATAAATGTGAATTAAGTTTCAGCGGTTAATGACTTTTTTCTTTTTCTTTCAGATTTGGCAGACATTTGGGCGATATTATTTTTCACACATAATTGCCATGACTTAAATAACATGATCCAATAGAGAAATAAATACATTTTCATCAATAACACTGATTTATTTATTGCTGACTTTGATCCGTCTTAATGAAACACCCTTATATATAATCCGTCTGAATGAAACACTCTTTATAAGTTTCTTTGTGGGTCTTGTATTCGTTAAAAGTTATACGTTTCACATATTTCACGTCTATGTGTCCGCAGAAACAAATTTCTCTCGCTCCAAATCTCGGCTTCATCTGTGAGGAGATTGTCCAGTATTCACTGTCATATGAGATATGATATATCGCTTGCAGTTCAGCGTCCTTTTGTTTCTAATAATGTTTTCTGATTTCTTAATACTTTGCTCATGTTCTGTAAATCGAGTTTCATTATGATGGAATAACCTGTCACCCTCCCCCCATGTGTGACTATATTATAGGTAATAACTACCTATAAGTATCTGTAAGTCAACAGACTACAGAGTCTAGCCTAAATCTTTTTCGGCTATACTGGAGAACTCTCAGCCTTCGGGCAGAGAGGAACCCGGACGAGGCTCTGCCGAAGGACAAAGTCTTTTTCGGGGAGGTAGACTGACCCTGAACCCGTTTATACGGGGTCGAAGGGAATATTATTGGCCGAGCCCACGGGCTCGGAAAACCCACGTTAAACTCGGCTTTGTGCCAGATACGACCCTCGTGGGGGTAAATATTCTAGCTGAAATATTTCCAGCTATACGGTTGAACTCTCTGCCTTCGGGCTGAGAGGAACCCAGACGAGGCTATGCCGAAGTGCAAAGTCTCATCTGGGGTGGTAGACTGACCCGACCCCGTTTTTTACAGGGTTTACGGGAAATTTTTGCCCGAGCCTACGGGCTCGGATACCCCACGTTAAATTCGGCATTGTGCCATATCCGACCGTGTGGGGAAATAGTCTAGCTGAAATCTTTTCAGCTATACAGTCGAACTCTCTGCCTTCGAACATACAGTAACTCGGACGAGGCCATGCCGAAGGGCAGAGTCTCGGCCGGGGAGGTAGACAGACCTGAACCCATTTATGCGGGGTTACGGGGAATTTTTGGCCGAGCCTACGGGCTCTGATTGCCCCACAATAAATTCAGCCTTGTGCCACATCCTACCTGGTGGGGAGATTGATAAATATTGTCTAACTGGGATCTGTTGAGTACGACTCAGATTTATACGAGAACTACCAACCTTCAAATAGTAGCACTTACTACTGGATTCACTTGCGACGACCTTGTGCATAATTGTTACCTTTATTCTTATTGTACTGGTTTTTACAATAAACCTTTACTTATTTTATCCACCTTGTTTTTCAAGTATATTTTCCTATTAGCACGGAATATAACACATTATTTCTACGCACCTTCGGATTTCTGTACCACATTTTCTTTCGGGTGTTACTCTTCGGCCCAAATAGTTGAATTTCTATACTTGCTTGATTATGATGTTTCCAAATATGTAACTCGGATTTTAGGTTGTCTCTTTTTCTTCTGAGTATGCATTCTTTCTTCTTGCAATTAATAGCTAATCATTTCTTCTTGCTACCCATTTCTACTTAGTCTAAAAGTTCTTTCAATTACTTGCCCACGGTCAAATCACGCTGAAAACACCAGTTCCCGCTCGATCAGTGACGTTAAGCAGCGCCGATCCCGATCAGTAATTAGATGGGGGACTGCTTAGGAACACCGCGTACTTTAAGCAATCTCAGAAAATTCTTCTTCTTTTTTCGGCTTTAAATAACCCTCAAAAGTTCTTAAGCCGTAAAACAAAACGAATCAATCTTTCAGATTTTTGCCACCAACAAAATCGTCTTTTGCAATAGACATCAGCATCCAATGAAGAAAAAATCAGTATGCAGGATGATTCACATTTTGTCATGACTTCACATCATGAATAAAGATTTAGGGGAATGTTCCACGATTTTTACAAGCCCTCCCACATCAGTACTCAAGGTAAAAGGTGGCATTATCGACCCCCACCTTTTAAATCGTGCCGTGGCCTCAGTGTAACGTTGTGGGTGATGCTGTAGGACGATTACCTGATATCGATTCTTCACCGTCCATAATTCAATGATGATCGATTGTATGCATTGGTGATTATTTTTGACCATCGATTGGTCTTTAATGTTCCCAGATGATTAATCCTTCTTTTCGTTTATAGAAAGTTGAGAATTATTTTTTCTATTTCATCCTAGCAAGGTAATAAAACCACTAAGACACAAGGGGATACCGAGTGTTAGAGAATATCAGGAAAAAAAAACATTATTGACTAGAGACGACAATAAAAGAACAAGAATTAAGATGACAGGACATAACGATTGACATTGTATTTAAATAATTAATAGACCAAAGTTGACTGGGAAGCAAGAAGCCGGAAGTGAGTTCCACAAGCGAGAAGTACGATAGAAGAAACTGTTAGCATAGAACTTACGGTTATATCTAGCCATTGCAACTGTAATATAATGAGACCTTTCCGTCAATCTAGTATTGCATTGAAATTTATAAAGCCTAGATACCATAGAGAAAGCAGTTACCATGAAAGTATATTATAGAAAAGATGGGAATGTGACTAAAGCTGAGATGCCAGGTCAGGACTAATAACATTACAGATTCTTCTTTGGATTTCATCATGGATCTTTAAACATATAACAGAAGCACCAAACCGGTTGTGGCAGCAATATTCATGGACTTGTAAATATTTAAGGTATATTCTGGCGGGAAAAATATTTAGCACGACACACTGAAGCCACTTTCTTAGCAGCAGACCTAGCAATTGATTCAATATAGTCTTTCCACTTCATGTCAGCGGGGAATATTTGTCCAAGAATGCGCCATGAGTCACTCTCCTGAACGTCAGCATCAGCCATGCTTATGGAAGACAAAAAAGATTTTCTCAGACGATTAAAAGAGAGAATTTTCGTTTAACAAGCCATGCCTTGCCCCAGTTAATAACAGATTACAGGTCATTTTTGAGATCAGCTGCCAATTTATCATTATCGAACCGATGAGACTTATTGTTAAGACAGGACGAAATAGCCATATCATCAGCATAGGCACCGAGTTGAGGATGGCGCCACGTCGTCTTTCTGAAAACACCGCGCTTCCCGTTTAATCACCGAAGTTAAACAGCTTCGAACTTGGTCAATACTTGAATAGGCGCCGCTTGGGATCACCAGGTACTAGAAGCAACCTCTTACAATCTGTATTTTCTTTGCTTTAAATAATTCACAACGGGTTGATAAGCCGTAAAAACAAATCAATCAAAACCCACGTCGGGTTTACTTCTCATCAGGTTGTAAAAACAGGAATATGAAACCTTGATCTAAGAAGAAGTAATTGTAGAAATGTTTTCTTTTTAAAATGATTCCAAGAGCCTTTTAACATCAACGCATATAAAAGGTGTTCCAATAACTTGCACCGATTTTAAACGTGAATTAAATTTAAATTAAATTTAAGCGGCTAATTATTTCTTTTCTTTTTTCTTTCAGATTTGGCGGACATTTGGATGATATTATTTTTCACACATAATTGCCATGACTTAAATAACATGATCCAATAGAGAAATAAATAAATTTTCACCAATATCACTGACTTATTTACTACTGACTTTGATCCGTCTTAATGAAACACCCTTATATATAATCCGTCTTAATGAAACACCCTTTATTTCAAAGCAGAGTAAAAGAAAGAAATTTGTTAACTAGTAGAAACTTAGAGATGACACAACTAAGTTTGAGAAGTGTATGCACATGAGACAAGCATTTGACTTCTTATCTTTAACGTCAAGTTCTCTATTAAGATAAACTATTTTTGTTCAGTTTGTTTCTTTTTTATTTGTTCTTGGCTTGTTTATTTCTTTTTTCTAAATTAATCAAGGACCACCAAAAATTATTGAAAATTTTGAAGAATCTATTCATGCTGATAGCATCTTTGTCTGTTTAATAAACTTTTTATTGTCTTCTTGTAAAGAACCTAAAGAGCCAGGTAAACCTACCTAGGTTTCACCTCCACGGATCGTCAGGGTTCACTCGCCAGTGCACCCTGACGATCAGCGTAGGTGAAACCTAGGTAGGTTTACCTGGCTCTTTAGGTTCATAGTTAGATTTGCACTACTTAGTGTATTGAGCACATTGCTTAGTTACTTTGGCTTTACTCGTTTTGGATTTTTTTTTCTTTGGACTCTGAGCTTGGATTCTGGACGATTATTTTCGCTTCAATTTCATGTTCTTAGTTCTTTCTTTTTTATCCCTTATTTTTCCTTGGGTATTGGCTTGTTCATTTACAAGCCAAAACATCTAAGGTTTTTCCAGGCGAGTATATATATATATATATATATATATATATATATATATATATATATATATATATATATATATATATGACAAGATAACTTGTTATTGACAGATAAGTCGTCTTTAAATTTCAAGACCACGATTTGGAATAGATTGATGTATGTTATTCTAGGTCTTATTAATTTTACCAGCCAGAAATACTTGTCGAGAGGCAAGAGCGATCTCGAATTAGACAGGTCAGAGCATGTGTTTTTAATTCCGTGTCTGATGGCAAGTTGAATGTTTTGCTTTTCAAGCAATGGCTCTGAATGAATTGGGGTAAAATCAAAACATAAGATTTAGTCTCTTAACCTCGGCTTTAAACAGTAGAAAATTGAGTTATTTTGGCGTGTAAACAGTTTGATATGTGGCCGGAGAAAATTCAGCTCGATTTTGTGGCTAGAGACAGAGACGGTCTAGGACGCCTGACAGACGGGTCATCAGACACACACGCAGTTACACTCCCGCACGAGGAGGGGGGGGCAATATTCGCTTGAATTTCTAGTTGAACCTTGTGGAGTACGTAGATCGAGATTCCAAGTCGCCGCTTTCTAATCTTTTTATGTTAATAGACGCCAAATATATTCCATTGCAAATTATTCTATTCACCCTCATTAAATCGTCTATATTTAACCAAAACTAGCATTATTGTAACTTCAGTGACAGCTTGACTTTATTTCCCGTCAGCCCAGTCGTCAACAAGAAGTTTTCCTCGGCTTATTGGTTAAAGAAGTTAAAGAACTTTCTTCATTAGTAAGAATCACAGCACTGGAAGAACCAGGATCAACGACTTATACGACTTATACTGGTAGCAATCTCTAAACCAGCGTGGAAACTGGATAACTCTACTTACCCCATAGGCATGCGAGGATTGAGATATCGGAACAAGCGAGGTCAAAACTGAGCGGCTGCACGTCGACAGAAAGCGACACTAGACCAACGGGGCCTAGAGGGCATCTACGAGAAGAGAGGGGGTTGTATATATATATATATATATATATATATATATATATATATATATATATATATATATATATATGTGTGTGTGTGTGTGTGTGTGTGTGTGTATGTGTGTGTGAAGAAATATAGTCTTAAGATGTGCTATATTTATGGGATAAAGTGCTCAATAACAGAAATAGAGCGTGTGTAAATATAAAAATGCACATAGAAGTCACACTTAGAGGCGACAGTCCCTTTCATGCTAGATGCAATCCTCAGACCACGAGTGCTGTTATTTTTCTCGGCTATTTATATATACGGGTCACTTGTGCATTGTGAGTAGTCTATTTTGGCGGTTATTTTACCGGAAGTCGTTTATTTGTTTATTTATTTCTTTAAGTTTTTTTTTTAGTTTTCTTATCTTATATATTTATTTATTTTTTTATTTTTATTTTGATCGGTGTTTTTATTGACATAGTAAAAAATTGTTTATATAGCTTATTTAATAGTTTTGTTTTTGTTTGGGAAGATGAAGCTATTTGTTCAATTTTGGGGTTGATTGTTGTAGTTTGTTCTAACTATTATTTTGGCGGGAAAAGTTTTTAATTTGTTTATTATTTCATGTATTTATTTGGATTGATTATCTTTATTTGTTTTTTCTAACGGCTAGTTTATCGGTATCGGTTGTTAGTTTATTTATATATTTGGATGTATTTAGATCAATTTATTTTACTTGTTATTATTTATTTGTTACACTGTATATTTTCTCTTTTTGGTTTTCGATTTTTAAGTAACGTAATATATTTTTTTAGCATTTTTTATCGTTATAGCTATTTTTTCGTCCGATTTTTGGTTTGATTTTATAGTCTAATATTTTGGTGAAAATAGTTTGCTAATTTGTTTATTATTTACTTTATTGATTTTGTTTCTCATTTTTTATTCTAACAGGTGTAATTTGGTAATTTGTTTTGATAAATTTATTTTGCTTATTTTATCGTCATTTTGTTTATTTATTTTTTCAGTTTTCGATTTTTAAGTTACGTAGTAAAAATTTGTTTTCATGTCTGCATTTGAGCTCGGATCTTTTATTTAATAATTTATTTTGGTCTGGGAAGGTAATGATAGCTATTTTTTCCTCCAAGCAAAGTTTTCAAGTTTTTGATTGGTTGTTGTAGGCTGATGATCTTTTCCTTATTTTCCAAGATATTTTTGGTGTGGTGTGAGTTTTGTTTTTAATTTCCCAGATATACTTAGAAAGCATTGTGCTGTACGCATATTTATTATTTGTGAAAGATGTTTTGTGTACAAAATTTCTTTTTTTCCAGGGTCCTTCAGTTACTCCTATGTATACTTTTTCTTCATTATCTGGTGATTTTATCGTGGCTTGGTATATTACATTGTTTTGTAAAGAATTACCGTTTAAGGGACATTCGTTCTTTATTCTGCAGTTGCACATGGGTTTAATTTGATCGTATGGTTTGTTGATAATTTTCCTGTTGTGCTTTTTTATTATTTGTGCCATGTTCTCGGTGCAAATGTAGCTGATTTTTACTGTGTTTTGTTGAATATTTTGTGTAGGGTGCTTGAGTCCGGGAAGTGTTTGTGTAAAAGTTTGAAGAATATTTTCCTACGTTTGTTTTACTTTTTAGCTGTACGGTGGGTTGAACCATATGATATTGCTTTTCCTGTTGGCCTTTTTTTGTTCTGTGGTGAGTATGTGAGTGTTGCTGGGAATCCGCTATCTTTTAGGGCTGTTTCGTACTCCTTCTTAGCTTTGTTAAATATGGATTCATTGGAGGAATTGTCGGAAAGCCTGCGGTTAATCGATTTTGGTATCTGTTTGATTATAGAAGGCGGGTGGTTGGAAGATGTGTGTATATAGAGTGGTTTATCATTGGGTTTTCTGTATGGTTTGTATGTGCTTTTTCTTAGGTTGAAGGTAACATCTAGAAAATCTACTTCGTTTAGGTTAGCTTTTATATCTAGGTCAATGCGTTATTTTTGAAAATCTTTATTATTGCTTTTCTAGTTTTGTCTGTGTTTTGTTTGTTACAGTTCCTTAAGATTATGGGACCGTCGTCCCTGTAGAATCCTGTGTCATTTCTATCTATTATTTTGCTTAGTTCGTGTAGTAAGTAAATACCTACGATTTCGTATGTCCTTGCACCGTCAAAGCTTCCCATTGTAGTGTCAAATATCTCATCTTTCTTTATCCATGCTTCTTCATAGTGAAATAGTAATGATTTACGGGAGTGCTTAATGATGTCGATTTCGTTTGGTTTTATTATTATTTGTTCCTAAGCTAAGTTGATGGCCTTATCTAACATGCATTCTGTTTTGGATGGGTAAAATTCTTTTATGTCTAATTGTAGGAAGTGGTAATTTTGTTTGTTATTTATGCTGTTGAACCAGTCAATGGTTGATTTTGTGTTTTTCCACTGGTTTACTTCTAACTTCTTCCTAAGTTCAGAATTAATTCTTTCTAGTATTGTTTTACTTATTTTACCTAGTTCGCTTTTGGCTGGGTTTATGAGTCTGAATGCAGGGTTGGTTTTGAAATTTTCTTTGTGGTCTTTTAATGTGATAAAGGCTTGCGCCTTGCTGATGCAACTTATTCGGTCATCTAGGTCTAATTTTTGGTCGATTGCTTTAGCTTCTTTATTGATATC
>OZ038493.1:87690764-87790764 GCA_964036315.1 Acanthosepion esculentum
GGGAGGATGTCACGGAGGAGAAAACCAAGACTTGCCACTGAAAAAGAATTCTCGTTCTTTGAGCAATGCTGTCAAAAAGGAAAATCAGAATCAAGATCGGGTCGACTTCAGTAGTCTTCAATATCTGGTAATTGTTTGCACTTCCCTACCAATCTCGACCAATCACAGTCTTTCTTATCTCAATAGAAGAACGCAACTTTGAACCACAGGATGCCTTGGCTCTTCATGAGGAGAAGAAAAAGAAGGATGAAGTGTAGAAGGAGGAGGAGGAGGAGGTTGGAAGTAGAAGCAGAAGAAAGATAAAAGAAGAAGAAAAAGAGGAAGAGAAAGAATAAGGAGGAGGAGAAAGAGGAGGAGAAGAAGTATGAGAAGAAGAAGGATGAGGAGAAGAAAAAGAAAGATGAAGTGTAGAAGGAGAAGGTGGAGGTTGGGGAGTAGAAGAAAAAGAAAAAGAAGAGGAGGAAGAAGGAGGAGGAGGAGAAAGAGGATGAGAGTATGAGAAGAAGAAGGATGAGGAGAAGAAAAAGAAGTGTAGAAGGAGAAGGAAGAGGTTGAGGAGTAGAAGAAGAAAAAGAAGAAGAAGAGGAGGAGGAGGAAGAGGATGAGAAGAAGTATGAGAAGAAGAAAAAGAAGGATGAGGAGAAGAAAAAAACGATGAAGTGTAGAAGGAGGAGGAGGAGGTTGGGGAGTAGAAGAAGAAGAATGATAAAAAGAAGAAGAGGAGGATGGGAAGGATGAGGGTGAGAAGAAGAAGAAGAAGAAGAAGAAGAAGAAGAAGAAGAAGAAGAAGAAGAAGAAGAAGGGAGATGCTTTTGTGAAATTGTCGACCTCTTTTGATTTATGTCCCACCATTTTTTGAAGTTGAACTCACCAGTCTGATTCATGACCCTTGCAAGTAGGACCACGATCATGATGTCTTTTTTCTTTCTGTACCTCCCCTATTGCTATTAGCCTCACTCAGAAGCGTCTTTCCATTCAACTTTCAAGGCTCTTCGCCTTAAAACAACAATTCCATCTTACCCTGTCATATGTGGTCATCACACATAAAATCGTACTTTAGTGCATATCGAGAAATCTGTTTCTCGCAAGATCTTTGTGTTTGTGACAAGTGAAACCGTGCGTTATGTGAAATTAGTAAATTGTAAACTCTTCATATACCTCAGTGTCTGCATCATATGCGTGGATAACACATTTAATACATGAGAAAAGAAAGTTGAACACAGGATATGTTACTCTATTGGTACTTTTATCCGAAGATTCTAGAAAACTGAAGTCATATTCTTAAACAATTTAATCAGATCTGGACTCTTATGCGGATGTCACGCATGACAACCAGCTCGTTCAGAAATGGCCATCAGCTATATACAATTGTTTTATCAGATCTATGCTTTAAAACAGCTGTAAGCCAATGAAACATTTAGGTCTTTAAGAAGACAATCTCTCATCCGAACCTCTATACTGACGCTACATAATCACAAAGTATTTTACCAAATATCAAAAGACGCCTCACATGAACAATTTCAAGAGCAAAAGCAGTAAAAATGGAAACCACATATAACTAGAAGGGAAAATAATGATATAATCAAAATGTTGATACTCCACGCTACATTAAACAAAAGGTTAGGCAGGAAACTCCTAGCAAAGCTAGAAAGAGCGATAACATTAGACATAAGGAGCCTATCTTCATGAAACCCTTTTAAGACGAAGATTTTTATAAATTTCAATCGTGAGTACTGATAAATGTTCCGTCAATGAATGAGTAATGTTTCTTGTATGGAGATGGCTATCTTCGCCATTGGCATTGCTTAAAGCAAAACCTTGGAAGAAGTCACCATTTTAAAATATATATAAACACAGAGGATGTTGTGTAAGGTTTTCTCAACTCGATTTTTCGCACGAATATGGCGTCAAACTTTGACAGACATGGATCTTCTACTAACGAGAATTGCATTTATTTTTTTATCATTTCTCCTAATAATTGTAAGTGGTTTCCTTTCATGTTCTGTTTCAAATGGTTTGAAAATTTTACGAGAAGTTTTCGCCTTTTCGCAAGCCTTTCCTACAGTCATCAATAACTGTTAATCAAAATCTACGTTCGGCATGTGACTACAGGCTACACAGATTGCAAGAGCGATACTATTATTAGAAAATTACGAATTCTGTCATCATATATAGGATTTAAATTTGGATTAGAATCCAACGGAACAGTAAATATATGGCAATTTAGAAAAAGTTATGTTAACATATTTCGCAGATCAAACAGAGATTTTTTTTGGTTTCACTGTTTGATATCGGAAACATTCAGCATAAAGGTTTTTTTTCAAACTACAACCCCCCATATATATATATATATATATATATATATATATATGTGTGTGTGTGTGTGTGTGTGTGTGTGTGTGTGTGTGTGTGTGTGTGTGTATGATAAAATATACTTTTTACGATTTATTATATTTACAGGAGAAAAGTGCTTAATATCAAAGACAGAGTGTATGTAAATATAAACAGTGTTGTATCAATACTAAGTGGTGAACGTTTGTTTCATGCTTAGACGTAATACTTAGGCTATATATATATATATATATATATATATATATATATATATATATATGGGTGTGTGTGTATGTGTAAACCACTGATGAGTGGATGGAGTAATTCCGGGACTTGTGTTAATTCTCTCTCGCTCTCTCTCTCTCTCTCTCTCTCTCTCTGTAAATCTCTCTCTCTCTCTCTCTCTCGGACTCGGAGTTTCATACACAACGCAATCTTCAGGTGCTGATTTGAGCCTGACCGTTGTACATGAAACTCAGAGACGTGCTACCGGTGAGAAAAGCATCTATATTTATTATTAATTAGCTTAAAAACTAACTAAAAAGTCACTCTGTCGGGGGGGGGGGGGAATCTAGCTCCTGCAGAGGGCTCTTGATTGGACCTTCATCATAATAGGTAGGGAGGAGTAGATGCGACAGGCAACAATAAACTACCGAAGGTTGCTGCATTTATATACTGCATTAATATTTAAGGTTATCTTTTAAAAGTTCAACGATTATTCTTCTGCCGCCACTTAATTTAATGACAATTTGATGTACGTAGGTCCTTACTTTTCCTATAAACAATTAATTTCAATTATTCCCAAATTTATTTCCAAGTTATAAAAATTGTTATCGTACAAAAAATTCGTCACAAAAAATCACGTAAAAAAATCGTCGAAAACAATCGCAGTAATAAAAATTTGGGAATACAAAATTTAATCTTTTTAATTTGCTCGCAGAGTCGGCTTGATTCCAAAATCGTATGATATGTTGGGCTATGGCCTCTAGGAGTAAAGTTGAAAAAGTGTGACACATTGACATTTGCATTTATTATATAGATATATAATTTATAGCTCTCTTATATTACATCGATTCCTATTTTTTAACACCAGCACCTCAAAGTGCAATATTATATATATATATATATATATATATATATATATATATGTGTGTGTGTGTGTGTGTGTGTGTGTGTGTGTGTGTGTGTGTGTGTGTGTGTGTGTTGAATAAATAAATAAAATGATCAAAAACCTATTTCCGAGTTTCGCAGAAATATATTCACTCATCACTTTTATTTCTGGTAGATTTTTCTCCTTCCACTGGCCATGTGTAGGAATATCTCGTCTAGTTCGTATTTAGTACTGTTTAGATATTGCTAGCCCCGTTTCCACTCTCTCTCTCTCTCTCTCTCTCTCTCTCTCTCTTTCTCTCTCTCTCTCTCTCTCTCTCTCTCTCTCTCTCTCTCTCTCTCTGTGTGTGTGTGTGTAAACCCCTGCGAAGTGGACGAAGTACACATTTCCCTGCCCAACTCTGTGTTGGCGCCTTAAACCTAACCTATCTGCTGATTAAATATTGTGCTTGCCAAGCTTGTCTGTACTCACTGAAGATTTTTCTTTTTTCAAAGCAGCTGCTGCTCTTGAAGACATTTCTGTCATTTGCCTTTATTTATTAACGACTCCCATTTCGTATTTATTTCTATGCTAGGCCTACTAAGGAGGTCCTCATAGTCTAACATGTGTGCTGATTCGTTCAGACGCCTAACTTTCCAGTGTTCTTTCTTCCCAGTATTTTCAATTCAGTTGATGACTACTCCTTTCCCTCCATACATGATCAGGCATGCCTGATTTCATTGTCTTTCACTTCATTACCGTTGTTCGATGCTGCTCCTGCCTTACTTTATAGGCGGTTAGTTTCATTTTCCAGTCGTGCAGGTCTTTGGCACATTTTCAAAGCTCCATTCCATCTGTGTACGTGTGTACGCTTACACAATGTAGGGCATAATATGTATTGATAATCGGATAAATATCTTCCCACAAAGGATTAGATTGTGTTTGCAATGATCAATATGAACAAACTGAAATAGATACAATGGCAGACGTAACATATGATAGATATTAAGAGATGAAATTTTCCACGCTTGTTTATATATATATATATATATATATATATAAACAAGCGTGGAAAATTGAATAAATATATAACATGAACGGGGAAAAACAGTATCAAATTCAAATCTACTGCAATCATACCGCAAATCTACTGCAATCATATTGTAAATATACTGCTGTCGTGATACAAATCTACTGCAATAATACCACGGATCTACTTCAATTATACTGCAAATCTACTGCTTTCATGCTGCAAATCTACTGCAATCATCTTTCAAATCGATTTCTATCATAACTATTCGGATCTAAGCCTATTTGGAGTCTAAATATTGAGCATGATTACAACACCTTTTATCAAGTAAATTACTTTTATTTGGCTTCTTGTAAAATCTTCAATGCTGAAGATAATAATCAAAAGTTATTTATTCAGACTCCGAAGACCCCAACGGCGAAATAGGCAAAGATCTCAACGGTCAATCCGGCGTGTGTAGCGTCAGTCGGGCTGGCGTAACCAAGGCGAACCTTGACAGCGCAGGCATTCCAATAGGCCTATGCAACCAGGTTTGACAGATCTCACCGGTCTCAATCTCCTTTGAGCCGCAAGGGTGGGGAGGGATCGCTTCTGGTCAAGTGTGTGAGCTTCTCCTATCGCGCAGAGTTGTTCACCAAAATCAAATCCCCGCGAATGGCCTCGTCAAACTCTCTTTGATTCACCGCCATCTCCGCCACCACCACCAGCGAGAGAGGGGCATGGAATAAGTAGAGAGCATGACGATCCCGATGATCGGGTACAAGAGGGTGCCGACAACAACAATGCAATAAGTGTGTCATTTTCCTGCCTTTACACTTTACTACTACTGTTTTTACTTTCCTGTACGTTAGACTCCACTGTGGGGAATAAGGGTACAGCCTCACCACTCAAGGTGTTGCTACTACAGTTTCAGTTGTAGATAGTTTTACAGGCTGGAAATGCCTGTAAAAATATCTAAAATTGGATTAAATTTGTATTTCTTCTAAATTGGCTACCATTCAAGGCTAGAGAGCACAGTTTACACTGTTATTTAACTCATAAACGTAAGAAGAAATGGATTCATAGCTTTGAACGCAACGTCCTCGTCCAGAATTTCAAGTTTGCTCGCTGATAACCGTTGCACGAAGCGCACCTTCAATTTTAATAGAATTAAACGACAAAAGATGAACAATATTAATTTTCTTTTCTGATCGGTTCAATGCATTAACCAGATATTCTAATTTGACATGAATTGCAAGCAGACACCAAGTAACAAATTTAATAAAATTCAAGAATCATTTTTACTTACGCCAGTCGATTTGGAAATTAGTTTTCGTATAACCTGATTTTGTTAGCTCAGAGCAAGTCGAGAAGAGAATTTCACCGAGATTAAAGACACAGCGTGGCATAGATATTTGCTGTGGGTCCATTGGATTTAATCAGAAAGATTGTTAGAATGAAGGACCTCTCTTTTACTTGTGGAATGGGATTTGAAATTGGCATTGTGTAAATCTCTTTTTAGTGCTATTATTACTGTAGGTGCCTTTGCTCTGTACTGTAAGCAAATGGAAGATTTGAAATGAGATTAACAAAAGAAAGTGTCTCCGATGAAAATAATGTCGTGCTTCAAGAAAGGATAAGCGATAGACTGAAGGAAGGATGCGAAAATGACATACACGAACACAGAAAAACACACACCCGCATATATATATATATAGTAAAATCGACCTTGCTAACCAGACGCTGCTCTGTGGCCGAAAGGTTAAGGCACATCACGCGAAATGATGGTTCCGTATAGGATGCAGGTTCGATTCCTGTCGGAGAGCGAAAATTTTCTATGAAAATTTCTCGGACATTCAGGCCGGTAAATGTTATTTAATACTGTTTATTATAAAACAGAGCATTTGCTTAAATACATGTATCTATAAAAAGAACGTTAAACATATATATCGTCATACCCAGGACGCGGATGTAGTTTATCGTCATACCCAGGACGTCCAGATGTTCTGTATATCCGAGCGCTTTCGGCTATTCTTTTAGTCATTATTATGAATATAGCATACCTTAAGTGTGTGTGTGTGTGTGTGTGTGTGTGTGTGTGTGTGTGTGTGTGTGTGTGTGTGTATATATATATATATATATATATATATATATATATATATATATATATATATATATATATATATATATATATATATATATATATATATATATATATATATATATATAGCACGAAGACTTTAAAAGATCATGCTGATATTTAATTGTGTAATATTCGGTCTAATGAGTTGGAATCGAACTTTCGATTCTAATGAAATAAAAATTGCCATGATTTTTTAAAGTCTTCTTTTTCATGATAATTATTATATGCTCTGTTTTTTACTTTGAGCTCTCTATGGATCTATATCCTCTTTGGAATTATTCATACGGATTACCAAATATTATCATATATATATGAAGAAATATAGTCTTCAGGTATGCTATATTCATAATAATGACTAAAAGAATAGCCGAAAGCGCTCGGATATACAGAACATCTGGACGTCCTGGGTATGACGATAAACTACATCCGCGTCCTGGGTATGACGATAAACTACGTCCAACCAAAAGGCCGTCGATCCTATCAATCGGCTGGTCATGTCATGCCCCATCACATCTAACCCATCCCAAAACAACTACAACTTACAATTAACTTTCCCTCCCAAACCCTACACTAAATATACTAACACCTTACCCCTAAAATGTGATGGGAAACAATGATGTTGCCAACTATACGTTTTTGAAACAGTTGCCAGCTAAACGTTTTTGAAACTGTTGCCAGCTATACGTTTTTGAAACTGTTGCCAGCTATACGTTTTTGAAACAATGATGTTGCCAGCTATACGTTTTTGAAACAATGATGTTGCCAACTATACGTTTTTGAAACAATGATGTTGCCAAGGATACATTTTTTTGAAACAATGATGTTCACAGCTATACGTTTCTGAAACAGTTGCCAGCTATACGTTTTTGAAACAATGATGTGCCAGCTATAGGCTTTTGAAACAGTTACCAGCTATACGTTTTTGAAACTGTTGCCAGCTATACGTTTTTGAAACTGTTTCCAGCTATACGTTTTTGAAACAATGATGTTGCCAGCTATACGTTTTTGAAACAATGATGTTGCCAAGGATACATTTTTTTGAAACAATGATGTTGCCAGCTATATGTTTCTGAAACAGTTGCTAGCTATACGTTTTTGAAACAATGATGTTGCCAGCTATAGGCTTTTGAAACAATGAAGTCGAGATGCCAAGATAGGATCGATTACATTGCAGATGATTCTTTGGATTTTGTCAAGAACCTCGAGATGAATAGCAGGAGCAACAGACCAGATATGGCAACAGTATTCAATACACAGACGAATAGCAGATTTTTAAATGGGCAAGATGGACTTCACTCTAGTCGTTCCACTTCGAGTCATTGAAAACATGAGGTCAAGAAGATGCAGTGTCGATCTCCAGGTGTCTAGCATCAGCCATGCTTATGGCGGACAGGAAAGTTTCTCTATGGGGGTTTCGTTTTGGAGGCATTAAAATTTACAAGAAAATTTCCCGCCCCAGTTAACCACTGATTGGAAGTTCTTTTCAAGAGTAACAGCCAGGTTAACTTTGTCAGCTCCTACGGGTTTGCTATTGAGACAGGAGTAAATGGTAATGTCATCTGCATAAATGCCTACTTGGGAACTGAGGACATAAGGAAGATCATTGATGAAGATCAGAAACAGCGTAAGACCAAGGATAGAGTCTTGGGGACACCCGCATTCGTGCGAAAGGATCTGGAAGCGATCCCGTTCAAAACGACCTTCATTTCACGATTTGATAGGAAAATTGTATTAAATCAAGCAATCGGTCTGTAATACCGTAGCCCTGGAGCTTACGTAGAAGACCAGCGTGTCAAACCCTATCAAGCGCCTTCGAGATATCTAGCGCCACAACTCGAGCTTCGACGTTATTATCAAGAGCTTTATATACATATTTAGGGTCAGCGGGAAACCTGGCAAAAAGGAAGCCCTATTCTTTGTCAGAGAGCAGGTCGTAAGTGGTAAGATGTTTAACTACTTCAGCATTGATTAAAGCCTCGAATACTTTGCCTAAAAGTAGTAGGAGACTAATAATCCACAGAGAGAGGGAAAGAAGAGGATCGCTTTGTAGTTTGTCAGCGCAGTAGTTTTTGAGTGTGGACTTGAATGGTGTCATGACTTTTCATGTCAAAATTTTTCGAAGTGCCCCTCAATTGTTAGACACAAATCTCTCTCTCTCTCTCTCTCTCTATCTATCTATCTCCTCTCTCTCAAGTTATTTCTTTAGTTGAAATAGGCACCAAGTTGATTAATGACTGTTTTCCATCGTAACTCCAAATTCTTGATCCCATCTTTTAAAAAAAATCTTATCCTTTCATGTGATAAACAGTTCAAATGCTTCGATTACCTCTTCTTTATTGGAGTAGGTTTTATTGCCTATGAAAAGTTCAAAATGCTTAAATAATTGATAATCAGTAGGAGAGATATCAGGTGAATATGAAGGCAAAATTTCATTATTAAGGCTATGCAGCTTTTGGGCAGTTAATTGAGAAGTATGCGGCCGTGCGTTGCCACGCAGTAAAAGTGGGCTAGAATGTTTCTTTTTCAATTTTTCGTGCATACACACAATCTTTCCACAATACGATGTTGCTGTTATTGTTTTCCCTTGAAGCAAGAATGAATAACCACTTTTAAAGACCACCATACAGTAACTACTAGCATTTAGTGTGAAGTGGAGGTTTTGGGTAATTGTTTTGATGATTCAATTGCATTTAACTACTGGCATACTTTCTTACTGTTGTCAAAGACTATCCATTTCTCATCGTATGTAATGATTCAATGCAAATATATCTTTTTTCCATTTTGTACTCATACAGTATGATTACTCGATAATGTTCCCTTGTAATCATTTTCATTGTGTTTATGAGTAACTATATTGAAAGAAAAATTATCTGGAAGTTAAAAGAGTAAAGGATAAGTAAAGATTTTTTATATACTAAAGAGGTTACTTTGTTAGACGACCGGATTAACAACAAACCAAACAATGTGTTATTCCACGTGTGACAATCTAATATATATTATATAGATAGAACGTTCTTGGAGTGCAGCTATTGAAACTTGCAAAAATTTTAACCGGCCCCGGATTTTTTGTTTTTTTTCAAATATCTCCTTTCGTAAAAGAAATACCGCTTTCCCAAGCTAACATATATTACCATAAAAATTAAAAACTTAAATTACTAAAACTGTTCGATCAAAATCTTTTATTTAAAACTAGACTAGAAGTCGCCCTTCGAGCGGACTTTAAGCTAACTCCTGCGGAGGGCTTTTGGACATTCGGCCTTTTATCTTCAGTGTCCTATGTACATATTATTTTGTCTTTATTTGACACCTTAATTTGGCATAATCTTTCTTCGTATATGCAACCGGTTCACGTAGTTCGTTTACATTCGTTTTGCGCGCAATTTTCCTTTCCTTTTAAAATCTCCATTTTTTATGATCCCTTCACATAAAATCACTCTTAAAAGACTTTAGGGCAACGCGAACTATGTAATATTTCAAATACATCACAGTATGCATGCTAGAAAAAGGAAGAAAAAACATATGAGCAACATACCGTGCCTCGCTTTTTTAAGTTTTAATTACAGTTTAATTAAATGATATCAATTGCAATTATGACGAAAAGCAAAATTAAAGTTAAACCTTTAATAAAGAATTATTTTTTAAACCTTTCACTCTTTTATTTAAATTGAACTTTAAATGAGTTTTTTTATTTAATCTTTAACCGCGTGTAACTAAAGTAATTACTACCTGTTGCTTCAGGTTGTCTATGATTCGCTGAGATCGAAAAACGGACGAACGGACGGACACACATACACAGCAGTTTATTTATATAGATAGATATACTAATAATTTATCAAATTAAAATAAAATAATAGATAATAATTATATTGATATAAAAAAAGTAAATAAATGAATATAAACAAATCCGAATGTTTTTTTAAATTCATAAGTGACAATAACAACACTTACTCATTTTCGTTTATAAGGCACTAAATTATATCACCTAGCATCCTCTATATATGCAATTTTTTATATATATTATTTATATATTATATATGCGCGGTACTTATTGGAAAGCGCTCAATATCAGTGATAGCGCTAACATATTTTTCGTCCCACTACTATAAAAACACCGATATACGCAACCATATATAAATCCAAAATTTTAAAATTAATCTGTTTGTCTGACGATTGCAAATAGCGTGAAACACAGGGTCACAAACACCCACCAATCCAACTATATATATATATATATATATATATATATATATATATATATATATATATATATATATATATATGAAGTGTTTTTGAAAGCAATTAATATTTGTTTTAATATGGGATAATAATGTTATATATTTTTTAAATTAAGTTTGATGTTATGAATTTAACTGTTTTCTATATATATATATATTCGATTCCTGTCGGAGAGCGAAAATTTTCTATGAAAATTTCTCGGACATTCAGGCCGGTAAATGTTATTTAATACTGTTTATTATAAAACAGAGCATTTGCTTAAATACATGTATCTATAAAAAGAACGTTAAACATAATATAAAATGTCTTTAATAAATTGTCGGGCTATGTCCAATTCAAAAATATATATATATATATATATATATATATATATATATATATATATATATATATATATATATAGTGTGTGTGTGCCATCAAAGGAATGTGTGTCTGTTCAGTGCACTATATAAATGTGTATGTGTCCTAAATACATTATATAAATACGTGTGCATTCAATGCACCTATAAATGTGTACTTGTGTCTTATTTACATGATATAAGAGTCATTGTCTGTGTGTGTGTCTTCAGTCGACTATATGAGTGCGTTCTGGTGTTTAATGCACTATATCTGTGCGTGTGGTAGTGTCGATATTTTGTCCACGAAGTTGTATAACTCAAAAACTCTTAATCTTGTAAGAACGCAAGTATACGTTTCGTGTATAGCATTTTAGGACATTAGCGTCTTTGCAAGCGTGTAAAATCTTCTATAGCTAACGTAAATATCTGTGAATAACTGGATAGAAACATTGCTCTTCTTCTTGTTCTACTTCTTCTTTCAGAAGAGACTGTTATATGGCATAAGCTGCTTGAAGGTTTATGGATATAAATTGCGTTGAGAAGTGGGATGAGCGGGAGAATGAAAAGGAACGAGTGGAAATAGAGCAAAATAAAATTTTAAATATCGAGATACGAAAGTAGAAAGATAAAAAAAAAATTGCGGCGAATATAAAAGCAAATTAAACAAGGAAATAGTGAAAAGAAAAAAACGCTAAGTTTAAGCAAATTACAAATATGAAAATAAAATATTCTTCTCACGTGAGTTATAGGAAACGAATAATATGAGGACACAGTATATTTTTGTTGTAAGCGGTTTTCGAAGATTATCGAAGACGGGTCGATGCAAACTCATTCTTACAAACAGACACAAGAAGATCTAAATTAATCTATATCTAGGTGAATAGATCTAGATATATAGATAAAGCCACACGTATATACGCTAACATAAACACCACAGCAAGCACATAGGAACGTGGTAAATATAAACAATAATTATGTAGATGTGGTATAAAATGAATAAGATTCAGCCATAATGTAACCCACCTGTGCCTTTCTCTCCTCATCATTCTCCTCATCCTCCTGCTCCTCTTTTTATTTTTCATTCTCTATTCGTCTTTCTCATCTTTCTCCTCCTCCTCCTTCACCTCAACCTTCTCTTCATCCTCATCCTTCTTCTACTACTACTGCTACTACTATTATTCTTTCATCCTTCTTCTTCTTTTTCTCTTCCTCCTCATTCTTCTCCTCGCCCTTCTCCTTATCCTCCTCATCCTCCTTCTTCTTCTACGACTATTACTACTCTTCACTCTCCTCCTCCTTCTTTTTCTCATCTTTCTCCTCCTCCTTCTTCTTCTCACCCATCTCCTCATCCTCCTCATCCACCTTCTTCTTCTCTACTACTGCTGCTACTACTACTCTTTCATTCTTCTTCTTCTTTTCTCATCTTTCTCTTCCTCCTCCTCCTTCTCCTCACCCTTCTCCTCATCCTCCTCATCTTCCTCCTTCTACTACTACTACTCTTCACTCCCTCCTTTTTCTCACATTTCTTTTCCTCCTCCTTCTTCTCCTTACCGTTCTCCTCATCCTCCCCCTTATCCTCCTCTTTCTACTACTACTACTACTCTTCATCCTTCTTCTTCTTTGTCATCCTTCTTTCACGGTAACAATTCGAATGAGCTTTCCTCTTTGGTACCTAGACTTTATGAATTTAAGCGCAGTACTAGATCGGCAGTAAGGTCCCATCTATTCACAACTGAATTTGCAACATGTAACCGTCAGTTCTATGCTAACAGTTTCTTCTCTCGCACTTCGCGCTTGTGGAATTCACTTCCGGCTTCTTGCTTCCCGGTCAACTTTGGTCTTCAAAATTAAAGTGCAATGTTAATTTTTTATCTTCTGTCTTCTTGATTACTCTTCTATTGTTTTCGCTCCTTAATAATGTTTCTCTTTTTTTCTTATTCTTCCTCAGCAACCCCTTGTGTTTTAGTGACTCTACTTCATTGTTTGGGGGTGATATGATTTTTTTTTAAAGTAAAATAAATGGAAAGATACAATTTTATAATGCAGATGTAACAACAGAGACCTTATGGCCTAAAATAGGAATTGCTGAACAGCCAATGCAGATTAGAAATGTCTCGCATAGAATATGATGAGAAGAAAGGTTTTGAAGCAAATATTCTTCATTTGATTCGGCCGAGCTCGCTCGGGCATTCATGAGTCTGTCACACCAACCATCACGGTCCTGCATCAAGGGCGGAAGATCATTAGGGTGGCATCCTATGTCATAACATAACTGGTCAATGTAAGTGATTGCCGGGCGACCAACCCGTCTTGCGCCATGGCTAGGTGTCCAAAGCAGTAGATCACTTGCAAGTTCTTCTTTTGCTCGCCAGCAGTGTCATGCAAAGCGAATTCTACATTCGCGTAAGATTGTAGAAATATCAGGGATTGGTTCATAGAACTGCGATTTAGTTGGTTGTTGTCTTGCAAATATTAAACTAAACTTAGAACGTCTATCGGAATATTTTAGAAGCTAATGTATTACTCTGGTTGATTCAATAATTAAAGATTGGAGAGAGCTGGATCTAGAAAAAACAAGAAAACAAGCCGAAACATACAGTTAAAGTAACTCAGTTTTTATCATAACAATATAGATATGCTTCTGTGGCCAAGCCAGTCTCCTGAAAAATTCACGACAATTGAAAATTCACGACGAAACTTGAAAGATCGAATTTATTAAAGGGACTCAAATAACATTAATAATTTGTAGGCCGTTTGCAAGGAAAAGTCAAGATTTTAAGAAACTACTGCGAAGAGCATTTGATGGTTTACGACAAAACAGGACAATGTAAACATTTATTAAAATAGGAAATTAACGTTTCCTAACAAAAAAATATTTCCAGCATTACTTTTAGTTATAGCTTTTTTACGTAATATTTTACATCAAAATGTAATTTATTATTAAATCAAGCTGTGCAAATCCATGATGCAAATTTAAAGTAAATATATCTGTCAGAAGTATAGTAAATAAAAATTAGTGTCCAAATAGGCTTTTCCTGCAG
Source organism: Acanthosepion esculentum (assembly GCA_964036315.1). NCBI lineage: Eukaryota > Metazoa > Mollusca > Cephalopoda > Sepiida > Sepiidae > Acanthosepion > Acanthosepion esculentum. Next base: position 87,704,953 of record OZ038493.1, read on the forward strand.
TGTATGATAATGAGAATGTCGAGAATATTCTTAACTCTATTGAACCGACAGATCAGGAATAAATAAAAAAGAACATGGCAAACAACTAAACGTAGCCAATACTTATAAAACTCCGAGGAAGTATCAGCCAATATTGATTCAGTTAATCGATAGGTCAAATAATATTGAGAAATGAAATCCTATTTATCTGAAAATAAATTATGCAGACTGTTAGGTTTATAAAAATGTTTTTAAAAAAATTGTTGATATTTTCGTTGCCAAAATGTTTTACTTCTTTTGTAGGTTGAATTTCTTTTTTATTAATCGGTTTCCTCCCATGTAAGGCAATAAAGCCACTAAGACACACGGGTTACAGGGTGTGGAAGAATTAGAAAACACAAATGTCAATAATGAGCGGGAAGAGAAAAGAGTAATCAGGAAGACAGTAGATAGCGATTGATATTGCATTTAAATTTTTACTGATTAAAATTGGCTGGAAAGGATGGAACCGGGAGGCAGTTCCGATAAAAGAAACTTTTAGCATAGAATTTAAGACTAGATCTAGCCAGCTCAACTGTAAATTGATGAGATCTTGTCGCCAGTCTAGTACTGCGCTTAAATTCAGAGTCTAGCTACCATAGGGAAAAGCTCATCCAAACAATTACTATGAAGATATTTATAGAAAGAGAGGTAACCTAACGGCGGTAGGAAAGTGACTGAAGCCGAGCCGCCAGATCAGGACCAATAATATTGCTGATTCTTCTTTGGATTTTATCAAGGACCCCAAGGCAAATAACACAGGCACGGGACTATATGTGGCAGTAATATTTAATAACATTAATATATTAATATTAATATATATTAGATAATATATAATATACTATATTATATATAATTATATATATATATATATATATATATATATATATATATATATATATATATATATATATATATATATATATAATTAAATACATTATTATAATATAAAATATAAATTATATAAATATAAATTATATAAATTATAAATTAAAATTATAAATATTATGTAAAAATTATAAATAAAATATAAATTATATAAATATAATTATATATATAATTATATATAATATATTATATATATATATATATATATATATATATATATATATATATATATATATATATATATATATATATATATATATATATATATAATGTATTATATTATATATTATTATATAATATATTAATATTATTAATAATAATATTTAATAGCAGGGACACCGGACCATATGCGGCAGCGATATTCTAAGCATGGATAAATGGTAGACTTATAGATATATAAGATAGATTTTGAAGGGGAAAATTGTCTCCCAAGACATAGTCAACCAACTTTCTTAGGAGCTATGGATTCAATATAGTATTTCCATTTCATGTCAGCTGAGTACTTTAGCACGAGAAGGCGCAACGAGTAAATTTCCTGAAGGTTAGCATCAGCCATGGCGATGGAAGGCAGAGAGGAGTCTCTCAGGTGATTAATGGTGACATAGATTTTTAGCAATTTTTTATTGCCTAAATATTGTCCGACCAGAATTCATTTTTACGTGTGCATTTGTTGATATTATGAATCTTAATGTGGTTATATATATATTTATTTTGTGACTTCTTCAATGATGTATTATTTTATATGATTTGCAGTGATAACAAATACCCAGAATCCATCATAAAAATTCAGGATGTTGAACTAGTAAATACTAAAATTAGTAAATACTAAACATTTCAAATAACTCGTTGTATGATCAATTATAACAAATTTAGTATACGAGATAATGAAATTGAATATAAAATGCCCGGGAAATTATTACAAAACCAAGACATCAACCTGAAAGCTTGAGTCATGTTCTTAAATAGCCTTGTCAAATCGAGACTTTCATGTAGATGTCATGCATGGCGCCAAACTTGTTCGGAAACATATAAACGAAACAATATACTACGGTTTTCTCTGACCAATGGCTAAAAAATGGCATCGAGCGAATGAAGTATATAGGTTTTAGCGAAGATCATCCCTTTTGAAAACTCGTCGACTGGTGCCACAAAGATCTGTACCAAATACCAGAAGCCACATCACTTGAGGAATGGTAGCCCCAGTTTGGGTCCCAGCTATGGGTAAAATAGTGAACCCCCAAACAAAAACAAAACACTATGAAAATATAAAAATACATTTTTATATAAAAAAATTACCAACAATACATAGTTATAATAATTTTACCAGCAATTAACCAGCAGCATTAACCAAAATGAATAGAGAAAATAATGACATAATTAAGATGTTGACATTCCACACTACTTCAAACAAAAGGTTAGAAAGGAAACCTCTATCAATGCTGTAAAGAGCGATAACAGCAAATGAACTTGAGAAAACTATTTTCCTGAAAATGAAATTAATATATTCAAAAGTATCACTGACTGCTTGGTCAGTGAATAGTTAGGGTCCCAACTATGGGCAAGTAGTGAACCCCCAAACAAAAACAAAACACTATGACAGTATAAAAATACCAATAAAAAAATTATTAACAATATATATAGTAAAATTACTAACAAAACATACTTATAGTAAAATACCTGCGTTACATTTTCTTGTAGAATTACCAACAATACATTTTATCTGTAGTTGAAGACACAATTGCGTTCAAAATATATTTAGTTGAAACCATATGTTCAAAATGTTTAGATTTCGGCATTAAATGACCCATCGAGGTCGATATGCCGCTAAACAAAATCAACCGACCAACCACATTATTCGAGGAATTTTAACAGCAGCAATAACTAAAATGGATTGCACATGTTATTCGAAGAGAAAATAATGACATAATCAAGTGGTTGACATTCCATACTACTTCAAACAAAAGGTTAGAAAGGAAACCTCACCTTCAATATTGAAAAGAGCGATAACAGCTAGTGGACTTGAGAAACCTAGTTTCCTTCCAAATTGTTTTAAGAGAAAGATTTTATAAATTTCAACTGGCAGCACCACTGGCTTCTCGGTCAGTGAACGCCGAAATTTTCCTTCTAAGAAAAATTGTTAACATTAGCATTTCCTTGCCCGAGCCGAAACAGCATTCTTTTACAACTGGAAACTTGCAAAAACATTAAATTTCAACAACTTGATTAAAATGATAAAGCGATAAAAACTATTAGGTCTTTGTCAACCACATTTGTAACTATCACTCACCCAATAGTAGTATAGCTGGCCACTCGTATTCGAGGATATCTGTCTGCTAAGGCGGCTAGCCAATCCCTATTGCAGACACTCGCTCAGGCGCATTTGTGTCTGCTCAACACCCACAGAGCCCAGCTGTTGTTTATACTGCAACTATGCTAAGCAGACCATATTTACAGTTTCTGAGAGAGAGCGTGTTATCGAGCGTGATCAACAATTTGAACAAGTCCAGCACGCTGAAGCCCTCGGCCGCGATGACTTGTAACTTCGTGCTAGCACAGCTATTGACGGCACACAAGAGTTCCGTCTACCCAATTTCACTCACAAGGCGTGGCTCAACCCGTGATTTGGTTTTCAGGCACTTTCCAAAGGTGCCGCTCGCTGGGATCGACCCCTCCAGTAACATCAGGAATCTCCTTACTGGCAAATCGACCCTGGTGAGATTCGAACCCGAGTCTCATAGTCAGAATGCAAACGTTCTAACCACTCGGCCACGTGCCCAAGTTCACCCAAATATAAGGCGCAAGAGCCACTCAAATTAGAGGGTTGCTACAAAAATGAGATTATTGCCAGAGCGTAAAGGAGGTTGCCAGAAATGCATATTGTGAGATCTTATTAGAAAACGGTTGATCCTGAACTGGAAGAGCTTAAAATTATACTGATCGAGAAAGCAACTCCAATGAAGCAATTCTGGGAAATAAGCTCTTTGAGTGGAACTTCTTTCTTATCAATGGAATATGAAAGGAATTAAATCGACTCAGTGTACGTGGCATAGCGCGTGTCCTGGACCAGCGATTGTAGTTCACCCGAAAATAACGACAACGTAGCGAGGGGCTGGGAAGGTTTGGCTGATGGAGAAGAGTTTGTTGGGTGGAAAATAACCCATCGCCCAAAAGGCCGCGTAAATGTATTTGAACTCTGTCATAGCTAGAAAGTTGTGATTGGGCATCTTGAGTGAGGATTGGGCTTCTTGAGTGAGGATTGGGCTTCTTGGTTAATTCTTGGGCATATTGAGTGATGATTGGACAGATCGAGTGTATAGCAGATATACTCTATTTTGGGCCTGATCTGTCTCAGAAAAAGATGAACTTATTTGCAAAAAGTGTATTTATGAATTTCCAAATCAGTCGACTAATGTTTTTTATGAAAATAAAATTTTCGAGAAAATCGATAAAAAAATAAACTGACATGATTTTACTTTCTTTCTTTGCTTTTTTTTATTTTCTCTTCTATTTTTGCTTTTAAACGCGTTTACTTATTATTTGGTTATTCTTTATAAATAGATAAGTGAATTTAAAATGGACGAATATCTTATTGGACGCCATAGTCAAATGTATTAAAAAATGGCCGACCTTAAAAATGGTCGTCTATTATAAAAATTGTATGCTTGTAAACGAACGAAATTTCTTTTTGTTAGTTGTTCACTTTTTTATGCAAACACAATTAATGCGCATGGTTCTGTTGACATAGTTTCTTGCCATCAAAACCAATTTTATGCAACGCTTCAGATTAATAATAGTCTTGCGTCAGAATCAAAACTTTCTAATACTCATCACATTGAAGATGAAAAGGTTGCGTTGTAAACTCATCACTGAAGCCACATTATTTATACTTTTTGTTTAACAACAAAAGTAGCATTTCAAAGAAATTGTTGCTGTCCGAGTTAAAGCAGTGTTTGGAAATGGTTGATTTGATTCTTTATGTGAAATCATCAGAAATTTTCCATGAGTATCATTTGTAATATAAAGCCATCAAAGTAACTACAATCGCTTGTTCTAACGAACAGGGTTTCTTAAAAAGAGGGTACACAAATCCCTGGTGGGAGCCGAGAAAAAATTCAGGGGATACCCAATCAAGTCTCTTGCGCTCTCGATACTTGGCCCATATTTTATAAATAGAAATTTGCGAATCTTTTGTTTGTTTTGTTTTGTTTTTTTTCCTGTAGAAAGAGAAAATGTGCGGAATGTGAAATTATCGAGCCGAGTTCAAGATTACAGTGTGGATTAGATTCTCTAACCTTGGATCGCAACAGGTCCCGAAGGGAAACTCAGAATTCAAAACTGTGGGATATCGAAAAGCAATTCAATCTCTTTCCCAAGAAGTCGGGTAGAACCATGATCAGCCAAGTCCTGAAGAAACATAGCATTTTCAGAACTCCTTTTGAATTAATTTCCAATCTCTTCCAGACAATTTGCAAGATGAACTTGTAGAATTTTTTCATGATTCAATGGCCAATTAACTTTTTGAGATTTCTACCTTTTCAAAGTTTTGGTGTTTAACGGCGAAATCATATCAACATCTGTGTCAGGCGATTCGAAATGGTGCAACACTTAACAAGCTTGTCTCGCTAGATCAATTATGAGTGAATAGTGAGTTCAATCCTCAGTGGATGCCCTATACTTTCGGTCTTGTGCCACATCTAAGCTACGCTTGGAAAATCATTGGCACTTCGGCTAGACGCCATCATCAGAGCTGGTGATGGCGTTTAGCATGAAACAGTCTGTCGCCTCTGAGTGTTGACTTCAATGTTCACTTTTATATTTACATATGCTCTATCTTTGATATTGAACACTTTATCCCATAAATATAACACACCTTAAAACTATATTTCTTCATATATATATAAATATATATATATACATACACACACACACACACACATATATATATATATATATATATAATTTATTTATTAATAAAAACAAAAAACCAACACTCAATAATATAAACTATGAGCATGGACACAATATCTTGACCGTGTTTTGAAAACACTATATAAATACATACATACAACAAACTATTTCTTGTTAAGAGTTAATATATTTCAACCTTGAAAATAGCTAAATGTATAGCCGAAAGCACTCGGATAAAAAGAACAATTGGACAGTTTTTATATAATCTATCACCCGAAAAGAAAAAAATTATTAGATCATTTGAGAAATTGTATAAAAATCTAAATCAAAGTAGCTTGTGCGTCGAATGCAATGAAATGTGCATATGTATATCGGTAGCGAATTATACATCGAAAAATAATTCATATTTATCTGTATCTCACTCATTTAAACCGTTATTTAACTCCTCTCTGCTAAATTTTAATCCCCACCTTCACTTTTAGGCCTTCCTGTTCTTCTTTCTTCTATTACACCCCCTCTCTAGAGCTTTCATACATTTCCATCTCACACTTGTTTCCTACTCCCACACATACACTCTCACTAAAATTTTATTTTTTATGCCCAGAGTTATATTTTCCGGTTTCTTTTTGAATTTGTAGGTCTGATGAACTGGATCGTGATTACGATTCCAATGTAATAAATTATAACCATGGAATATTAGTGTTTGAGCCTTTTTTATTATATATATATATATATATATATATATATATATATATATATATATATATATATATATATATATATATTCATACCAGAATTCATCCTCCAGACAACTTTTCCTAAAAGAAGAGATCAATAATGTAAAACAGACACTAGTTAACAATGGCTTCCCTAACCAGCTTATAGTCCACTAAATTAGACTATTTCTCCACAAAGTAAATAACAATTATAGTGAACAGTCAAAAATGATATAAATTATTTTCTACAAAAACCAAATGCACAACCACTACAAACAAGATGAATCTTCACTTAGAAATATTATAAAGAAATACACTACCCCATTGACTCGAACAAAAAATTCGAATTAATTATCTACTACAAAAATTTGAAACAGCTAACCTTATCCTAAAAAATAACAACACACCGGCAAAATGAAACTTATAACGAACGAACATTGTCACTCAGTTCAAATGCCCCTTAAGGAACTGTGTTCCTGATCAAACCGAATTCATAAATAATTACATCGATCACACAACTACATGCCTATCCAGACGACTTACGTTACACCAATCTGACCACAGCTCCATTTAAACACACACAAACCTACCAGACTCCATCTGAAGCATACTATAATAGAAAATATAAACATAATAACTTCATCCACATGTAAAAAAGATTAAAAATAATGGAAGCATTAATAACAAAAAAAGAAAAAGCCAACATTTAATAATATTAACTACGAACACGGCCACAATGAGCTGTGTTCGGAAAATAAAACCTCCCTATATAACACTAAAAACATACACACAACCCAGTTAAAAAGCAAAAATAAAATAATCCTTGATAATGGCTAAAAGTATAGCCGAAAGCGCTCGGAATTATAGAACATTTGGACAGTTTCTACAGACTCTGTGTCCAAAAAAGGAAACACTTGTTCGAACACAAGAAAAATTAAATAAAAAGCTTAATCGTAGTACCTTGTCTGTCGTCTTTAATGAAACATATATAAATGAAGGATTGCTGCCTAAATACACAATATATATATATATATATATATATATATATATAATAATTTTCGAATAAATAATTATATTTGCTCTACTCTGTATTGAGCACTCTTTTAAGAATAGTATTTGTAAGTTATTGGAATTTATTCCGTATACACCAATCCTATACTTATATATATATATATATATATATATATATATATATATATATATATATATATATATATATATATATGTCTAGAGACCCAAACATTTTATAGCATATTCTTCTCAAGTGATACAACAACACAGGACGAAAGGTTACGTGAGAGAAAAAAGTTGGGGAACTCCTGCAAAAGAGCAGTGCATATTTTACAAGTACTGACCTATCAAGTTTGGAAAGGATCTTGCTGGAAATTGATGATAATCACCTGGCTGTCGGAGTGCTACCACAAATCTAGCCTCAGATAAACGATAGCCGAGGTAGCAATGATCGTAGCAATCGTAACAGTGAAGTGTCGCTGCTGCAATTTATAGATTTTTCTTCGCTGACTTTAGTTTGTGTATTTTGTGTGTCATACAGACAAAAGGACTTTGCTTAAAAAGATCGTCCCAGAAATCTCGTTTTCTGCTTCATAGTTTCTGTTACTGACGTTTTAAAGATGAAAGCAAAGTTGAGACAAAACGCAATAAGAAAAAGAAGGACAATCTGAAAACTTCTCGGAACCAATCCTCCAAATTACACATGACACCACGTGACCACGGTTTTTCTTTTCTTTTCTTACATACCTCTCTTTTCTTTTTTACGAAGTTTTCTTCTTTTTTTCCTTCTTTCTTTTTCCTACCTTGTTTCCGTTTACCAATTTATTTTCTTGTATACGTGTTTTAATCATAACTTAAATACACACACACATATAAACATACATACACACACACACACACACATATATATATATATATATACATATATGATATTTTATAATATATTTATATATTTGGTGCTTATATATATTCATGAATATATAAGATATGAAACATGATATGAATATGTATATTTATGAATATTTAGTTTTAGATATTGAATATATAGATATATACATATAAAATTATATATATATATGATATTTTATATTATATTCATATATTTGATACTTACATAGATTCATGAATATAGCAGATATGAAACACGATATGAATATTTATATTTAAAAATATTTACATTTAGATATACATATATATAAGTATATATATAAGACACATAGTAATACATATATATATATATATATATATATATATATATATATATATATATATATATATATATATATATATATATATATATATATATATATATAAGACACACAGTCATATATATATATATATATATATATATGACTGTGTGTCTTCCAAAAATATTCTTTCCACGGATTTATTAAAAATATGATTTCAGTTTAGCATAAACCCAAATTATACAACTTTTTGGAACAGGTTTGTTTGTGTGTACGTTTATGGAAACATGTGTGTGCATATATGTTTGTAAAAGAGAGAATGAAGGCAGAAGATACTACATGCACAGGAAATCAATATCCAAAATCATTGCTTTGCCGGAACACGAATAGATAGATAGATAGATAGATAGATAGATAGATAGATAGATAGATAGATAGATAGATAGATAGATAGATAGATATAGTTTAATAAATAAATAGATAGATAGATGTATAGAGAGAGAGGGGGGAGAGAGGCAGATGAACATAGATAGATAGATAGATAGATAGATAGATAGATAGATAGATAGATAGATAGATAGATAGATTAAGTTAGATATATATATAGAGAGAGTTTTAGAGAGAATACGGTCGTAGGAATCAACACTGCATGGTGACTATTAATTTCACGCTTTAATGCGATATTCAGAGCAAGTGTCTCAACTCCTTTATCGTGATACCACCAGTATAAGTAAGGAATCTAAAGGTCATGGCTGCAAATAATCCTCTGCAAAAGCCCTAAACAAATAAAACTTGGAAGAGACGGTTTCCAAAACGCAAACTTCTCTTAATTACTAGGTGACATACATACAATACATTAAACAAATATATATATATATAAATTGACGTTTAGTCAACCCCTCTAGTTGTTGACTTCAATGTCCGCTTTTATATTTACATACTCTCTATCCCTGGTACTGAGCACTTTATCCCATAAATATAGCATACCTTCAAACTAGATTTTATCAAATATATATATATATATATATATATATATATATATATATATATATATATATATATATATATGAATATATATATGTGTGTATAGAGAGAGAGACAGAGAGACAGAGAGACAAAAAAAGAAAGAAAGAAAGAAAGAAAGATAGAAAGAGGAGAGAGAGAGAAATCTATGCTCCGGTGTCTTTCCAATCTCACATTTCCTGAAAGAAGTACCACTTTCCAAAGCCAACAGACACGACCACAAATATGTTGAAAAATCAAATGAAAACGGTTAAAAATCCGTCACCTCATTGTTTTGATGATGTACACCACATACGTTCATCCATACTATAAAAATATATCCCATTTAATACTATAACAATCTAATCACAATTTAAACAACATTCATTTATTGAAAGATATATATTTCCTGAATATTACTCGCTTACTTTTGACTTACAAGAGTTTGAATTATGGCACTTTGTGTTTTCCGTATGCTTTGACTGACCTTTGAACCCCCTGATGAATATTCAGGACAGTTCTCAAATTTATAAGTGCTGATAAACTAATGACATACCTGCTCTTGAAATCAATTGAATTAATTCTTCACCTAACTTACACATTCCTCTTTGGTATGTTTACTTAAAAGTGATCATTTCGCTGCATTTGTATCTTCAGACAATGTTCTTATTATTCTGCATATTCAGTCTCTCTCTACGTGCAATAGCGGCTTCTTCAAATATTTTTAACTGATCCGTCTACTTTTCTTGCTTATTACCGCTATCCGCTTTCGGCTATTTCTCTATAACATACTTCCGGCCAATTTTGTTCCATATGTTTGTCAATGTTCTTTTTAGTTTATCTTTTCTCTTTTATTGATTTTTATCCCTGTTCAACAGTTTCCAACATTGTCTTCCCGTCATTACTTTTGCAATATCTTGTTTCTCTTTTTGAGGCTATAATAGAAAATACGACACCGAAATCCAAACGCGCATTGGATTAGCGAAAGATGCCTTTCAAAAGTCAAACAAAGTTCTAAGAAACACGAAAATCGTATTAGAAACAACGAAAAGAGTATTGAACTACTACGTGATATCAATCCTCTTGTACGACAGTGAATGCTGGACAATCTCACCGCTGATGAACGGAACCTTAGAGACAACTGAAATGTGTGGAGTAATGGGTAGCAGCTCGGATTGAAGAATCTGAGAGCCGAGCTCGAATTCCAATCGAATCCATTAAATTCACTTACATGCTAATACCCTTGGGAAAGGTATGAATCCTGTTCTTCTCCCCACCCCCGCCAGCTATGTGTAAATAGCAGGACAGTCCGGGTTCTATAGCCTTGGATGGCAAGTGATCTACCGCAGAAAGAAATGGCAACCTACTACAGGAAAAAATCTGCTTCGTCAGTCATGTATCGAAAGATACACGATCGCCTAAGCGTGTAACACGCGTGGAAAATATCTGACTGATTCCTTGTAGTTCGAATGTCAGTCAAATTCATTACATTCACTTACGTGCTAATACCTTTGGGAAAGGTATGAATCCTCTTTCTCCCGCCGCCAGCTATGTGTAAATAGCAGGACAGACCGGGTTCTATAGCCTTGGATGGCAACTGGTCTACCGCAGAAAGAAATGGGAACATACTACAGTCATGTATCGAAAGATACGTGATCGCCTAAGTGTGTATCACGCATGCCACATAACTGAATTGTGTTTCTACAGAAAGATACTGAGCATTACATGGGCGGGGCGAGTAAGCAAGAAGGGGGTCTTAAACAAAAAGACAACTTATACTGAGAATCCGAAGAAGACAGCCGAAATCTCTTTGACACATAATGAGGAAGAAAGGCTTGGAACACTTAACTCTCATAGAACATATCGGTGGCAAGATAGACAGAGGATGGCAACGAGCCTCATCACTCACGAGCTTGTGAGAATGTATGGCGAATTGGGGTGGGAGGCTTGGTTAAGTCTTGGTCAAGGCTTGGTCAAAGGAGGAACGCTACTCAGAACGGGGATAAGAATTTGTGGAGAGCCATGTTCTGAATGGACACAGCACATAGATCTCTTTTACACCCATAATAATCTTTCTATATCTGAAATTAAACAAATACCAATAAATGTTTTATATATTTTTGTATCCACTTGAAAATCCTCGAGTTCATTCTTAAACGTCACACCATCAAACAATTTATAACAAGTGTTTCTAATAAAAACAGATATAAACTGGAATTCGTATAGAATGTTTATTATAAATATCAAGATATCTTCAATCTGTCTAGTAACATTTGATGGTTAATAACAACCTTTGTGAAAACATTCACTTGCGTAATAAATTTCGATTTAGTGAGTATGAACACACACACACACACACACACACACACACACACACACACATATATATATATATATATATATATATATATATATATATATATATATAATATATATATATATATATATATATATATATATATATATATATATATATATATATTCAAAAATTAAGTTAATCATATACTACACTAAATCTAGTATATCCAACTCAATTATTCGCAATGATTCTTCTCCCCCGGTTAGCGATTTGCAAAAAAACAACATAGTTTACAAATTCAAGTGCCCTTTGGGAGATTGTATCTCCAACGGATTAAATAATATTTATGTTGGTCACACCACAAACTCGCTTCCACAACGCTTGACACTACATTTGAATGATAACTCTAGCATTTTTAGGCATTTAAAACAACATGCCTGGACGCATACACGATTCCGGAAAATCCTCGTTGAAAACACAACTATACTGAAACATGAAAACAATAAACAAAAACTAAAAATTCTTGAAGCTATATAAAAAAAACAGTTGAAACCTAACCTGAAAAAAATAAACTATGAAATCTCCACAAATATTCTTAAATGCCTATAATCTATAGCAGAAGCCATTGGTTTATACTAATGGCTTCTCATACTTAATACTTCTCGTTTTCACTCTCGAGTGGTCATGTGTGACGTCACGAGCTACGACGCGTTTTTTGCTTCCAGCGTCTTGTATGCACGAGTTTGTCGTTGCTTGGAAATATTCCATGTAAACATAAACAGACTATCATTATTGTTTTGTCCGTGTATTGGTTAATATATTGTAATCTAATTGTCATGATAATGTCTTATGTAAGCCGAAAGCTTAGATAGGACTAAAGAATACGTATCAATATTGTGATTTTCTTTCTTCTTTTAATGATAATGTTATTAAGCTTATCGGACGATATGAAAAGAATTTACATAAAATAAATAGACATAACTTGTCTATGTAATTTAATGAAACAGGCATCAATGAAAGAATGCTGCCTAAATACACACAACATATATATATATATGTGCGTGTGTGTGTGTGTGTGTTTGTGTGTAAGTAACAAAATTAAGATATATTTAAAATATATCCATAAAAGGATAATATAAATAAAGACAAAAGGAAAATTTATCTTAGCCGACGCGTTTCGTCCTCTGACAGACTTTATCATGGCAATTGTAAGGATTATATTTTCTGACAAATATTTATAAACAAAAGTAAAAAGGTGTTAGTTTTTCTTTTTTTTAATTTAAGAGACGCTCATAAATATTCATGAGGTTAACTGAAAAGTCTAGGTAAATTATGGAGGAAGCTAAGTGACATAACTTAATGTCTAATAAACGAATGAGTGTAAAATTAGTAACGTTTAAATTATTTTAATATGGGATTAATCTATGTATTATTTTTTAAATAAAAGTAGATTATGAATTTAACCGTTACCTTTTAATTTTTTTACATGTATATATAGATATATCAACATCAAACCCCAAAATTCAACAAATAGCTTTATCTTCCCAAACAAAAACAAAACTATTAAATAAGCTATATAAACAAATTTTTATTACGTTAATAAAAACACCGATCAAAATAAAAAATAATAAATAAATCAAGATATAAGACAAAAAATAAAAATAAATAAAAACAAGCAAAATAATTTGACCCAAATAAATAAACAAATAAACGACTTCCGGTAAAATAGCCGCCATAATAGACTACCCACAATAAGCTATATAAACAAATTTTTACTACGTTAATAAAAACACCGATCAAAATAAAAAAAATAAAAATAAAATAAATATAATGATAAAAACAAAAATAAAATTAAATAAAAACAAGCAAAATAATTTGACACAAATAAACAAATAAACAAATAAACTACTTCCGGTAAAATATCTGCCAAAATAGACTACCCACAATGCACCACTGACCCGTATATATAAATAGCCGAGAAAAATAACAGCACTCGTGGCCTGACGATTGCATCTAGCATGAAACAGACTGTCGCCTCTAAGTGTTGACTTATATGTTTATATATATAGCACCCGGGGTGGTAACACCTGTTACGGGCCCAGCTATAGATAAATAGTGAACCCCAAAACTTGGCTCAAAATACTATGACGGTATAAAAAAGTAAAAATATCATCAATACATTTTCAGAGTAAAAACATTCACCAATAATATATTTTTGTCAAAAACAAAAATAAAATACCAGCAATATATTTTTAAAAGAGATTGCTAATGCTCCGAAGAAAATTAAATTTAGGTATTAAATGACACATAAGGTGTTGAAATGCTGCTAAACAAACAAATCAGATTAACATAAATAGATAGACTGAGAGAGAGATAAACAGAGAGAGAGAAGATGCAGATGAACATATATAGATAGATAGATAGATAGATAGATAGATAGATAGATAGATAGATAGATAGATAGATTGAGAGAGATGAGCATGTATTAACATAGTGTTATATACCGTATCTATGAACATTAATGGGTATGTCCCAATCCTCATAAATACGTTGGTCACTATTGTAAGTCAGTGGTAATATGCTGTCTCAGTAGTCCACCACTAGCAGTTGTTTACCTACTTCACGCCGCTGGCGAGTATCGTATTTTGTTGATGTTATAAAGATCAACATTTCATTTCCAACCTCTGTTTTGGTTATTCCTCATTCAGTAACCTCTTCTAGGTTACAATTGATATCTATCTATCTATCTATCTATCTATCTATCTATCTATCTATCTATCTATCTATCTCTGTTCAAAGATAGATAGATAGATAGATAGATAGATAGATAGATAGATAGATAGATAGATAGATAGATAGATATAGATTGATAAATAAATAGATAGATAGATGTATAGAGACAGAGAGGAGGGGAGAGAGGCAGATGAACATAGATAGATAGATAGATAGATAGATAGATAGATAGATAGATAGATAGATAGATAGATAGATAGATAGATAGATAAACATAGACTGATAAATAAATAGATAGATAGATGTATAGAGAGAGAGAAGAGGGGAGAGAGGCAGATGAACATAGATAGATAGATAGATAGATAGATAGATAGATAGATAGATAGATAGATAGATAGATAGATAGATAGATAGATAATCATATTTCTGATTCTCTTTATGTGTCATAAGCAAAATTGTTTTACTTGTATCAATGTAGGCAGACAACTTCAATTATAAAAACAAATCAGTGATAAAATAATCGCTTTTGTGATGTTTATACCATTTCAGGCAGTAGTTATTTTTCTTTCTGATCTTCTCTTATTGTATCTATGACATGTTTTTTTCCCGCTGCAAGAATTATCTTGACTGACTCAGCTTTGAAACTTTTACGCAAACACAACCAGACCAATATAACAACAAACATTTCTGCTTTGCCCATAAACTTGAAAATAAAATTGGATATTACGTTGCATCTAATTTGTTCTTTTTTTTTTTCCAGTTTTCATGAAGTCATTTTTTTTCACTGGACCATCTCGCTTTTCTATAAATATGCATGTCATTTTTGTGTGTATATATTTGTTTTCTTGGAACGTTTTTTCTCTCATTTGTAAACCTATTTCAATAAGGATATTTTCATTTAGTCCGAGATTCTATCAAATGGCTGTATGCAAAAGCTAGTTATTTTTTTTAACTATCTAAATGCACATATCTCTCTGCGTAAATAAATATATGCAAATGCGCGTGCCGATTGATATATGCTGTAGATGGATGAATAAATACGGGGGGAAACGGACACTTTTAACTGATAAATTGAGCGCGCGTGTGGTTTTTCCTTGAGATCCTGCCTGTTAAGAATGCCGAATCGAGAAAGTCAATTATTCAATCTTCCTTCTTTTCGCTCCACGGCCATTTCTCCAAAGCTTACAAATACATTTGTCCTTCTTACCGCGCCTATCGAAAATGATGGCTGCCAACTGCAGCGAGCTTTTCATTGCAATGCCTCACGGAAAGGTATAACCCTAACTCTGTCAAACTGATAATCATCGAGATATTGTTTAATTACAGGCAAGAAGGGAGATGGGGAGGTACAGCCAGCATAATTAAATCTTATCATTTATTTTTACGCCGATACATAAAAGTGACACCATTAAAAGAAATGAGCAATAGCCTACTTACCAAGTACACAAAACATACATACACACACACATACACACATACACACACACATATATATATATATATATATATATATATATATATATATATATATATATATATATGCACATTTCATTAAAAACGACTGACAAGGTACTTTTATTTAGTTTTTTATACAATTTCTCATGCGATCTAATAATGTTTTTTTCTTTTCGGATAATAAATTATATAAAAACTGTCCGAATGTTCTTTTTATCCGAGCTATTTCTAATTCTAACAGTTAAAATATAATCCTTGAAAATGGCTAAATGTATAGCCGAAAGCGCTCGGATAAAAAGAATATTCGGAAAGCTTTTATATAATTTATCAACCGAAAAGAAAAACATTATTTGATCACTGTAGAAATTGTAAAAAAAATTAAATAAAAGCACCTTGTCAGTCGTTTATAATGAAATGTGCATGAAAGAAGGATTGCTGCCTAAATATAGATATATATATATATATATATATATGTGTGTGTGTGTGTGTGTGTGTGTGTGTGTGCATTTAAAGAATATCTTGCTATAGAGATAAAAATGCGCGTGGTTTATATATATATATATATGTAGGGCGGGAAGGGAAAGAAATAAAAAGGCAGAGAAAAATCAATTTGAGCGAATTAATTAAATATGGCGAAACGTTAGCATGACAAGTGAAATACAAACACAATATCCTTGATAGATTTTATATAAAAGATCAATCAAAAGCTGAAAACAATAAAATATGTCGAGAGAAGAAACCTATTATTGAAGAACGACAAAAAGAAAACTACAAGAAAAGGGAAAAAAACAGAGAAAGGGGAAAAAGACAAACATGAAACACAAAAAGAAGCTAAACTTTGCCGCTCTTTTTTTCACTTCATATGATTTAAGCACATATGAGGCGCGGATGGATAACGGTTATTAACGCTGAAAAAACGTTCAGCATGCTGAGTTCAATTCCCGCTCGATCCTGTTTTGTTCCCGTCTCACTAACACCTTTGGAAAAAGTATAAACCCATCTTCCTCCTGCTATAGATTAAATAGCAGCGCAAACCGGGTTTGTTTAAAGTAATCACTCTAGGAGAATGAAAACTCTGAATACAAAACCAACCTGAAGAGGGATGGGCTTCGTCAGGTTATCTTTCCCAACGCCTACTACTGCTGCTATACCTGCATTACACGTGATACCGTTACGATGTGTTACAGGACTCATGAGCTTTTAATTGTTACAAAGTGCGTAGGCTAGCCAAAAATGGAAAACCCTACCGTAATATTCAGAACTCTGACGACCCGAACTGAGTGGAAATGGTTTGAACCCAGTCGTAGTTGCTGATTGTCTTGTTTAAATTTTTAATATAAGACCGAGAAATGATCAGTACTGTTTCAGAAATAAAGAAATGAAGACGCCTTCCGCTCCCAGATTCCTTGGCGTGCCATGAACTCAAGTAAAGTAAGACAAGCCACCACGCACTGATGCAGCAGTTCACTATACTTCTACATCCCGCTTCTTCCAAGAAACCGTGTTTCCTATTCCCAACCACACTGAAATTAAGTCATGTAAGAAGAAACCGGAAAAAAAACTTTCTTTTTTTTTTTCAATCGGTCTGTGATGCAGCGTTGGGATCTTTACTGTGGGGTTGCCGATAGACCATTTGAGGATAGAGATAACGCACAATGCAGTATATCTTTCCAGCTAAGGCTTTCTAGGAGAGCAAGGTCGAAATCTAATTTCTTACTCTGTTATTTATTTGTCTCTGTATTTTCAATCATAACTTGCATTCTTATTCTAAATGCATTTTTTCATCTGACACATTTTCTAACATATAAATAGTTGTCGGCTAAATCTTATTCGATAATCGGAGATTAGCTTTAATGGCTAAAACGTCAATTCAACGCCATTAGTTTTCTGAATAAACCCGTCCACCAAACAGAGAAATACGAACAGAATTTGATTCAATTATACCGTGTAGAATATTGCAGATTTTACAAATATGTGAATAAACCATCTGCTCTGAGATATTTCATAGCGCTAATGTTCTAAAATCAGTGTTACGTTCATCAACGTGGAAAATGGAATCTGCGTGTTTAATAATAAAATGACAAACAATACATTTTATAGTAAAATGAGCAACAATAGATTTTCATTGTAAAATGGCTGACAATATATTTCATAGCAAGATGGCAATCAATACAACACTAAAAAAGTATTAAAAAATATATTTTTATAGTAAAATAACCAGCAATACATTTTTATAAAAATACTACTAACACTACATTTTTGTAGTGAAATTACCAACAATACATTTTATCATCTAGAAACTTATTTTATGTACCGTGTCCCTTCAGGATGTAGGCGATCATGGCCCTCTACATCTTCCTATCCTTGTAGCGGTTAATAAATTTTTTGTGATTTCTCCCGAACCCTGTTCTACTGTCCATTTACTCAAGTCCATCAAGTATGTCACGCGTTGCTTCCCCTGTCCTGCTTTCCTATATCCGTCCTGTGAATATCAGATTTACCAAGCCCTCCTTCCTCATTACGTGACCCCCAAAATTCAACTGCCTCTTCCTAATTTTAAGTATAAGTTTCCTTTTAGTTCCAATTTTCTCTAAAATCTCGTCGTTGCTCATTTGTTCGGTCCATGGTATCCTCAGCATATTTCTGCAGAGCCAAATGTCTGTTACTCCTAATCTCTTCTTCATCTTTGAGTAGATTATCCAGAATTTATTGCCCTATAGGAGGACAGATATGACTTAATCATTTGGGTAAAAACAATATATATATATATATATACCCGATGCTATGAGAACGAAAGTAATATATAGTATAGCGATAATTATTTTATTTATTATAATTTTGTTATATAGACAAAACCATTTTACTCAATACAGAGATGCAACTTGGTTTCAGTGCATTTCAACTGCACTTCGACGGGTGAGAATCGAAAATGGTTATGAACAATCCTGCTTGTAGGCAAGCCGTATGTGAAACGTCACTTCGCTTTTCCATTTTTTTGTTTCCTTCTATATGACAAAATTATAATATATATATATATATATATATATATATATATATATATATATATATATACACATATATATATATACACACACACACACACACACACACACATATATATATATATATATATATATATATATATATATATATATATATATATATATATATATATATATATATATATATATATATATATATATATACATACATAAAAACATAAATTTACCCTGAAATTATAAAATTATGTGCAAAATATCTGTAGCATGAATCTTAAAATTGAGGGCCAAGTAAAATTCAAATTTCAAAGACTTTTCTGCACTATATAAGACTATTTTTTATATGAAAATCAAAACAATCCTCGAATAAAACACCAGTAATGAAGAACAGTTAATTAATGAATTTTTTTTTAAATCAATATTTAAATTATTTAAACCTGAAGAAGTGATATTACCTAGAAGTAGATAATATATAAGACAGATATTGTGTGCTTTTTGTGTAAATTGCTATAAAACAGAGCTGGGCTTTTTAATCTCAGAATTCGTGGGAAAATTGTTCTCCAATTTCGTCATTTATTTATATAGATTCCGTAGTAAAGGTTTTATTTAAATAGCTGTTATGTTTCTCTAACTCTTCAAATGTTGAATGTATAACTGATTCTAATTTCTATTTTTCCATCTTTACACTATATTAATTTTTTCTCACAAATTTTCCCCTCTTCTGTCACCCATGAAATAAAAATAACTGTTTGTACAGAAAATCAGGATCTATGTACATCAAATCGTCTTTAAATTAAATGGCAGAAGAAGAATTATCGTTGACCTTTTAAAAGGTAAGCTTAAACATTTATTCAATACTTAAATGCAGTGATCAGTTTTGAGTTCTTCTGTAGTTTATTGATGCCTATCGCATCTACTCCTCCCTAGATATTAAAATTTTAAGCTAGCTACAATTTTGGATACGAAAGGAATATAAGGGTTACTCCCCTTGAGCCATGAAAGCAATGATAATGGCTAGTATAATATATTAATATATATTTTTAACCTCGCATAATCTGGCAACCCTGAATCTGAGAAGGAAAATCGTTCCCCGCGCCTAACATTTCTAGGGCTTTTAAATGAGCTATGAATCATTGAAACCGGACCAATGGGAGCGGAGCACACACATACGTACAAACACATACACTGTACTTTATATATAAGATTATGGAAGGTAAATCAAAGGGATTTTAAAATTATTCCCTAGAGAAATGCATTTGAAATTATTTACTATAGAAAAAGTATCTATATAATATAAAACATCCCATTTTCTGCATCTGTGTGCAACCACTAATAAATTGGTTTTGTTTGTTTTGTTTTACGGCATATCAACAACCTCAATGGGTCATTTAATGCCGACAACTTTTTTTTTTCTGGTAATATTTTTGTTTTGTAAAAAATCTGTTTCTGTTAATATTTTTTTTTCTCAAAAATGTATAGCTGGTAATATTTTTTCAAAAACGTATAGCTGGCAACATTATTTTTTCAAAAACGTATTATCAGAGTCCTTGCTGTTGGACGTAGTTTATCGTCTTACCCAGGACGCGGATGTAATTTATCGTCATGCCCAGGACGCCACTAATAGACCGAAATAGTATATTGAAGCTAGTGGGAATGAGTTAAGGCACATCTGATTGAAAAGCTGAAAGGAAAATCCAAGTAATTTGCAACTGAATCATATTTTTAATGGTCTGTATTCACGTAAAACCGAAAAATAATTCTTTTTCAAGGGAAAAAAGTATAAAATACTACTTTTTATATTCTATTTACTTAATTTCATATAAGTAAAAGCTCTGGATGAAAAAAAAACATCTTGTCTATTTAATATACCATCAGAAAGTGACATCAGCAGCAAGAGAGTGACATCAATGACAATCTTTGGTCACAGGATTGTTTAGTTTACTATAAAATACGCAGTAAATCACTAGCGATAGAAACGGATTAAGAGCCATTTATTGTCGGAATGCATCAAGAATTACATACTTAAAATGAAACCGATGTTGGAAACATTTCACTTGGCAATTTAGCTCAATATTAGGGCTTAAGATTGACGGGTGAGAAATTTGAGGTTATTTATTTAGAAAATGAGGCTTTCTGGCCACACATTTGCGACCGAAATGTCCGTTTAGTTCAAATCATTGTAACAAGGCCTTTCATCCTAACGACGAGATTTGCTGGCATGACATCCACTATAATCATAACGTCTAAATAAGTATATTTTGTGAATAGTTTCGTGATATGGCTTCCACTCGTTGTCCATTTTGCCTCCTCACCTGTCCATCCATATTGTTCCAATAGAAAGTAGAATACATTGGTCATTAGAAAATGCCTTGTCATCTCACACTTCAAAAAGGGAACATAAACATATATTCATAATGTAAGAATACAATCATTCGTTTATCCCGACATGAATTTCATTAGTTAAACATCAAATGTGTTGATTTTTATATTCATTTACAAATAATAATAATGATAATAATGTCCGGTTATTCGTTTGTTTGTTTTTTGTTTTGTTTTTGTTTTTTTAGCACACACATCTGTTAAGGCAGCTAGCCAATACGAGTTGCAGACGGCCATTCAGTCGTATTTGTATCTGTTCAACAGCCACGAAGCTCACCCGGTAGCTCATCCTGACAAATCGATCTTGATCAGATTCGAACCCGGGTCAAATAAAACAAGTAGCACTCAGAAGGAAATGTTATATGACAGGAATCCAAGCAAATAATAATAATGCCTCTTTATATTAAATGATGGGTTCAATTCGACATTTCCTAGAGGTTAACCGGACCTAAACACCTGGAGAAGGCCGGAGGACACAACGGCCGAAACATTGGGATAATAGCAAAAAGGATGAGGTTATCTCTCCGACTGTAAATAATGTAAATGAAGATATCTCCTCATTCGAGATGTTCAGACAGAAAAATGTTCTTAAAACTAGAAATGAATAATAATAATAATAATAATAATAATAATAATAATAATAATAATAATAATAATAATAGGACCTAAGGGCCACAGTTTAAACCGGGCTCTACGGGATACAAAGCAGGAAACATAATATAAGCAAATAATAATAATAATAATAATAATGCCCATTTATTCGTTTTTCGAGCACACACGTCTTTAGGGCAGCTAGCCAATACGAGTTCCAGACGACCGTTCAGTCGTGTTTGTTCAACACCTACGAAGCTCACCCGTGGTTTTATACCCGTCAGTATCCTGAGCGGACGTTTACACTTTCTGGAGAGAGTGGCGAAATAAGGCGTGTTCAAATGTTAGACACGGGGCGTGTACATTCAAACCCTCGGTCACGATGACTTGTGTTTTCGTGTTAGCATAACCATCGACGGCATGTGAATAGTTTTGTCTACCCAATTTCACTCACAAAGCATCGGTAAACCCGTGGTAAGGTTTTCGGGTACTTTTCAACAGTGCAGCACGCAGGGTTCGCCTCCTCATGCCGATAACTTGAATAAGTCATTATCCTGACAAATCGATCATCGTGAGATTCGAACCCGGGTCTCATGATCGGAAAGCGAACGTTCTGATAAAACACACAGCATGCACGCACGGACGCACGCACGCACTTACTCACACCCACATATGCACACAGACACACACACACACATAGCGGATTATAAAGCGAAGAAATAAGTGAATCTTCAACACTTCTATATAAATTTAAATAATTTTTTATTATTTGACTATTATTTTTCTTTCAAATTGAATTCAAGGAAAAGAATTACAAAGATTCTTTGTGAAACAACTTCACACAAAATATTTTGTGTATTTTTTGCGGTACAAACGAATGAATTGCGTTAGTATAGAAGACAAAAATGCGTCTTTGGTATAAGAATCTGTGTGACACGGATGCATGTTGTTTTATGTAGGCGTATAAATTGCAGCAGTCGGCCGCATGAAATAAGCAGGGAGCTAGCTTCTACTGTTGACGATTGTCTGCATGTTTTTGTGTCAATATCGCGAAGCATTTTTTTTTTTTTGTATTATTATTATATACTCAAATAAATATGCGAAAAATCCGAGTAATTAATTGTGAGAATTTCAGTTTTGTATAGCAAAGCCCTGGTCAATGATTAAGTGAAAAAACAAACTAGCGAGCGAAAATTAACCATTTATAAAACGAAAAAAATAGATTTATTAATCTCATAAGTTTATTGTTTAATGAATGTTTTCTCAATTTTTAAATATCCATTTTAAGTAAAGAGTATATTGTTGATCATATTCTTAAGTGATCCTCCAAAATTTCGTAGCTGCCAAAATATCATAATCATCAGCAAATTCAAAGAAAACCGCGCGTCTCATATAATGTCGCTGATTGGTTAATATTATAGGAATACAAAAATTTAAATTTTTGAGACGGTCCGTCTCGAAAAATAAGTCAACTTCTGAGTAATCTAAGACACTTTCTACAATTCTGAAATGGGGTTCCACAAATATATATATATATATATATGTTTCATTAAATAATATAGACAAGTGTTGTCTATTTATTTTATGTAAATTCTTTTCATATAGTCAGATAAGCTTAATAACATTATCATTAAACGAAGAAAGAAAATCACAATATTGATAATTATTTTTAATCCAATTTAAATACACACACAATATATATATATATATAATTATAAAAGTGAACGGAGAAGTTAACACTTAGACCCGACAGTCTGTTTCATGATAGATGCAATCGTCAGGCCACGACGATTGCATCTAGCATGAAACAGACTGTCGCCTCTAAGTGTTGACTTCTATGTTCACTTTTATATTTACACACGCTCTATCTCTCATATTGAGCACTTTATCCCATAAATATAGCACACTTTAAGACTATATTTCTTCATATATATATATATATATATATATATATATATATATATATATATATATATATATGCCGCTTGTAATAACAAAATTGTCCAAATCATGTAAAAGCAATATTGTCCAATTGTTAGATTAAGCTTGTATCTTAGAAATGATTAAAGATATATTACTGGAATTCTCCGAGGTTTTTATAACACTATTGAATTTTACTTTGAGCAATAAGAATGTATAATTACTCTCCAAGCTTAACAGAAGAATCGGGATGAAATCGATCATAAACGAAAATGACATGTTTATCAATAATTAATTATAGAAGGATTAAAATTAGATTCAAATATATATATATATATATATATATATATATATATATATATATATATATATATATATATATATATATATATAGATTCCAGTGTCATTTTCCAATTTATACAAGATTATCTTCGCCCTCTCTAACCTACTAACTTTCTGCCCTGAAGTAAAAACGTGCCTCACACGTTTCACGTACGATTTCATTTTCAAGTCTTTTTCACTGCTCTTTGGACTGTTATATCTGGAACTCCTTTCTCAGGGGCCAAACGTCATATGGATTGAATTGGGTCTTTTCTAATAGATCTCTTTATCTCTAAGTTGAAATGATGATCACTTCCTGTTGTGACCTCCTGATCCAGTTTTTTCTCTTTACTGCTCCCTCTTTTTTAAACTTATTCACCCTTCTCTAGATGGTTCTTGAATGCACTTTAAAGATGGCAGCCAGAATATGAATGTTGTTATCATTGCTGAAAGCCAGAATGATAGTTTTGCTCTCATCATTGCTCAAATGGGAAGAAATAGTGGGGCCGTACACAAAACGATTTTAACCTGTTCTCTTTCTAGCTAAGTAACTCAAAGTGTTTTTCGTAGATTCTTACGACAAATGGTGTCAAGATGGTTAAACATCTTACCTGAAAACCTGGGAAAGAGAAATTCAATTAGTTTAGAGTTTTTTAGCTATTAAACATTTTGTGGGATAGACAATTATGCTGTTTCACGATTTGGAGCATTTTGCTGTTACACCCGATATATATATATATATATATATATATATATATATATATATATATATATATATATATATATATATATATATATATATATATATTACCCAGATGAAATATAAAGAGGAAAATTAAAGGAAGAGCGAGAAAAAAAACCTTATATGCACTAAATATTTTCTAGGTTAAGCAGTAATCTCCCCGAATAGGACCAACCTGAATTTCATCTCCCTCTGTCTATACAGGGCAGGACGTTGCATATTAATGATAATGGACTCCAAGATGTCTCAATGGAGCCTCGTTCTAGCCCAGCATATGTCAAAAAAGAAATCAGGAGAATCAAGGCGCCTTTCGGCCGATAATTCTTCAGAAAAATAATCGTCGGTAGATTAAAACAAAGAAGTTGATAAGAAAAATTATATATATATATATATATATATATATATATATATATATAGGTCGGGCACTTTGGAAGAATGCAATTTGTCGGCTGATGCTAATTAACGCTAAAAGCTCTTAGCTATGAATTGAGCACTCTGATATCCGGTAATGCTTATATCTTGTGTATAATGCATTAGAAATTCCATGTCTCCGCTGCGTGCGCTGATGGCGTAAGGGTGAGTGTCTCTGACTGATGTCAGATCGGTCAGGTTTCGATCCCGCCTTGAAGCAATCGCATGTCTAACCTCGCTAATGAGCTGTGATACAGCGAAAAATTCTGTCTGTAGATGACTACGGGTCATGACCCATCTACGAAAAAATAATTCCTTAATTTTTGTTTCTTCTCCTAGTTTAAATTTAACGTAGGTCTTATTTGATTGGTTGATTTAAGCAAAGCCCATAAACCTTCTAACCCCACCATTTGGGGGGGGCGTAAAAGAAGTTGTATTTTTATTTTAAATCTGATTAAAAATTTACAATCTCCTGATGAGATGGGGTGTATGCGCATCGAAACACAATTTCAATTGTGTAGCGATTTTGACACGTTTTCGATGTAATATCCTAAAATAAATAAAAACATTCTTTTTTATTTATAGATACAAATATTTAAGTAAATGCTCTGTTTATAATAAACAGTATTAAACAACATTTACCGGCCTGAATGTCCGAGAAATTTTCATAGAAGATATTCGTCCTCCGGCCGGATTCGAACCTGTATCCTATACGGAACCGTCATTTCGCGTGACGTGCATTAACCTTTCGGCCACAGAGAAGCGTCTGATTAGCTAGGTCGATTTTACTATCTTTAAACTTAAATCTTCCATGAATCTCTTCTATTCATATCTGCTCTAGCGTATCAAATGTAAACAAATGACGTCATACATTTTGAATTGGACATAGTCCGACAATTTATTAAAGACATTTTTTATATGTTTAACGTTCTTTTTATAGATACAAGTATTTAAGCAAATGCTCTGTTTTTTATAATAAACAGTATTAAATAACATTTACCGGCCTGAATGTCCAAGAAATTTTCATAGAAAATATTCGTCCTCCGACCGGATTCGAACCTGTATCCTATACGGAACCGTCATATAGCCTGACGAGCCACTAACCGATTTGGCCACAGAGGTTAGCAAGGTCGAATTTACCGCCTTTAAACTTCAATCTTCCGTGAATTATATATGAGTAGATAATATATATATTATCTACTCTATATATTATCTACTCAATATATTATCTACTTTTTATATATATATATATATATATATATATATATATATATATATATATATATATATTATCTACTCATCTTTTGATCAATTCAAATCGATTTATTTTGTGTCTATTTTTTAATCCTTTTGTTTATCAATGCAAGTCTCCAAATTACTTCATTGATCTGTCATTAATCATCATAGATGGATTAATGGGTGTCCGGGAAGGAGACGGCCAGGTCGCTTTCAGCCTAGCTATGTCGATATCGATCGAAATTTGTTCACCACCTGTTTCTTAATATCACTCTTTGATTTTAATCTCGAAGAGACAACATGCGAATTGCAATCAGTTGTCACTGCACTGAAAATACCATACAGCAGTAGAGATGTTCAATTGTCTCAACGCCTGAGAACAAAGGTTCAGAGCAAAAAACGCTTTCTCAGTTTTAATGTATTTGCTTTCAAACTGTAATTAGGTTTTCACAACTGGCGTTGGAAAACAAAGATGTTCTTACTATGTTAAATGTCAAATGCAGCATTCAACTGGTTTCTGATTAATTGTTTTGTTTTTTTATTTTTTATTATTAATTTTTTGTTTTACTTTATAGGAAAAGGACAAAGACATTTGGATTTTACTTTTTCTGATATCAAAACGAGATTGTCTGGTTTAGAGACTATTTCTAGATTTGATCTAATGTGGGTAAAAGAATGGCTGCTTACTGACGAAAGTATTAATAGCAATATGTTCTAATTGCGAGGTGTTTTCACGTGGAAAGAGACCGTCAAAATGTCCCCTACTGAAATACAATTTTTCAAAAGTTATTTTAGAAGTCTTTTAAAAAATGATAAAAAGTATTTTCCTTGAAGGGAAATTTGTAATTACTTTTAAAATAACTAAAAAATCAATCATGCTATTCTTAGTAGTTTTTAATTATAATATTTCAAAAAACACAGACGACTAAAATTTATAAATAACAGCAAATAGTTGACCTATTAAAGAATAATTAATAACTCCGTCCTTGAGAAAGAAAGAAATTTGTTAAAAGACAGAAACTGATTTTTCGAGAGACACGAAATAAGACCAGAACTGTCGATTCAAGTAGGGATTTAGGATTTAAGGTTGGCTGGTTGGTTGGTTATTTTGTTTTACGGCATATCAGACTCAGTGGGTCATTTAGTGCCGACACTGTTTTGGAATGGATTTTAGCATAGTTTGGTGGAATCCATACATCCATACATACATACATATATATATATATATATATATATATATATATATATATATATATATATATATATATATATATATATATATACATATATATATATATATATATAGATAGATAGATAGATAGATAGATAGATAGATAGATAGATAGATTCCTCGACTAATTTCGGCCAACATGGCCATCATCAGGAGAAAAAAAATATTTCTGCTTGCTGGTAGCAGTGAACTACAGAAATGAAATATATATATATATATATATATATATATATATATATATATATATATATATATATATATCAGTACTATTCGGCCACTTATATTTGGTTGGTTGGCTGGTTGGTTGATTATTTTGTTTTACGGCATATCAGACTCAGTGGGTCATTTAATGCCGAAACTGTTTTGGAATGGATTTTAGCATAGTTTGGTGGAATCCGTACATCCATACATACATACATACATAGATAGATAGATAGATAGATAGATAGATAGATAGATAGATAGATAGATTCCTCGACTAGTTTCGGCCAACATGGCCATCATCAGGAGAAAAAAGTATTTCTGCTTCTGAACTACAGAAATGAAATTATATATATATATATATATATATATATATATATATATATATATATATATATATATATCAGTACTTTTCGGCCACTTGTGTTTTTGAGTACATTCCAATTAATTGCTTTTATAAAATCTAGTATCCTAGATGGTGTTATTTCCATGAAGAGTTCCTTCAAATTACTTATTTGGTAATATTGTTTCCGCACTCTAAGTTTCTACACTCAAGCAGTATATGTTTCACCGTGAATCTCTTTTGGCATGTAGTACATATTGGGGATTCTGTGCCCCCCAGTAAATGATGGTGGGTGATGTAGGTGTGGCCTATAGGAAGGTGGGTCAACACAACTTGTTCTCTTCTATTCTTGAGGGTTTAAGGTCAGAGTGTAAAATAGATTTTCGGCCGCTGTTCAAAAATTTCTCAGGTTCCCTCGGCACTTCTCCATTCGGGGACACCTCAGGCGCCGGGTGGTGATCTCATTCCTTTCCCTAAAGAAAAGGTACTGCCAGTGGGGATGGCCACCTAGGGTACGGGCTAATATTAATCGTAAAACATCCTGATAAAAGATGTTCGATTGAAGTATATTACACTGGCATACGAACTTTGAAATAGCGAACCTGAATCACCTCCACTCGGGACGATCGCAACGGTCAACTCGGCCGGAGTGCAGACTTGATAGATGTAGATTGAATGATTGCCTCAGATCATCACGAGAGATTCCTTCATTGATCTTTGGGTGATGCTATAAATGCCAGAGGCTTGCCAGAAATGTTGAGAACTTTTAAAGAGAAGCCGTTATAACTGTCCTAAATTATTGTACCTTTAATATATCCTGATTATACATCTAATAATCTGACCTGCCAAATTTTGTTATTCTAGATTGAAAGAGATGACTGTAACAGCTCTTTGAACACACCCTACTAAAAACTGTTTTTCACACCCGACTAGTTTGTAGAATGCAGTCAGGACGTGAAGACAATTTGGAAGCTCGTTATGCAATAAGATTTCATGATAAAGTTGGCAAAAACACTACAGAAACTTATTAAATGCTCTAGATTGCTTATAGATAAACTTATATCAGCTGAGAATCTGTTTCTTGCTAGCACAAGAGGTTCAAGGACAGTAGTGAGGAGGTGAGCGATGATGAGAGAGAGGAACATCAGAACATGAGAGATGGTTAAGAAAATTTGCAATTTTCTGGATGAAGACAGTTGCGAATCTATAAAGATATACAGTTTGGAGTTGGTGTGGCAACTGTACACAGAATTAATCAGAAAGATCTGAACATGTGCAAATTTAGTTTCCAGGGTTTTCAATGATGAATAGAAAGAAAGACATGTTGGTGACAGCAGGGAGATGGTTCAGCTCATTACCTCCAATCCAAGAGTACTCGTGTCTCTGGAGGCCCTTGACCAAAGTTGGTCAACTACCGTTATGACCCAGAGACAGAGGGTCCAATGGAAGCATCCCGACTACCCCAAACCCAAGAAGGCCAGGCAAAACAAATCCACCAGAAAGCTCATGATAATCCTTTTTTTTCTACAGTCTTTATTGGATTATGCGAATAGTATAGATTCTAGATTATTGTAATTTTAGTATATCATTACTATATACCTAATAAACTGACCCGCCAAATTTTGTTATTCTAAATTGAGGAAGACGGCTGTAACATCTCTTTGAACACACCCTACTAAACACTGCTTGTCAAAGCTGACTAGTTTATAGAATGTATTCAAGACAATTTGGAAGGTCACTATGCAATGAAGTTTTGTGTTCATAGAGTTGGTCATCAAAGCTCTCTCTCGCTTTCCTTACAGTTCCGATCTTGCTCCCTGTGACTTTTGATATATAATTGCTTCAATAATAAATGAAGGATTTCTTTTAAATAAAGCGTCATAAAATGGTGTATTGATGATACCGTTTTTTTAGTTGTTTTTTTACCTGCTGACTCATATAGTGAACGTAGTAAATATATTATAAACCCTTTAATGACTGGTGTATATCATATATAAGGTGCAGAGTATGTCAATAGCCCTATAATGCCTATTCTATCATATATAGGAGTAAATAAAAAGAAGAAAGATTTAATCACTGACTATTGTAAAACAGCCTTCATTTTTTATGCTACAGGTATACTATTTAATATATATATGTATGTCATTCATGCCACACCTTCAGTTATTAGATAGTGCAAAATTAGTAATACTCTTAATTGTAGAATTTCTTTTAATTAAAAATATTTACCAAATTTAAAATTAACTTTTCCGGCAGTCTTTATTGGATTATGCAAATAGTATAGATTCTAGATTATTGTAATTTTAGTATATCATTACTATATACCTAATAAGCTGACCTACCAAATTTTGTTATTCTAGATTGAAGGAGATGGTTGAACACACCCTACTAAAAACTGTTTTTCACAGCTGACTAATTTGTAGAATGCAGTCAGGACGTGAAGAGAATTTGGAAGCTCGTTATGCAATTAGATTGTATGTTAAAGTTGGCAAAAACACTACAGAAACTTATTAAATGCTCTAGACTGCATAAGGATTAACTTGTCTGAGCTGAGCATCTGTATTTGGCTGGCACAAGTGGTTCAAGAAGGTTAGAGAGGAAGTGAGAGACGATGAAAGGTGTGGGAGGGAAAGGAATGTCAAAACATCAGAGCTGATTGAGGAAATTCGCAATTTTCTGGATTAAAATTGTTGTGTGTCGATAAAGACAATAAATCTAAGGTTATGTAGAGGAAGACAATACAGTTTGGAGTTAGTGTGGCAACAGTACAGAAAATCCATGAAGATCTCAACTTTCTTGCCAGGGTGCTAGTGACGAACAGAAGGAAAGACGCGTTCGTTGCGGTAGGGAGATGATTGATGAGCATCAAAACTCTCCTTCACCCTCCCTATGGTTCATAACTTTCTCCCTGTGACGTTTGGTTTTTCTCCAAGCTGAACCTCAGAGGCAGTCGATTTGAAGACATTGAGAAGATGGAGGCGGCTGTGACAAGCGTTCTCGAAACTTCATTTTGAGTGACTTCCATGGGGCATTGGCACAATAGCTGGAGCGTCAGAAAGACACTGAAGACAAATGACGCTAAATGAAGGCGATTAGAGTTTTGCACTTCTTTGAGATTAAGAAATGGCTCACCTGAGAAAGTCTCAAGACTTCTGGAATGCACCTCGTAAGAGCATCTTTCTACATCAAGTGATGTCATAAATAAATATGTAGAACTTTCAGCTTTTTTCATTCAGTTAGCCATCAACAGAAATTATTCTTTAAGATGATAATTGGAAAGAAACACTTTAATCTCCTCATGACCACTGTGAATTTTCCATCAGTCTACTTTTGTCAAGTCTAAATAAACAAACACTCACACAGAAAACTAGTTTGGAACTTGGGATCACTTAAAAAATATATTGTGCAGAACAGAAAAAAAAATTTGTAAAGCGAAAGAATTTAAAATCTTAGCAGGACATTTTTACTAAATCTGCCATGAAACCTGAGTCGATGGTGAAACTTTACCGGCTTTTTGACCTTTTAATAATTGGTTGTTGACCTTTTAGATTACTTATATTTATTCCTGCCATCAATCTGTATGCAAATATGTATGCAAATTTATTTCATTCTGTTTTTATTCTCGCTTTTTTCCTATCCTGCCTTTCCCACTTAAATTTTAAAAACATTATTTCTTATTCTTTCTCCGCATTACAAATCTGTATTTTACGTTTTATTTTCTGCTTTCGCTTTCACTTTCGTTTTCCTTTCGCTTTTACGTTCACCGCCCATATAGACACAGATGCCAATGAGAAATATATACGTTTTCTGTCCAAAAAACATCCAGTAATTTTAAATTAGCGATAAAAGGGTATACTTAGTCCGTTTCAAATTTACCTTGGAAACGAGCACATTAGTGTCATGCTATCCTAGTGCCATGTTATCATAGTGCCATTCACATTTTTAAACAGTCTGTAAAATCCCGTTTAACCATCACCATCAGCTGCCTCGATGAGATCTCCTTAATCTCGACCATACCCTTAAATACCCATTTAATCAGCAAATTTAAATTTAGAAAAGGTTAAAAGCCATAGTTAAAAGAGATCCAAGTCATATTCCCTGGTCTTTGGCTGTCAGTCAAGAGATTGAAGAGGAGATGGGCGCCTCCATGTTATCTGAAATC
Organism: Acanthosepion esculentum; assembly: GCA_964036315.1. Classification (NCBI taxonomy): domain Eukaryota; kingdom Metazoa; phylum Mollusca; class Cephalopoda; order Sepiida; family Sepiidae; genus Acanthosepion; species Acanthosepion esculentum. The sequence goes on from OZ038493.1 coordinate 87,737,706, forward strand.
CTACTGAAAGAATCATGATCTGCCCTCGTCCCTCCGACGATTGAAGCAAGGACTGATAATGATGAACAGCCACAGAAGTGCAAATCTGAATTGCGGAGGAGACGGGGGGTTGAAATACCAGGGTGATCCGATGTTTTGCCAAAAACTCGAGATGTAAATAATAGACAAGCTCATTTTCAGGATGAATGCGATGGTTACATAGTATACAGTCACTTAACGGAAGAGCATCAGTTTACGCATGCACAGGATGGTCCTGCCAATTTGCAAATGGTTCTCGAGATATTTTGTATGTTCGCATGCTTTACGGGCAAACTACGTATTAATGATTGGATTTCAACTTTACATTTTTCTCCTTCACGTCTCTGTCTCCCTTTTTGCACGAACACACACGCCCCTGAATATTTGTTGTTTTCTTTGAACATTGATAGCTAAGTGATCAATAAGTGTAATTTTAAATCCCAGTAAACCGACTATCCCTGACCGAAGATTACATTTCCATTGTACATAAAAGCGCCGATTGAAAGCTATTCCTCAAAGCCTTTGCGTTTCTTAAAGCAAGCGAGAGAATTGTTAATTTATATTTTCTTTCACAACATACGCATTCTGCCCAAAATTCCAAACGTCCCTGCTGTTTAGAATCGAGTTCAGACAATTCTTAAATACAATCATATATTCTCGTTTTTTTATTTGCTTATTCTTTTAATATAATTTATATAAATGTATAAAACATTGCAGAATTTTATAATTTTGTTGTATATTGAGTTTAGTTTTGTTTTAAGCACTTCTTGTTGCTTATAAACAAAACTATCTTTCCTATTTCCTAGCTGATTTCTGCGAAGTACTATGCATTTCTTAAAGCATTGGGACATAGATTTATTCCATCGCATAAATGGCATTTTGTTCCACGATATTCACTTATCTTTGAGGCTCCTTCGTGATACCCGAAATTGGTATCATTCTGGAGGATGAACTAGTTTAAGAGGTTTTTTACATACTTTCAGAGAATTGATGTACATTTAGAGAATTTTTAGGGATTAAACTGTGGTAATCTGAAGATTCAGGCTCAGTTGAACATGTCAAGTGTAGTAGAACATCCTAGATTACAACAATTTTAAGTGGCTCTGCAGGGAGACGTAAGTTCTGGTATTGTCCTGATGGAAAACGATACCTTTCCGATTGACCAATTTCGGACTCTTTTTATCAATCACTGGCCAATTAGGAACAATACTTTTCTGAAATCAACGTCTAATTTTGCGGAAGAATTCCATTCCTACGAAATAAACAGCATCACCTTCTTCAAGGGTGGGCCAGCTTTTGGAGAGATTTTTTCACTGTAACTTTTTGTAAACTGTTCATTTTCCAACAACTGTGATCGTTCTGTTTAAAAATGCGCTGTGTTATTGCCTTTTAGCAGAGAAGCATGAGGTCTGGAGGCAGCCAAACATCGTAGTAGTTCACGTATGCAAGCATTTTGAAATGCCTTACAAAACTTATATGAGATATGTGGAATATCTCTGCGATGTCCCGTGTTGTGTGACCGGAATTATTTTCAACTAGAGTTCCGACTTGGTCTTCATCAAAGAGTTCCGGCCTCCTGGAATGTTTTCGGTCTTCCAGATCAAAATTCGCGCTTCTAACAAATTCCTTACGAACTCAGCTATGGCACCATCTCCATAAACAGCACATATTTTTTTACTTTTTGGATAAAATTATTTCCTATCTGAAAATAAAAGATGCATACAAAGACGGAAATGAATCTCATTTTCATCCATTTTCACTCTTAACGTGAAAACACTTTCATAATCCACAGAGAAATTGTACAGAAACATGCGTTAAAATGTCACCTTTTAGAGTGTTTAAACGTCATGTTACTGTCGGAGAGGCACGGTGGAGTAATGGATAGCGGCTCGGATTGAGTCGAATCCATTACATTCACTTACGTGCTAGTACTTTGAGAAGGGTATGGATCCTCTAGCAGGACAAACCGGGTTATATAGCCTTGGATGGCAACAGGTCTACCACAGAAAGAAATGGCAACCTACTGTGGGAAAAAAATCTTCCTCGTCAGTTATGTATCGAAAGAATCATGATCGCCTAAGCGTGTATATGGCATGGCACATAAGTGATTGATATGTCATTAATTTCAGTCACGTGTGAAACGAAATCAAGTCTCCAAACGCCGATCACTACGAAGTCTTGTCCCAACCCAATTTTTAGTTAAAATAAGTACATTCGTTTGACTCTGTAATTAAACATTAAATCATGAATTTTATGCTAAAATATTCTTTCCTTAAGGACCTTCCCCTAATCCGTTGTTTGCTTGATGGGTTGTCAGAAATTAGGTCGAATGGCTACACTATGCATGCCGACATTCGAATGCAACTAAATAAAAGATTTTGATTTCGCGCCAGTTACCAACGAATACAACTCAAACCTATTCAATCAATGATATTTATTACAATTTTACATAAATACTGTAATTCCCCATGTATAATACGCCTTCATCCATAATACGCACCCCTAAAAATGTGCTGAAAGTGTAGGAAAATGCTTCTATTCACGCACCTCTTGTTTGGTAATCTAACACTATAATTTTTTTTTTAAATGGTTTTAAACATAGAATAATAATATTCTAATTTAGTTTTATGATAATTCTTATTTTATTTTACGGCAATTTTTTTAAAAGATTTTTTAGCTGTGCATAATACACACCCCTGATTTTGTTTATTATTTTCTAGAAAAAATGCGTATTATACATGGGGGATTACGGTATATAGAATAAAATTGATGCAGCACTAACGATGTTATATTTTCATCAAGCAGAAGACGTTATCATGTTATTTCTCAAAGCGAAAGATATCTTCTAGAAATTAAGAACAGTATTAAGACATGAGGATATAATGTTAGAAAAAAATAGACATGGAAAATGTTTTCCTCGACGTAGAAGCAGTGTTTCACTCTGCGCATGCGCCTCTTAATAGCTGTGTCTTTGTTTTCGGACGATTTATTGGTTTATTTCGAGTTATCGAAGTCAAAATATGAGTCCATTGCCATACTTATACAGATATTGAGATCTCACGCACCTTTCTGTTCCGCTACCCGTCAGTGAACAGGAAGCCATAAGATCTAAAAGTCGATCATTGTTGTCATTGGATGAGGTGTTCTTTCCTTGACATACTAAGGAACGGGTAAATCTCGAATATCTGTGAAAGAAGGATTCTTTAACCGGTGTTCATTTTGCAATCGATAATAGCAAAACAGATGTCATCATTTATTCAAATCATTACATCACCCTCGAAACAAATAGAATCTCTTCAGGATATTTTAAAATCATTTCTATAAGACATTTTTAAAAGTCAGTTTTCAAAGCTATATTTAGGAGCAATCAATAATTCATTGATAATCATGAAAAATTTTTATTTTATTTATTACATTGATATTTGTTTTAAATCTTCATCAGAACACAAATATCTTATGACTACATAATGAATCAAAAGTGGTCTTAAAGAAGAGAACCTTTCATCAGATGTTATGACTGGTGCTACAGAATTACAAAGATCTTTTTTACAAATAAAAAAAAACACATCACATGAAGAGTTCAAACAGAAGCAACAACTAAAATGGATAGAAAATGTAACGATAAGAGAAAATAATAATAAAATAATAACGATGTTGAATTTCCATATTACCTTAAACAAAAACTTAAGAAGGAAAATTTCATGAATACTAGAAAAAGCGATAAAAGTCAGTGTACTCGACAACATATTTCCCTAAAATATGGAAAATACGAAAACTTAAGGAATCAGCACATATGTTAGGCCACAAAAATCTCTTAAGTCGGGCAAGCATAGAAATGAATACAATATGGGAACCAGTAATACAGAGAGCTAAAGAAAAACAACAATAACAACAAATTGTAATATGAGCTCTGGTAAAAAGTTAATTTTTCTAAGTCCCCAAAATCCACTCACTGATGTCCCCAAGGGCATATGACCCAATGGATAAAAGCTTTGGTTCAGTAATCCAAAAAGGGAATTAACTGATACTGAGATATCAATAAAAAAAGAAAAGAAACAGAAAGAAATGGCACGTGGAATTAGAATAATCTACCCCCATGAACTAAATAAAGGTTTCGGTTCGAAATCCCACCGTATATCACCTGAAGAAAACCGGAGCGTACAACGGCCGAAACGACGTGTATATGGCAATAAAGATGACACTTCGAATTATGTAAATACGGTAAATGGTTACAATACGTCTCAGAAATATAGAGATGGTTATTTCTTATTGTTTATTTCACTCAAAACATAATCAATCACATACATCCAGTAGATGTGTGGCTTTTGAGCTTTCTCCGGACGTGCATTCTAGATTCTCGTATGAATTTAAGAGACTCTCTTCTCTATGTCAGGTGTTTATATATCGACCAGTTATACTTTCTTTTTGCACGATCTTAGGTATAGCTGATTCATTCACATAGATCCTGAGGCGGTCAGCTACTGACATCTTTTGAGGCACGGATTTGCACTTGGTGAATAGGAGGCCAACTCAGGTCAACCCGTCGATGCGCTTGTCTTCTATGAGGTCACATTGACAGCAAATTCTATTCTGACATTCTCTGAAATGAGTCACATGCTGCAGTTGTAAATCAACCAACGTAAATTGCAAAATGATTTAACTGAATTTCTTTTCACGTAAATGACCAAGAAAAAATTGTCAAAAATCAAGAAAACAAAAGACAGATTTCTTCTCCCTCGTTTTTCTATTCCATAAACATTTCTTTTTTCTTTTTCTTTTTTTAACGATTTCACCCCAAGCAAGGCGGGAATGCCACTAGTACGCATGAAGGGTGTTACAGGGAGTAAAAGTGAAAGAAAAAACTGCGCACAGAGAGGATTGAAGAAAGGACAAAAGATGAACGGGATTCAAGAAGCTAGATGGCGATTGTCATTGCATTTAAATTTTTGTAGATTTTAGTTATCAGAGAAGCAAGTAAACAGAAAGAAGTTCCACAAGCTGGAAGTTCGAGAAAAAAAACTGTTGGATTAGAAGTGACTGTTGCATTTAGTTATTTCAACATTAACCTGGTGGGACCTAGCTGCCAATCTAGTAGCACGCTTAAATTCATATAATCAGGGCACCAGGAAAAAAAAGCTTGACAGAGCAGTAGCCATGAAAATATTTGTAGAAAAATAAGAGTGAAGCCACGTCACGGCGGTGAGAAAATGACTAATGTCGAGATACCAAGCTAGGATCGATTACATTGCAGACCCGTCTTTGGATTTTGTCAAGAATCTCAAGATGCACAGCAGGAGCACCAGACCATATTTGGCAACAGTATTCATTGCACTGACGAAAGGTAGATTTGTAAATGTGCAAAATGGACTCTGACGAGAAATGTTTTCTTGCACAACACAGTGACGTTCCTTGACGTAGATGCAGATATTGATTAATCAACCAAGTAGACATCAGATTTCATGTTCTTTTATTTCGTTAGGACGCGTTTAAAAGAACTTTAGCATAGAAACGACTACAATACAAAGTCAATCTTACAAAAATGCTATTTCTTTGCAGAATTTAAACGATTGAACTTTATTTCTCTTCTTATATTTTCGTGATTTGCAGCTGATTATGCCGTATTGCGTGTTCGAATGGAATCAATTCTTTGTTCTTATCTCTTAACAGTTTTGAAAAAATAACAACAGCGAAAAGATCTAAAATTTGAAAACATTTTTTTGTGACAATTCAACGTCGAATCCATGCAACAATTTATCAGAAATCACTTTCAATTCTTTCACGAAATGTAAATTATTAGCAAATTATTCTTTCATGATTGTCTATTAACAATAATGAACATTGTGCCTGTCAGTTTGTATTCAAATCTCTTTCATTACGTGATGGGCTTGAATTTCTTGATAATACCAGTCACTTTTCTTTCATATCTTTTAGCATTTGTGCGGTCGGTACTCAAATACTTTCAAAGGCTTCTACCGCAGTCATGAAGATTACTATTGCCTCTTGTATTATTATCATCCTGTATTGCCTCACCAATTTACTAATAGTCCCTTTTTAATGAAATTTTGTGTTATGCAAAATGCGTGAATTCCGATAGTTGTCCGAAACATTTAATAATGTAACATATTAGCATATTAGTAAATATAAAAGATATTTTACTATTTACATTACTCGGACTATCATCCTCATCTTTGTTGCGATACTTATCACAACGTTTCGGCCGTTGTACACTCCGGCCTTCTCCAGGTGGTTGGAATGTCGAACTGAACCCTTTATTTCGCTCGCTGGGGTAGACTGTTCTAATTCCACGTGCCATGTTTTTAATGAATGTCAGTTATCAGTTATCTCCTGTTAATTCCCCTCTCCAAGTTCTCCACCGCCTTAACCAAGTATTGAACTCACACTCTTTGGGTCCTGTCACTGGATCTAACTAACGCCTTTAACCACTGTGATACATCTACGACGTTCACAATCGCATATGCATGCATATATCTTTATTTTAACACACTAAACCTTATTTTAATGGATATCTATATTTGAGTAGACGCTCCGTTTATTTAATAATGGTCAACGAAGCACTCTGTGGCTTAGTCGGTTTGCAACACATCGGATCTAACGACGGTTTCTCCTACCGAAAGGCGCGTATTTATTTTTTTAATAAGATTTCTCGAATGTTCAGACCGGTAGACTAAATTAAATGAATATACTGTTTAATAAATAAACGGAGCGTCTATTTAAATATGGGTAACCCCTAAAAAATAATGTTTAAAGTGATGAAGATCTGCCAAATTAATGAACTGTATATTCATTACTTCTTTAGAAATATATCCCTATGCATATACACACACAATACTTATCCATAAATATACATGTATGTATATACACGCATATACATTCATATATAGATCCAAGTAGATATTATAGATACATATGTATGCCAATGGATGCATAACCTAATGAAGAAAAGAGAAATTATTTTACACAACTATTTTTCTATATAATCAGCTTTCTTGTCACTGCACTTAATCCAATGCTTCTCTGTCAATGTTAAATCGGATATTATACAGTGAAGTTTTCAAATGAAAATGTATCTAATAGCGACTTGTCAGGATACGGATTTATTGATCCGACTACATATTTAGGTTCCAATACAAGCGCATTTTGTTGGGGCCGGCAATGTTAATAGAATCTTAGAAATGGTGGGGGTTCGTGCAACCCCTCCGTCCGCCCCTCCCCCCACATCACTACCACAATCAACAAACAACTCCAGTAAAAAAATTTAATAATTAAGAACATGCAATATGTCACATGCAGGTAAGTGTGTGTGTGTGTGTTTGTGTGTGTGTGTGCGCGCGTGTGTGTGTGTGTGCGTGTGTGTGCATCGCGCGTGTGTGTGTGCGCGCACGCGCGTGTGTGTGTATGTGTGCGTGTGTGTATGCGTGTGTGGGTGCGTGTGTGTGTGTGTGTGTGTGTGTGAGTGTGTGTGTGTGTGCTGTTTAAAGGTTTCTATGTATGCTTAATATTGGTGATAGAGCGTTCATAGATACAGACATTGTTGACATAGGGATCAACACTGTAAGATGACTGTCAGTTTCACGCTTCAATGTGATCTTCCAACATTGCTATTGATTCTGGTATCCACTCCTTCCTCTCTCTGTCTGTCTGTCTCTTTCTATATATATATATATATGTATGTGTGTGAGGGAGAGAGAGAGAAAAATAGAGAGGGACTATTTATATATATGTGTGTGTATGTGTTTATAGATAGATGGATAGAGAGAGAGAGAGAGAGAAAGCGAAAGAAAGTAGGAAAAGGCGTCTAATGTCGGTGAATATCTAACGGATTAGTCTCACAGGTTATTACAAATAATTTCGACTTTTAATAGACGCTACCTTATAGTCATTTTTTAGCAGAAATGGTTAAACTTGGTAAATATCTACATGTATGTGTGTACGGTCGGTGTGTTCATCTGTATTCATGTATCTAGGAAGGCAGAGTAATACACATTGATCAGCTATCGATATCCGTATATATATATATATATATATGTACGTGTGTATCGGTACAGATATATAGATATGTCCATAAGTGTCTGTTTTCCTTCCTTTGACAAAGTCAGCTATTTATAAAAGTCTGTGTTTAGATTGATTGTTTTGTCTTTGTAGACTCAGCTGTTGTCTATTGCTTGAGGGAACAGACGTTCAATATTTCGCTTTCCTATTTTTGTACTTATTTTGCTAACAAATTTTGGTGGGAAATTGTTTCTGTTATCCTCAGCTTCGACGTATCTGATATCAAAGATTGCTTCAGGGAAAAACATTCCCCCACCCCATCGATACCTTTAACTTTTCTTCCTTTGGTCATTTGCAAAATAAGCAAATTCAGTAATGTTCTTATTTCGTGTGTTTCGCTGTGTGGATAGACCACAAAAGAAAAATGACGAAGAATCCAGACAAGAGAGGGAAAAAACTTGGAACTAATGAAGGGGGCGAGCGGCATTGTGTTGACTGCTATATATTGCATGCTTATGTTAATTCTTCATCTGATTCGTTGATTCGTTAAAATTCACATGAATTCCACATATCTCTCAACATTTGATGGTGATGTTACTCATCCAGCAAATGTAAACTGAGACTTCTATATATACAAGACTGAGTCGGGTTTCAGGATGTTAGCACCCACTGATTGAGCGGGCCAATATCTGCAGTGGAAAATATGTAAGTTTTTCGGGAAGGAAACCGCGGGAAAATGGTATAAGCATCACCTGGACCCCTGTTAAAGAGATAGGACCTGTGACAATTTTATGAGATTTTGCAATACACACAGACTGGTCAAGGCTGATCGCCCAGACATCTTGATCAAAGACCAGAAAAACAGAATGGGCTTGCTTATTGACATGGCACACTCCCTACGAAGCGGCTATGTGTTGACTGCTTTATATTGTATGCTTATGTTAAGTCTTCATCTGATTCGTTGATTCGTTAAAATTCACACGAAACATATTTCACATGTCTCTCAACATTTGATGGTGATGTTTCTCATCCAGCAAATGTAAACTGGGAGGGCATATACAAGATTGAGTCGGGTTTCAGGGTGTTAGCATCACCCGGGCTTGGTTACAGAGATAGGACCTGTGACAATTTTATGGGATTTTGCAATACACACAGACATCTTGATCAAAGACCAGACAAATAGAATCGTCTTGCTTATTGACATGGCAGTCCCTACGGATTGTAATGTATCTTCAAGAGACTGTCAGAGTACAAGGATCTTGAGGTAGAGTTCTCGGAAATGTGATCCATGAGGACCTCGATGGTTCCATTTCTGGTTGGTGCCATCGGATTGATCGGAAAAGGTTCCGATGAACTCATTGAAGAGATTCCTGGTAACCTATACCTTGAAGAGATACAGAAACTTATACTCACAAGTACAGCTCACACATTTCGAAGAACTTTATCTGAGTTTATCTTAAACCATTTCAGACCTTAGGTTTCTGGTTGGGGCCCGGGAGGAAATGTGTACGCAACATAAATCAAAGGAAATAATAATAATAATAATAATAATAATAATAATAATAATAATACAAGGACCTTGAAATGGAAATCTCAAAAATGTGGCACATGGGAACATCAAAAATCCCTGTTGTAGTTGGAGCCCTCGGAATAGTTTGAAAAGATTCCAATAGACTCATTGAAGGGATTCCTTAATGTCCATGCCTTGAAATACAAAACATTTTTCTCACGAGTACAGCCCACACCTTACGAAAGGCTTTATCCATGTAAAGTGTGTGTGTGTGTGTGTGTGTGTGTGTGTGTGTGTGTGTGCGTGTGCGTGGGTGTGTGTGTGTGTGTGTGCGTGTGTGTGTGCGTGTGTGTGTGTGTGTGTTATTTTTAATTGCTCAGTGGAAAATGTCATGATGCCATTTCTGACCTCAGGTCTCTGGTCATAACCCGGAAAGAAACGAGTATACACCAGAAATCAAAGGAAATAATAATAATAATAATAATAATAATAATAATAATAATAATAATAATAATAATAATAATAATAATAGCAACAAGAACAAAATTATGGGTTATTTGATATTCGTATAAAACTATTCTTCAAAGTTAATGTCGTCACAATTGTATTTTATATCTTTTGAAATTTTTGAAATCATTAATAATTTGGAGGTGGGGTAAACCAACATCACTATAATCTTTACAGCGAAGTTGAAAACTAACGTAAATTTCATTTCTGATATCAGGCCTAACTTGAAAGAGAATTATTTGCCGATCAGATTCATGTTCAAATAGATTGTTCAAGCCATTAAAATACAATAAATACACACCTCGATGTACAAGATAATTCTCGAGTACAGTGGGTTAATGAAAATTTCATCCTAGAAATCGAGTTGAACAATGACTCTCAATTTAATCATTGAATACTGATTCTCTCTTATTCTATAAAGTTAAGCACAGTACTAGATTGGTGGCTCGGTCTCATTTTACACTTGAAATGGCTGCATGTAACCGTAAGGTCTATGGTTGTAGATCCAATTTGAATGGAATACTATAAGCCGGAATAAGTGTGAGAGGAGAAACTATTAGTACAGAACTTACGGTTACATCCAGCCATTTCAACTGTAAAATGATGAGACCTAGCCGCCAATCTAGTACTGCGCTTAAATTCATAAAGTCTATGTACCATAGTGAAAAGAAGAATTAGTATGAAATTATTTAAAGGAAAGGCACAGGAAAGCTACATTATGGTGGTAGGAAAGTGACTGAAGCCGAGACGCCAATAAGTGAATCTTATGCGAGAGAAGAAAGTGTTAGCATAGAACTTACGGTTATATCTAGCCATTTCAATTGTAAAACGATGAGACCTAACTGCCAATCTAGTACTGCGCTTAAATTCATAAAGACTGGGTACCATAGCGGAAAGAACAATTATAATGAAATTATTTATAGAAAAGACACAGGGAAGCTATGTTACGGCGATGGGAAAGTAATTGAAGCTGATATACCATTGTCAGGACTAGTAACATTGCAAATTCTTCTATGGAATTTATGAAGAATCTCTAAATTCATAGCAGAAGCACCAGACAAGATGTGGTAGCAATATTCAATGCATGGACGAATGGTAGACTCATAAATGTGTAAGATAGATTCTACGGAGAAAAATTGTCTAGCACGACTCAGTGAATCAACTTTCCTGGTAGAAGACCTAGCAAGCTAGTCAATAGAATCTTTCCAAATGTCAGCCCGACAAGGCGCAATGTGTCAATATCCTGGAGGTTAACATCAACTTAATGGCAGATAAAATGTTTTCTAAAACGTTTAAAATACAGATGCTTCGTCTTGAAGTCGTTAAAAATTAACAAGCTATTTCTTGCCCCAGTTAACAAGAGATTGTTAGTCATTTTTTAGATCAGCTGCTAATTTGGCCTTATCGAACCGTGTGGACTTACCATTAAAATAGGAGTAAATATCTGTGCCGTCAGCATAGATATCGAGTTGAGATGACACCAGGAAGAGATCGTTGATGGAAATTATGAACAACGTATGTCCAAGAATATATAACTGGGAGATATATAACTGGGAGACACCTGGATTACTGCCTTAATATTAATAAATTAATAAATATTAATCAATTATAGCGTTTCTTAAAAATTCGAGGGTGAAAATAATCTCAATTGTTTTCTATTGTAACTCATAAGATTAAAGTTCATGACAGTGTCTAGAAATGGTGGATGGATGTCGAACGTAAATCATTGTTCCAAAGTAAAAGCTTAGTTGACTATTGGACTAATGTAAATACTATTACTAAATACCCAAGTTTAACCAATCTTGCTTGCATTCCCAAATTTGTAAATAGTTGAAGCTGGTTTTAACCACGTGAATACAATTCTAATTAAGCAGAGGAACAGAATGAACTTGAAAGAACGATATGGCGTATGACTAAAACACACCAATGTGCAACCAAATACCAATGCTCTTGTTACTGTGTATCTCTTTAATGATGTCAACCAATTCAATAAAAAGCTATCTTTCTTTTTATGTGCCATGTGCTTTCAGGACGTAGCCGATCATGTCTCTCCACCTCCCTCTATCCCTTGAAGCTCTCAACAAGTTCCTTCCCTCTGCTTCCTCTCCCAGACCACGTTCTGTCATCCACTTGCTCAAGCTCGTAGGGTATGTCACGCGCTACTTTCCCTTGTCTCTCTTTCCCTCTCTTCGACTCGTGAGTATCAGATTCTCCAGGCCCTCTTTCCTCATTATGTGTTCCAGAAACTTCAGCTGCTTCTTTCTGATGTTAAATATAAACCTTCCCCTTTTTTCAAAACTCTCCAAAACCTCATAGTTGCTCACACGCTCGGTCCGTGTTATTCTTAGAATCCTTCTGTAGAACCACATCCCCGTCGCCTCGAGTCTCATCTTTGAGGAAATCGTCCAACATTCGCTGTCGTAAAGAAGGACAGATGTCACATAACAGCTCAGTTTTCTTTTCTTTGTTACCAAAGAAATCCTCCTGTCTCGTAGTACTCTGCCCAGCTTTTAGAATGTGTCCTTGGCCATCCCAATACATCTACGGATCTCAGCGTCGCACTTACTGTCCGCTGTCAAAACGCTTCCTAGATACTTAAACTTCCGCATCTCCTTGATTCTAGTGTTCCCGACCTGCAAATCGCATTTCGGGCTCGTCTTCTTAAAGATGACCATGCATTCCGTGTTCTTGTAGTTTATGATTAGTCATAGTTTTTTATGATTATGGTTCTTCTCACTCTCCGTCGCTATCTTCTGTAGGAGATTTTGTAGTTACTTTTCCGTGTCTGCTATCAGTACTGTATCATACTCACTTTTAATGTGTTTATTATCACCCTTATTATTAATGAAGTTTATTAATGAAGTGTTGCCTATTATTATTTTTATTTCCTTTGATATCTGGCGTTTACACATTTCTTTCCGGATCCCGCCCAGAGACCTAAGTTTAGAAATGGCATCATGACACTTTCCACTGAAAAAAAATAAAAAATAAAAATAATTACATAGATAAAGCCCTTCGTAAAGTGTGGGCTGTACTTGTCTGAACAATTTTTTGTATCTCTTTGAGGCATGGATATCCAGGGATCCCTTCAATCAGCCTACTGGAATCTTTTCCAACCAGTCCAAGGGCTCCAACTACAACAGGAATTGTTGATGTTCCCAGGTGCCACATTTTTGAGATTTCTATTTCAAGGTCTTTGTATTTTGACAGTTTTTTTAATATCTTCAAAGATACATTGCAGTCTGCAATTATTATTATTATTATTATTATTATCATTATTATTATTATTCGAACAAACGCGTCTCGTATGGAAAGAGGACGAGAAGTTTAAAAAGAAATAACAAAACATAAAGCTAAAAAGCATCGAGAAGAAATAATGAAAGAAAAGGACAAAAGGAATTTATACACTGAAATAAAAATGAACAGACGTCTTTCTCTAAAATGGTCGTCTTCGTCTTCTTTAAACAAATACATCGAGTATGGGAAAAGATAGGCATTAAAAAGGAAATAAGAAAAGGAAAGACGAAAACGAATCTTATCAAGAAACACTAAAGAAGTAAAAGAATAAAAGACTTTCCACCCTTATATAAAATATTTTTTATTGATAATTTCTTTGTGCGTGCTTGGGAGTCGATGAAGAATCAAGGATTCGATGAAGGGTTCCATGGTTTCAAAAGATTGGTGTCATTAACAAATTAAATAATTTTTTTTGATTAACTGTCATTATGTAAATTATATATATATATATATATATATATATATATATATATATATATATATATATATACAAGTATTGGATTGGTGTATACGGAATAAATTCCAATAACCAACAAATACTATTCTTAAAAGTGTGCTCAATACAGAGTAGAGCAAATATAATTATTTATTCGAAAATTATAACATAAATATGTTATAAAATCACTACAAAAATAGCCATTTTGTTTCAACACTTCTGGTGTCTTATCAAGTGAATTTATAATTTTCGAATAAATAATTATATATATTGTGTATTTAGGCAGCAATCCTTCATTTATATATGTTTCATTAACGACGACAGACAAGGTACTACTATTTAATTTTTCTTGTGTTCAAACAAGTATTTTATTTTCTGGACACGCAGTGTGTAGAAACTGTCCAAATGTTCTATAATTCCGAGCGCTTTCGGCTATACTTTTAGCCATTATCAAGGATGATTTTTTTTTGTGCTTTTTAATTGGGTCTATGGGTTGTGTGTATGTTTCTAGAGTTATAGGGATGTTTTATTTTCCGAACACAGTTAGCACATTGTGGCCGTGTTCGTAGTTAATATTATTAAATGTTGGCTTTTTCTTTTTTATTATTAAGGCTTCCATTATTTTTAATCTTTTTTACATGTGGATGAGGTTATTATGTTTATATTTTCTATTATAGTATGCTTCAGATGGAGGCTGGTAGGTTTGTGTGTGTTTAAATGGAGCTGTGGTCAGATTGGTGTAACGTAAGTCGTCTGGATAGGCATGTAGTTGTGTGATCGATGTAATTATTTATAAATTCAGTTTGATCAGAAACTCAGTTCTTTAAGGGGCATTTGAACTCATAGATAATGTTCGTTCGTTGTAAATTGATTTTGCTGGTGTGTTGTTTATTTGTTTGTTTTTTTTGTTTTAGGATAAGGTTAGCTGTTTAAAAATTTGTAGTAGATAATTAATTTGATTTTTTTGTTCTGGTCAACTTAGGTAGTGTATTTCTTTATATATATATATATATATATATATATATATATATATATATATATATATATATATATATATATATATATGCGCAGTACTTAATGGAAAACGTTCAATATCAATGATAGAACTAACATATTCAATTGTATGGTTATGAGTTTGACCCTGTTTCAATGAACACAGAGAATTTACCCACGAATCAATCTGCTATTAAAATTAATGGCATATTGATTCGTGAAACACGGCAATGAGTTTTCTGTGTTAAAGTGATCTCCGCAGTCAACGGATCTTAATCACATAGAGCACTTTTGGGATGTGGTGGAAACAGATTCGAATCCTTGATATACGAGCAATCCATCTAAAAGAATTATAGGATGCTATACAAATAGAATCGACCCGAATTCGGGAAGACTGTTACCAGAACATCACCGAATTAAAGAATTCACATTGTTCCAAAGGCAAAAGGGTGTCCAACCTGGGTAACATAATAGTGGCGGATGATTATATCCACGTGTACATAAATAAATGCATGTGTCACGTTCACGAGCGTCATGACTCATTAGAGTCAGAGTAGAAGTTGGTGTGTCTTGGGCAAGAGAAATGGGTGTGTCTTGGGCAAGAGAAATGAGCGTGTCTTGGGCATGATAGCCTCTCCAGGCTGATTTAAATTCAAAGTTTTCCTTCGGAAGCTATAGAACCCAACATGTGGGGGGTTGGGGTGGAGAAGAGATGGATTCATACTTTTCCGAGGGGTATTAGCATATAAGTGAATGTAATGAATTCGACTGGGATTCGAACTCGACTCTCCGATTTCTCGATCCGAGCTGCAACCCATTAATTCCACCGTGGAGAGAACACCAAAAAGAGACATGAGCAAACAAAGGTCGGTATTCTCGCGAACAATGATCTTGTCAGTTTGTTAGCCTATTTACGTATGCGAGAGTCTGTTTGTTCGTTTAAGCATGGTACGTATGTATATTTGAATTGTTAGGCACGTGACTTCTTGATGCTGCCTGCCTGGGGAGGCGACCCCAGCATGCGGTAGCTTTGGAACTTGCAGGAAGACGATACCACGTGTTCCTTTCTGGCCGAAACTCGGTAGACGGAACTGTACAGAGGTTGTCGATTGTTGTGCTAACACGAAGTCTAAAGCCATCGTGACCGAGGAGTTGAGCCTTGTAGTCTTCTTTCCATAACGATCACGCCTGATTATTCGCTCTCTCCCAGAAATTACTACTAGCATAGTTTAGTATAAACCACAGGTGGGTCTATAAGTGTTGAACAAACGCAAATGCAACTTAGCAGGCGTCTGTAACAGGGATTGGCTAGCCACCCTAGCATAGGGGGATGCCCGGAAACGATTAGCCGGCCAATATGCATGTATGTGTAGATAAATATGGGTGGATAAAGCGAAGAAATAAGTGATCTTCAAGAAGGCTCCAGAATTTTGAATAAATTTTTGTTATTGAGTTTTAGTTTTCTTTTAAATTGAAACAAATGAATTACAAAGATTCTGTACGAAACAACTTCACGCAAAATATTTTGTTTGTCCTTCTTTATAATACAACCGAATCAGTTGTGTTAGTTAAGAAAATAGAATGCATCTACACGTGAGAATGAATGTGTTACGTATTTGCGTAGTTTTATGTATGCGTGTAATTTCAGAGCAATTAGCAACCGACAAGCAGTGGGCTATGTTAATATTACTTCTTACATTTGTAAACAAACTCAGTCCTTTTTTTGTAATATAGCATACACGAATAAATATGCGTAAATGTGAGTAATTAATTAATGTGTGAAAATTTCAGTTTGTATAACAACAAACGACCCTGGGCAAATGTTAACTGAAAACTAATTTTATATGAACTAAAACGATAGCTTTTATAACCAAGAAAGCGGACCGCTGACAGGCGTGCTGTGGCTTCCCTCTGTCTTTTCTACAAATACTTTCATAGCAACTGTTCCGACGAGCTACTTTCACTGGTTCCCAAATTGCATGAATTTAAGCGCGTTACTAGGTTGGCATCTCGGTCCCACCCTTTCACTGTCAAAACGGCTAGATGTAGCCATCTCTTCTACTCCAACAGCTTCTTATCTTGCACCTCCCGTCGGTGGAAATCCCTTCCTATCACTTGCTTCCCTGATAGCTATAATCTTCAAATATACAAATGTAATGTCAATCGACATCTTCTTATGCCTTGACCATGGTCCCTGTCCTTCTCTTTATCCTTTTCCCAAACACTCCTCTTTACTCTTACTCTCACCCTCTGTAACCCCTTGTGTGCTAGTGGCACTCCCACCTTGCTTGGGGTGATTTGCTTAAAAAAATTATTAAACTCATAAAGGCGAACCTATCAACTCCTATTGAGAAAAAAAGTAATTCAACAGTAAATAAAGAATGAAATAATGTTAACATATAATTTAAAGAAGAAAAGTATTGTTTGTTTTTTTGCTTTTAAACGAAAGATTTTTTTTCCAACTGATAATATATACAATGTACGCCAAGGATTTGAGAACAGATGCTTTTCGCGGGCCAAAAATGAAAGTTGATCTTCGCGGTATGAGCCAAATTTGAACATTCTCTTTTCACTTTCAGACGAATTATGAGCATTGACTTGGCAGTTTCAAATCTGATAAAGGAAATGAAAATGTATACCGAGCTTGTAAACACTAGCTGCCAAGCACGGCAAATCTGAGATAACCAGTTTCTTGAAAATAGCTAGGTGAACACGTGGAAAAATATGTGATTATCCAGTGCTTCACGCCAATTTCCCGTCGCCTGTGATAGTCTTGGATATCGTGAGCTCCACTTTCTCCGGTAGGGCCTCAGAGCCAATGTCACCAGCTACAATGAGGCACTGGACACCGTGACCAAGCCCTGGATCGGGTCGTGGCCGAACGTGTTCCAGGAGGTTACTGCACCTTCAACTCGTCTACCGGGGAATGGTCAGGGATATTCTCGGTGATGTCACTCCCAACAAGTGGCCTCCTAGTATTTTTGATTTAAATTATCGGGTGTCGTCGAGAGGGACACCAACCAGCGGCCTGGCAATATCCAGAAGTCGATGAATACCGCCATGGAAGGTAGGTAGCAGTTTTCTAAGTTGAAAATTTCTGTAATCTTTTAGATTCATATATAATTTTTTTTCTATTGAATATCTTTTTCTTCGTATTATAATTTGCGTAATAATTTACTTTCAACTCCATAGTTCAACCGATATAATATATATATATATGTGTGTGTGTGTGTGTGTGTGTGTGTGTGTGTGTGTGTGGTGGACTCTCCCGTCGTATTCGACGTATGAGGGTCAAGAAGCTCAGTTCCTAGGAACCGACAGCCCAGACTCCAGCACATATGATTTGAGCCGTTATACACTACTCCACATAGAAAGAAAGAGAGAGGGAAAGAGAAAAAGATAGAGTAAAGAGATAGAAAATAGAGAAAAAGAGAAATAAAAGAGAAAGAGAAATGAGACGAATGATCAGAGCGTTCGAGTTCTGACCACGAGACTTTGGTTCGAATCTCACTATGGCCCATTTGGTAAGAAGGTGACTTCTTCGTAAAATCGGCTGTGGAAGATGATCTTAGTGCATGGCACCGTTGAAAATTGCCTGAAAACACTACGGATTAACCCAAGCCTTGTGAGTGAAATTGGGAATTTGGAATCGGAAGCCGTTGATGGTTGTGCTTGCATAAGGTTATGTCATTGAGGGTTAGAGCATACTGGTCTTGATCACGCCCAATTATGCGCTCTCTCCCAGAAACAGTCTAATCAGCGTAGCTACAGTGCAAACCAGAGTTTGTCTGCGTGAGTATTACAGAAACACAATCTGCTTGAACAGGCATCTGAAACAGGGATTCCTAGCTGTCGAGCAGACATGTTTACCGGGAGATGACATCTGTGATACTGCGAAACAGTCGTGTATGTGGATGTCATTATTATGCTCTCGATAATTTCGGTTGAGCACTGTTGAGAGAGAGTTAACAGAGTAGTCTCCGCTAACGCAACGCTCTTCATTAAATGAATCGAGCACTATGGCTGTCTGGCATTTGTTTACATTCGTAAAAATAATATGCTAGATTTTTCCCCCTGCTGTGCGCTGATAGCTCAAGGGTAGAAACTCCGATTGATGCCAAATCGGTCTGGTTTCGATCCCGGCTTGAAGCAATCGGTTATCTAGACGCACTGATGAACCGTAATACAGCGAAACAGGCCTGTATGTGGATGACATTATATATATATATATATATATATATATATATATATATATATATATATATATATATATATATATATTGTGTATATTTAGGCAACGTTTTCATTCAATCAGATTTGGTTAAATATCATGTCGATTAGTTTTCGTTGTGATCCTTTCAAGTTCGCGGATTAATTTCATGGTAGATTTAGAAAATTGGTTAAGAAAAGTACCAAAATGTTCTTTCGAATATTTTTTCCACGACGATGCTACCAAAAAAATTATATTTGATTTGGCTGAACATGAGCACTTAAAGGAACATTCATGCCGACACTCACAGATTAGACGGATATTAGCGGAAATTACATCTATATTACATATAAACAATAACACGCAAAAACTAAAAATTCTTGAAGCACTTTTTATAAGAGAGTTAAAGCCGAAAATAAATAAAGTCACTTATGAGTATAGCAACAAAGTCCTTAAATGCTTATGAAAAAAGAAATTATATCCCTATGAAGAAAATCAAAACGGTTTCACACTGAACAAAAGCCAAAAGAACACGTGAACTTTGAACTTTGAAATCTAAATAGCTGCATAAGCAGTAAAAAAAACGAACAATTGAAATGTTTTAAATTCACAGAAACCCATATACATACTCGCAGACAACTTAAGACCCTGAAGTTTTTTTTCGTCTTGTTGTTTACATGTAAATGTATATATTACGCCTTGAAAATGACAATTTGAAATTGTCGAAAGTACTCGGCCCAGAATCATCGTTTCCATCTGACACCAACTCAAATATTTGGATCGTGTTATTCAAGGAATTGATAGTAAGTTACTGTCTCATTAAGTCTTGTTAGCGAAGTGATTTCGCCATTAATCACATTAACATTGCTGTTTCAATCACGGTTGTCACAAGTCCTTTGGCATAAATGTCAGTTTTATGATGTGAACCTGATCGATAGTAATTATTTTACGTTAATTGATAATTGCCTTTAAGTAGAAAACGAAACATTCATGGCCCTTATATAAAACAGAAATATTCACACGCTTTTTAGCTACACTATTTGCCAGTCGGGAGCTAATTGACACGGCAAGGAGCTAACAAGCTGGGATTTCTTGGACAGTGTTGTTCAGAGAAGTAATAATGTTTAATTTCGCTTTCAAGCTCAGTTTACAATTCTTGCAACCTGCTACACATGCTGATATACAGGTTGCCATGGGTAAATTGTCGCCATTTTATATTTTTAATTTCGCGCATGCGCGTTGTTAGCTTTTTCGATTTTGTCGGCTACACAGGGTCAGTTGGGCTCCGTCTGTGAGAAAATGATCACCATGACATAATTCACTCCGCCAGAAATTTGGAAACGGCATGCTCTACTGCTTGGAAATCACGCCGGAAGCTCCTATACGAACATTTCAGAGTGTTTGAGTGTCAATCCGAGGACAGTGCAGAGGATTCGGAAAGAGTTGGATAATATATCCAGTCAACATCATGGTGTTTGGAGTTATCACTAGTGATGGCGACGTTATACCTCCATTCATCTTCCCACGGTGCCTCAGATTCATTAAATGCCTTGAGGAGGTAGTGTTGCCCTGGGCCAAGAGGGTGGTTTAATTTGATTTTGTTTTCTGGTACATCAACCTCAATAGGTTATTTAATGCCGAGAAAATTTTTATTGCTGGTAATATTTTGTTTTGTCAAAAATCTGTTTCTGGTAATATTTTTCCTTTAAAATTGTATTGCTGGTAATAGTTAACTATTTGCCCATAGCTGGGACCCTAGCAGGTGCTACCACCCCAGTCAGAGTGGACCTGGGAACAACAGCAATTAACAGGTAATTCTACGCTCCTCAAAACCTTCTGATCAGAGGCCTTGCTATTGGACGTAGTTTATCGTCTTACCCAGGACGGGTCAAGAGAGTGGCTGCTAAGAGGCTTTATGTCTAGCAAGAAGGGCGGTTCTCCTTTCACCCGAGTTCATTATTCTACATGTTAACCCCTATGGAGTTCTGGTTGGGACAAATAAAATCAGAATCTCCCCTAAACATACGGGCATTCAGAGAAAAACTCTCCCTCTCTTTCTCTGTCTCCCTTTTACTCTCTTTCTCTCTCTCGGTCTCTCTTTCTTCCTCTCTTCTTTTTTTATTTCACATTTACACACACCACGCGAACACACACACATACACACAGAATAAATTAAACCCCGTTGTCAAAAATATTAACCCAAGTATATCTCAGCAATTATAATCGCACATCGAATATTTTAAATGTTTTCGGGAGGTGGCTGGTCTACCCTCAAGGCTTAAGTTATTGTCATTGCCGAGGTGAGATAACGAAAACAAAGCATGTGGCCCTGGCTCACCACATTACCATGCAGCTAAGGAAAGGATCCGTTCGCATTGACTCGATGTTCCTCTTCTACGGTCGACGCCTCCATTGTTCATCCAGCCCTGTGTATGACGAGGCAACAAGGCCGCCGATCGGGAGATTGGAGGTTTGGAATTATTATCATTAATATATAGCCATGGGTATGACTATAAACTACATCCTGAAGCAATGCCTTTGATCAGGAGATTGGAGGTTTTGAGAAGCGTGGAATCACCTCTTAATTTCTGTTGTTCCAAGGTCCACCCTGACCCAGAGTGGTAGCACCTGTTAGGGTCCAAGCTATGGGCAAATAGTGAACTCCCAAGCAAAAACAAAATACTATGAAAGTATTAAAATATTAAAATACCAGCAATACTTTTTTATATATAGTAATAGTACCAACAATTTCAGAGTAAATGCAGTGACGAACTTTCCTCTTTGGTACATAGACTTTATAAATTTAAGACCAGTACGAGATTGGCAACACTGTTAAAATGACTCTTACGCATCCATCACTTCTTCCCCCAGCTATGGATTAATTAGTAAGATTTGTATCACTAAAATTGTTATTATTAAAAAAAATATCTTACAATCTAAAAGTATTTTCTGGCTTTAAATAACCCACAAACGCTGTAGAAAACAAGTTAATCAATCAAGTCCAATAACTCTGTCAAAGGCAAGGGTCGATTTGACACTTTATTGGTATTATAAACAGGACACACACTTCTTATTTTTCCATTCTGACAAATATTGTGGCTTAAGAAAGGTCTAAAGAATAGTGAACCCCCAAGCAAAAACAAAACACTATGAAAGCATAAAAATTAATTTTTATAGTAAAGTTACCAACAATAAATTTTTATATAGGAAATACCAACAATACCTATTTATTGTAAAATTACCCACAATACAATTTTACAAGCAAAATAACATGCAATACATTTTATAGTACAATTACCAACAATACATTTTACTTGTAGTTGAGGACATGCGTTTGTGCTCAAAATATTTAGATTCCGATATTAAATAACCCATGGAAATGTTGATATGCCGCTAAACAAAATCAACCAAACAACCAACATGAAAGAACTTTTTCGTGACAATTTCTTAAAGAAATCAAACTGTATTCCAAAATATAACTTCAACAAAACTACAACATAAAACACACATATCACCGCTTCTAGTAATTATATCTATACACATACATGTATATGCAGAAAAGTTGAGTATCATCTACCATGTATTCAATTATGAAAGCAGAATAACATCATATTTTTCTTACTTCAAGGCTCCCAAGGAAATTAAAATTCGGCAGTAAATGACCCATGTGTAGTCGATATGCCATTAAACTAACAAATCAAATCAAATCATTGTTCATTCAAGAAGCGCAAAGGAAGAAAATGAAAAACTAAACATTAACTGAGTAAAAAAAAGAACGTATCTCCAAAAAGAAAAGCGAAACGTTCCAATTGAAAAACATGAGAATCAAACAGATTCTGAAATTTATCTATCTGGTTAGAGTATTAACAGATAATGGAAAACGTGACAGAATAGCGAAAGATACCTTCCAAAAGCTAAGCAAAGTATTAAAAATAATGAAAATTTTGTTAGAAACAAAGAAAAGAGAGATTAACTGCCATATCTATCCACTTCTAAGGCTGTAAATGCTATGCTAATCTCGTGTTAAAGATGATGAAAGGAAGGAAAGAACGAATAGAACATGGACAACGTAGAAGTTTTAAAGAAAATCAGAACCACAAGGATACTTATACTGTAATTCTCCATGTATAATACGCCTTCATCCATAATACACACACCTAAAATAGTGCAGAAAGTGTGGGAAAGTTCTTCTACCCACGCATAATACGCACCCCTTGTTTGGTAATCAAACCCTATAAATTGTACCTCTCCAATTTCATTACGGCCAGCGTTTCGTTTAAAGATTTTTTGTAGCTGTGCATAATACGCAGCCTTATTTTGTTTATTGTTTTTTTAGAAAAAATGTGTATTATACATGGGGAATTATGATAATTAGTATCATGAAAGGGACAGTTGAATTTTCTGTGATCCATTAATAAGGGAGCTTGTAAAATTTCACACTCGTTGGACATACTCAAGGCAGGCAGAGTAGAGAGAAACAACAAGTAACCTACCTAATGATGCGGGAGGTTGTGGAGAGCCATGATCGCCCACGTCCTGAAAGAACTTGGCAGACTAAAGAACTGAATGGTTGTCATGACATATGTAAAGAGAGGCTGTAAAGGGTGAAAATAAACTTAGAGCAATAAAATGCAAGAGGTTGTGGAGAGCCATCATCGTCCAAGGTCCTGAAAGAAATTGGCAGATAAAAGAACTAATTGGTTGCCAGAACAGATGCAAAGAGAGATGGTAAAGAATGAAAAGTTACTTAGAGCTTCAAAATGCAGGAGGTTGTGGAGAGCCATGATCACTGACATTCTGAACGGACAAGGTACATAAAAAAGATAGTTTTCATGACTACTTGTATCTAAACCCCTTTCGGATTTGGGAAATTTCATGGAACATCTTTTAATTTTAAAACATTTTTATTGGTTGGCCATTGCAGTTTGGTTACGATCTCTTCTCACAGAATTTTGCATTCCAACCAAAACCTGTCAATACATATTTTAAAAACAATCTGTTCCTCACCTAAATTAAACCCGTGTTAACTAGCCTAACCTACCGACCACGAGTAACAGAATATCGGTCTTTACTTTTCTCTTTTATCTGCGCATTAAACCAAACCTGACAAACACAGACAAACGCAGAGTAGATACAACTTAATATAATTCCTCAGACTATGTAACATTACAGTGCGAAGATGTAATCATTTCAAGAGGGCAGCATCCAATCAGCGCACAGCATCTATAGTGTTTGAATAATGACGTTGAACTGAACTGTCAGTTCGTTAGTCAGACGGCATCATCGCTTCTAGTCTTCCCTTGGGCGGAAGATAGCGGGCTTTCGATGAAGGAGCTGAGGTCAAAAACGAAGTCGGTGCCTTTTTAACGAGATGACAGCGGGGAAGGAATAAGCAGGCGAATAATGAAAATAAGTGATACACTTAAAATGATACGAAAATGAAACGTGAAAGATAATCATAAATAAGGTGAAATCGTGTTTGTCTGTAAAGAAAAGTTAAAACCATTTCAGATGGTGTTTCTCTTATGAATATATACTGACATATATTTCCTGTATTTATAAATAAATGAGATGAATCCTGTCGGCTAAATAACTCACTATTTCTCAATGTTTCTCAGTCTGTTGCCGTCTTCGACCATCCTATTTACACGGTGAAATTTATAGAGTTCTTTCTATATTATACAACAGTCGACAGGATGTACGAATAGCGTAATGGTTATCGTGATGAAAAGCGAAACGACAAGCAGTGTTCGACTCCTTTAAAGGGTGAAAATCTACTTAGAGCAATAAAATGCAGGAGGTTGTGGAGAGCCATGTTCGTCCACGTCCTGAAAGAAATTGGCAGATAAATGAACTAATTGGTTGCCAGAACAGATGCAAAGATAGATGGTAAAGAATGAAAAGTTACTTAGAGCTTCAAAATGCAGGAGGTTGTGGAGAGCCATGATCACTGACATTCTGAACGGACAAGGTACATAAAAAAGATAGTTTTCATGACTACTTGTATCTAAACCCCTTCCGGATTTGGGAAATTTCATAGAACATCTTTTAATTTTAAAACATTTTTATTGGTTGGACTTTGCAGTTTGGTTACGATGTACAAATAGCATAATGATTATCGTGATGAAATTCGAAACGACAAGCAGTGTTCGAGTCCTTCTTTGATCTGTTACGTTCACTTTATACTAATGTTCTGGAAAAGCTACAAATCAGTGTCTTTTCGCACCAGCTATAGGTAAAATAGGTTATATTGGATTGGCCAAAAAATTCGTTCGGTTTATTAAATAGTAAATTTACTTAATAGAACGAACGAACATTTGAGCCAGACTTGCTAGTCTTGCCAGCCAATGTAGAAGAACAACACTGAATTCGAAACCTCGGAGAAGGTAACGAAAGTAATAGAATGGAATGTAAACCATTCCATTCTATTTCTCAAGAAGCTATGGAAATTTATAAATAAAACCTAATAAAGAAAATGTGCCTAGTAGGATTCGAATCTACGTTCCTATTTGCGGGAGAAACCACCATCCGGTCCGGTGTGCTTTGGCCTCTCGGCTAAGGAGAGCTTTATAGTCGAGCAAGGCTCTATCTGAAAGCCGTCGAAAGCAACGAACACCTGCATCTTCAAGGGAAATTTCTTTAAAATATGCAGAATAACACCCAACATATGTTCTACACAATGTGTGGAACAAGAAACACAGGCCGCCATTTATTTGACTTCGAAGTCATACGTCGATGAGTGTCATTATGGAGTTCCGCCATATTGGAATTCTCTATATACCTCGAGTCTGTTCTATGAACCGTTTATTCTTCATTGCCAAGATGTCTAACTCCTATTATTTTATAACGTTATCACGCCGTCTTTAAAGACGAGCGACATGCTCTTGGTTTTGCATATTATTATAATTAACTTTATATCTATTTCATTTAATTATGTTTGTAAAGAATTAATGGATTTAATTTTTTAATCCGATATATTTTTTATTACTTCAAAGATTATTCTTAGTGGATACCCGTATTTGAGTAGACGCTCCGTTTTGTTTTGTTTTCATTTTTTTTTTTTTTTTGTTCATTTTTTTTGTTCTTTTTTTTTGTTCTTTTTTTTTGTTCTTTTTTTGTTTTTGTTTACCGATCTGCGCACTCGGTAAAAACATTATACTGAAAATACGCCCCTCCGGTAGGATTCGTACCTGC
The DNA here is from genome assembly GCA_964036315.1 of Acanthosepion esculentum. NCBI lineage: Eukaryota > Metazoa > Mollusca > Cephalopoda > Sepiida > Sepiidae > Acanthosepion > Acanthosepion esculentum. Next base: position 87,763,881 of record OZ038493.1, read on the forward strand.
GTCCCCCTTTGCAGGATTAACTTCCGCCTGATCCGATATGTTTTTGATCACTCGCTTACGGAAAGCTTCACATTCAATCAAGGAACGTGGGTGAATGTGCTTTAAGGCAAATAAAACTTTGTTCGACTGTGAAGAATAAATAGATTTAATAGATTAAATAAAGGGGACAGTTCGCAATTCACTGAAGGATACCTGATGAAGTCCAGAGTGCGCAACGGCTGAAACGTTATGATAATTGCAAAAAAGACGAGAACAATAGTCCGCATGTAAAAAATAATTACCCAAATTTCAGACAGAAAACATAATTTTTTAGTTTATCTAGCTTAGTCTTCACTTAAGTAACTTTTAAGATGACTTTAAAATATTATTCATATACATAGAGGTATTCTTCACTAATAATGGCACGTAATATTCAAAGAATTTATTCTCCTTTTCCTTCTATATAAGGAAGTGTCTCATTAAAACGTTTATATTATTATTCAATACCGGAAGAAAAAGCGTGATTTTAATTTCCGCCATATTTAACCATTTGGTTCTTGTAAAAAGAATTTGCATTGAATTTGTATGAATCCTTTGAGCCCTGCGTTCCTGAACAATTTGAACCCTTCTGCCTGAGCTCCTGAATCAAAATTCGCAAATAATTCGTAGGCAGTCTTTCACGGTAGATATAAAAATAGTTACCAATGTTTACACACCGTTCAACCGGAGGCTGGACATTAAGTGATTTTTCTCTACCACCAGTAAAAAGGTGGTCAGTGCTCAAAGGGTTAATATTTGTTTTATAACTGAAGAACCTAAACAAGGTTAGAAAAGAAAGAAAAGAAAAAAGTAATCCTTCCACAACGTGAATTTCATTTTGACTGGCCCATGAACTTTTCAATGTTTTGATTTCGACCGAAAAAAATAAAATGGCTGATTAGAATCCATTCGATGTCATTCTTCCGGTCAAATGGGTCTTTCGCAATTATCCCTCCCTTGTCTCTTGTTTCTCTCGTATTCAAAAGCCTTCTTTCTCTCTTTTGGCGGTATTTTCCTTCAGTCTAGTTGCCTACGTCAATCCCTCCATATCTGCGTGGACATTATAACAAAGGATTCAAGGCTTTGTTTTATGAGCGACATAAGGCGTTTCAATTTGTATCAAAAGCTTATTCGGCATAATTACGTTGGCACGAAGATTGATCGATAAGTAGACCAGATGGAATAATAAAACTGATATCAATATGAAGTCAATTCATTTCTCTTCAAAAGTTAATTGATGATTAAGGGCTCTATTCTTATAAAATCAGTTTTAGACCAAGTAATTTGACATGGTTTTTCCCCCCAGCAATGAGTAAATAGCAGAGTTCTACATCTTTGAGTGGCAACTGGTCTAGGAGAAGGAAAACTTTGAATTCAAAACTGTATGTAGCCCTGACGAAGCACATACTATGCAGCTAAGGAAAGGATCGTTCGCATTGACTCAATGATCCCGACTACGGCCGACTCCTTAACAGACTGGATTCTATAGCCTTGGGTGGCAACAGGTCTAGAAGGAAAATTATGAATTCAGAACTCTATGTAGCCCTGGCGAAGCACATACTATGCAGCTAAGGAAAGGGTCGTTTGCATTCAGTGACGCCATAGAAGTTTGGCGATGTTTGGAGATGCTTGATTATATACCCCTAAGGCTAAAGTAGGGAGGGGCTATGGGGCCCAATACTGAGAAATGTGATAAAAGAAGATATTTTAAATATGTAAAAACAAATGAAACATTAAATAAACACTTCATACAAATTAAATCTAAACTAAATTTTTATTTCCCTCTTTTATTGCATGCCCTCCCAATATGAATGCCTAGAGATCGTCGCACCCTCTGTGCCCCCACCTCTGCACGCTACTGTTCGCCTTGACTCGATGACCCCGACTAAGGTCGATTCCTTTTTTTAAACTAATGAAACTAACATCGAAATAAAATGAAATGATTTCTCTTCAGAATTACAGGAATATTTTTTCAATGGTGTTACCATTTAGGGATACACATGTTCTACGAATATTCTCTTCAAATTTTCATTCCATCGATGGAGAAAATGTCTGGTTTACGTTTGATCCAATTCTGCACTGCAACACCATCTTTGGCATTGAATGAAAAACATTTACCGACTTTTAAGGTACCAAATTTCGGTTGTACAAAAGGTGTGCAACAAATGTAAATACAAGGCTGTATACTTAGTTAACTGCAATGCAACCTTGCATTGTTGCCTACGCCTTATTCTACGGCAGTGCTTCTCAAAATATCTTATATGGCGGACCGCCATTTTTTTTCTCAATGTGTCACGTACATGTAATATTTCGTGATAATATTAATTTATACCGGAAACGGTATATAAAATGAATATAATAAAAGTTGATTATTTTTTAACTTCTATTTATTTTGCAAAAATTAATTCAATATCAAAACATATAAAAACTAATTTAAAAAAATAAGCAGTTCATTAATACAAAAACAAAAATTATATAACCTTTATCTTTAAAAATGATTCCTTAGAATGGCCTGGGCACTGGCCGCGTACCGGTAGCTGAGGGTTCGCGTAGCGGCTCCGGTCCGCGGACCACCACTTTGAGTAGCACTGTTCTACGGGTGTGTTATCTGAGTGCGAGTTCAGTCCTTTTTGGACGTCTCAGCTATTCGGTCGAACTCTCTGCCTTTGGGCAGAGAGGAACTCGGACGAGGCTCCGCCGAAGGGCAGAGCCTCGTTCGAGGTGGTTGACCACCCCGATCCCGTTTGTACGGGTTCTACGGGCAATTTTTGCCCGAGCCTACGGGCTCGGAAAGCCCACATTAAACCGGCCTTGTGCAACATTTGACACACGTGGGTGTGTTAATAAACATCGTGTGTTATCTGAGTGCTCTCAAGTTTATTGCTTTCATAAGTTCGTGAATTTCGATTATCACATCGACTTCCAGCGGCAAAAGTTCTATTGCACATCGTGAATTTGTACGTAACTCACATGCAATACTCACAATTACCGAATATTAAATAGAATCTTAGTGCTCTTCAGTAGACTCCAATAATTATTCCATATTTTATTCTGTTGCAGTGGTGAGAATGGGAAATTATAAGGTCGTTGTTGGTAGAGTCTCCGTAAACTTTCAACTGAAGGTCATTATTAATTCTATGCAGCATGATATCTAGGAAGGGTAAAGTGTCGTTAGTCTCAGATTCAAAGGTAAAATTCCCTTGTGTGTTCGGCGTTATTAAGTTTATTAAGAGGATCGGGTGAAACTATCTCGCGTGGATTTATTAATAGAGTATCATTTATGTATATAAAATAAGAATGGAACTTTTGTTTATAAATACTTCTGGAATAAAATATTTATATTTGCTTTGATAAAATCCACCAGAGGACGAAACGCCTCGACAATATGTCTATCTATCTATCTATCTATCTATCTATGTCAGTCTGTTCGAATGTCTATCTATCTGTCTGTCTCTCTGTCTATCTATCTTTCTATCTATCTATCTCAGTCTTTTCATATCTATCTATCTATCTATCTATCTATCTATCTATATATCTATCTATCTATCTCAGTCTTTTCATATCTATCTATCTCAGTCTTTTCATATCTATCTATCGATCTATCTCGGTCTTTTCATATCTATCTATCGCAGTTTTTTCATATTTATCTATCTCTCTATATATCTATCTATCTCAGTCTTTTCATATCTATCTATCCATCTATCCATCTATCTATCTCAGTCTTTTCATATCTATCTATCTATCTATCTATCTCTCAGTCTTTTCATATCTATCTATCTATCTATATAGCTATCCATCTATCTATCTCAGCCTTTTCATATCTATCTATCTATATATCTATCCATCTATCTATCTATGTATCTATCTCAGTCTTTTCATATCTATCTATCTATCTATCTATCTATCTATCTATCTATCTATATAGCTATCCATCTATCTATCTCAGCCTTTTCATATCTATCTATCTATCTATCTATCTATCTATCTATCTATCCATCTATCTATCTATCTCAGTCTTTTCATATCTATCTATATATATATCTATCCATCTATCTATCTATCTATCTATCTATCTATCTATCTATCTATCTCAGTCTTTTCATATCTATCTATCTTTCGATAGATACATACATACATATATATGGTGACATCTCCCTCGTAATCAAGTATAGCACGTGTATGATATTAATAAATGTATTTTAATAGTGCCGTGCCCGAAATATGGCTTTTTGGCCCGACACGTGATTCACATCATTCGCCACAAATCCTGCATACATGAGTCGCATTTTCAAATGCAGCATCAGTAGCACCCAACAATTCGTGACACAGTTCCAGAGCATTGTCATTTATATCAATAACTTCGTTCATCACCATTGTCTTGGCCACCCCTTTAGGTTCGGCCATCTAGCCTGTGCATCACCAACAGGGTGCGATGCATAAATTGTCGATATTTTATATTTTTAATTTCGCGCATGCGCGTTGTTTTTTTGTCGTTTTTTTTGGGTTTTTTATTGTGTCCACTGCAGAGTATCGTAGGGTCAGTTGGGCACCATCTGTGAGAAAAAGAGCACCAGAGAGAGAGAGAGAGAGAGGGAGTTACTTTTTAATCACTCACTCTCTCTCTCTCTCTCTCTCTCTCTCTCTCTATATATATATATATATATATATATATATATATATATATATATATATATATAAAGAGAGAGAGAGAGAGAAACGAACACTTAAAAAAACATAGATGATATTTCATTCCTTTGAAGCCAATAAAACATGTTTTCTCGGTTTGAATGAAATAAAATATCACCTATGGTTTTTAAGTGTTTGTCATTATATAATAATTTTTGCTCTGTCTTTTGACATAGAGCTCTTAACAGATCTATATTCTCTGGGAGATTCCATAAAGATTACCAATAATTATATTATTAACTAGCAGCATGGCCCGGCGTTGCCCGTGCTTGATTCAAAAATCGTACGACTCATACAGCAATCGCTATCACTTGACTTTAAATATTTTTGCCCTTCCTTGCCTTTAAAGGAGTGCCCATTGCCGTGCTGATGTTACTACATGCCTTACTTCTTCACACTGCGAATTTTTTCTAAGCTCTATACTAAACATTAAATCTGTTATGAAAAAAGAACTAAACAAAATGAACACAAAACAATCAGCTTTAAAAAAGGAATCGTAACTGGAAAAACCGAATGAAAAAAAGAATGTTAACAACAAACACTTTTTCACACCCAACGCAGTTCTGCGGAATCAGAATGAACGTTGAGTTTAAGCAAGCGAATGAGCCAATTGGAGTAAAGTGCCATGCAGATTTAAATTTTTCCCGCTTGTGACGAATGCAGCTATCGATTTTTTTGTATGCTAGCATGCTAGTTAACATTCGTGTCAGTCAGCTGTTGGCTCTCACGCTGGCCAACAGAATCTTCCTGCCTATTCGTTGCAGCCAGCTATAGGGTCTCACTCTGGCCAGTAGAAAATTGCCGCAAACTACATGAAAACTGCCGTAGAAGCATGAAAAAATCGATTATTTCCACTATCGATGGGAGGTGGGAAATGTAAAGTCGGTCTTGGACTTTCAACTAACTTGAAGCATGTGCATGTCAATTTTGGTGCAAATCCGTCGAAAATTGCGGCCGTGCATTCCTTACACACACACACACACACACATCCTGCCTTATATATATATATATATATATATATATATATATATATATATATATATATATATATATATATATGCATGTATGTATGTATGTATGTGTGTGTATATTGTGTGTGTATTTAAACCTATAGATTTATTAACTTCACTATATAAAGTAATTAAATACAAAATTCTTATATTACCAACATATTTAATTTGAAAACATTCAAGAAAGAACATTAATAAAATGACAAGATATGAATTTTTGGGAGTTTGAATAAAGAAGTATTAGGCAGACTTTCTTTTCGGCAAAAATGATGATTGATTAACAGATGATTGATTTACAGTAACAGAAATATTTTCGAAGTTTCCTTTCAAGAAAATGTCGTGTCTATTATGTTTTATAATTTGATATTTAATTTCTCTTCATATGTCTTTTAAAACGAATACTCGTAGTAGAGACTTTGTAATCGCAGTTACAACTATAGTAACTATAGTAATGTCGAACACCTTCGAATATCACTTGCACTAATAATACTCGCTCGAATAGTAGTAATTCGTATAGTGGTCTGAATAGAGAAATAGTATAGTGAATATAGAGAGTAGCGATCCGTATAGTAATAGAGGATAGACTAGAAATAACGATCCTTAGTCGTCACGATAATTCCCATATATATATTTCTCCTCTATGGTCACGTGATCTACTTAATTCAATAATCGGATCGCCCGTGTTTGCTCACTGGCCATCTATGTTCAAACTCAAGTGTCGGCAGCGACACTTTATTCCTATATAACACAAATATGGGTCTTTTTTTCTTTTTTATGTACCGTGTCCTTTCAGGGCATAGGCGGTCATGGCTCTCCACTTCTCCTATCCCTTGTAGCTCTCAATAAGTTTAGTCCCTCTTCCCCCCCCCAGACCACGTTCTGTCATCCCGCCAGGTATGTCATGAGTTGCTTTCCCTTGTGTCTCTTTCCCTCTATTCGACCTGTGAGTATCAGATTCTCCAGACCCTCCTTTCTCATTACGTGTCCAAGAAACTTCAGCTGCCTCTTCCTGGTGCTATGTATAAGCCTCCGCCTTGTTTGCATCCTCTCCAATACCTCATCGTTGCTCACACGCTCGGTCCATGATATTCTCAGCATCCTTCTGTAGAACCACATCGCCGTTACCTCGAGTCTCTTTTTGATCTTTGAGGAGACCGTCCAACATTCGCTGCCTTAAAGGAGGACAGATTTCACCGTAACAGCTCAGTACACTTTTCTTTCTCGCCAAAAAGATCCTCCTGTCTCGCAATACCCTGCTCAGCTTTTGGAATGCGTCCTTAGCCCTCCCAATACGTCTACGGATCTCAGTGTCGCATTTGCCGTCCTCTGTCAAAACACTTCCCAGATATTTAAACTTTTTCATTTGTTTGATTTTAGTGTCCCCAACCTGAAAATCACATTTCGGGCTCATCCTTTTTACAGATGACCATGCATTCCGTCTTCTTGTAGTTTATGCTTAGTCCCTTCTTCTCGCTCTCCTTCGCTACCTTCTGTAGCCCGTTAATATAATGTGGACTTAAACGTTTTTTTTTAAATATATTTACCGACCAAATGAAAACAGATTTACATGCAAAAGGATATTCTGTGAATCAACTTTTTTAGCCTTTTACGCTGGTAATGTGATCGAATGTAAGCGATGGCCCTACAGAAAACAAGCCGTATAGAAATTTGCTTTAAAACAAAAGTGACTTATTCTATAATATGTTTGACAAAAAACCGAGAAAGATTCAAATTCATTTGTTGACATGCGTCTAATGCATAATAATGTTTATTCTTGAAAGACTTCATTCATCCAGCCAAAGCAGGTGTTGATATTTTACTTGGGATAAGTAATGACACTGGCAATTGTAACATTAATTTACCGGTTGGAGCTTTGGAAATAAAATTTATGCACCATCTGCTTTTATCTTACCCTTTTCATGTATCTCCTCATTCTCTCCCTTATCCATTTCAATATTGCACGCCTCTTCTTCTGTTTGTCTCGTGTCCCTTCAGGTGTGGGTGATCATAGCTCTCCACAATTTACTATCCTTTGTAACTCTTAGCAATTCTTTTAATCAGTTCACCCCCAAGCAAGGCAATAATGCCACTAAGGCGCACGAGGCTAGTGAGAGTGAAGGAGAATGAGAGATTTTAGAAGAAACTGGAAACCCAATCTAAGACAGAGGAGGAGTGTGAACTGGACGATAGGAGAATCTATCTACTCCTATTGTGGTAAAACAAATAAAGAGTAAATAAAATTTCAGAGTTTAGGCAGAGACGTTAGAAGTATAGAGTTGTATCCTTTAAAAAGGTTACATGCATACAGGATATTTACCTTACCTCCCCGCGAGGCAAGATGTGGCACAAGGTCGTTTTTTAATGCGGCGTAAAACCGAGCCCGTAGGTTCAGGCAAAGATTCCCCGTGGCTGACTATCACCCCAGTCGAAATCTGCCCTTCGACAAAATCTCGTCTAGGTTCCTCTCTACGCGAAGGCGGAGAGTTCGATCAGCACAGCTGGAGACGAATCTCCAAAGGAACCTCCCAGATATATCCCGTGCTCACCATATATAGCTACTGATATAGTCAGTCCACATAGGCGATAGGGAGTGTGGGACATTACAACAAGAGTTGAAGTAGACTTTATACAGAACGGAAAACCCAATCCTAAACAGGAAACAAGCGATAAACGTTTACGCCTGTTCAAAAGGCCGGGGAGGAGTGTAAACGGACGAGAAGCGAACCTATCTACACCATGTTTGTTTTTTACTCTACCTTCCCCTCCTGGTTCATAAGGAAAAGTTCGTTAATTAGGTTGCTTTCTGGTTCCTTCTGCTCCTTCAGTGTGTATTGTGAACCTCAAATTCCCGAAGACCTTTTTCTTCATTATATGTCCCAGAAATTTCACGTTTCGCTTTCTGATTCTAAGCAAAGGTTTCTTTTTTTGTTACGATTTTCTTTAAAACGTCTACGTTTGCTTATATGCGCTCTGACGATGATATTCTCAGCATCGTACTCTAGAACCACATCTCTGTCGACGTGTTATACAACTATGGCTTATGCGAAAAAGAGAAGAACAATGTTTTCTACTCAGCATTCTCTCTTTGACCTTTTCTTTTGCTCTGTCGCTCGCCGAATTTTAATATCATAATTTTAGGCACTTTCATATCTTTCTGATTTTCCGTCATTCGTTTAGTGTCTCTTGATGTCCAACCTGTACCTTTCTTTCGTCTCCATCCACTCTCTACCTTCTCTATAGAGTCTTTCCTTTCTTTCACTTGCTTTTCTTTTGATTTTCTACTTTCACTTTCACTTTCTTGCTCGGAGAGGCTAGATACAGTTATAGTTGTACAGGCACACAAGAAGGGCTGGAGATCTCGCAGATACTACACCCTGATCTTAGGTTGAAAAGCGTATCGTTTGTAAACACGAACAAGCAGAATGCTAGTAGAAAAAATGAATTATCCTCATTATTTTTAATAAATTATATTATATGAATTATCATGTAAAAATTATCACATTATATGAATTTTCGATACTGTCTGAAATTTACCCCCACTAAAAGTCACCAAAAAGCAACTCACGAATTAACGTTAATATAATTTAATTTTTGAAATCCTTTTGAAGAATAATTCTAAAAAGGAAGCCAAGCAATGGCCTTTCACTATCCTTTCTTGAAAGTGATGCACGATTTCAATTTTTAAATTCGTTTCGAACGATGAAATGATTTTTTAAAAGAAAGCATTTCCTTTCGCTATCATTCATTGAATCATATTTCTGAAGCTGAATAAAAACAAACACCACTCAGTGCTAAATAAACGAATATTTATGATGAAACACGCACGCATGTATTTATGCATATAAAACTCTGTTAGGGGTGATGCATTGGAATGAATATCTCACATACACACAGATAGTTGGTCGTTTTCAAAAAAGAATATAGGAAATGGTTATATATGTCTTGATAGAAATTATAAATATATATAGTGAAACACACACACACACACATATATATATATATATATATATATATATATATATATATATATATATATATATATATATATATATATATATATATCGGGTGTAACAGCAAAATTGTCCAAATCGTGTATCATTAAATTATCCAAGCTCTGAACGGTTGTATCTTAGAAATGATTAAAGATATCTTACTGGAATTCTCCGGGGGTTTTATAACACTACTGGACTCTACTATGAGCAATATGAATGTATAATTACTCTCCAAGCTTAACAGAAGAATCGTGATGAAATCGGTCATAAACGAAAATGACATGTTCATCATTAGTTAATCGTAGTCAAGGATCGGAAGCTCGTGAAGGATTGAAATAAAGTTCAAATATATGTATATATTATTCCAGGATCATTTTCCAACTGATTCAGGATGATCTTCACTCTCTCTAACCTTCTAAGTTTCTGTCCTGGAGTAACAATGTGCCTCACAGGTTTTACGTACGATTTCATTTTCAAGTGTTTTTTCACTGCTCCTTATCATAGTTGAAAACTCCTCTCTCGCATGTCAAACGTCTTATGGATTGAGTTGGATCTTCCTGTTGTGACTTCTGATCCAGTTTTCATCTCTGCTGTTCTCTCTTTTTAAATTCATTCACCATTCTCTTGATGGTTCTTGAATGGACTTTGAAGATGGAAGCCAAAGTATGAATGTTGGCCTGAGAATGATCTTTTTCCTCTCACCATTGATCAGTTGGGATGATATAGTGGGGCTGACACAAAACGATTGTAACCTGTTCTTTTTCTAACTGAATAACTCAAAGGCATTTTCAGTGATTCTTACAAAATAAATGGTGTCAAGATGGCTAAACATCTTATCTGAAAGACTGGAAAAAAGAAACACAATTAGTTTATATATATATATATATTTGATATTTCAGATCGACCCCGATCTTTCATCAGAAATAACTGTTTTATTTCTGATGAAAGATCAGGGTCGATCTGAAATATCAAATATATATATATATATAAAAATAAAAATAAATACTTTCACAAAAAAAAACATTCATTTTTTTTTAATTTGCAACTTTTTAGTTGTTTTTTCTATATATACATATTAAGAAAGTATACGTGGCTTCTCATTATGCAATATATATATATATATATATATATATATATATATATATATATATATATATATATATATATATATATATATATATATATATGGATGGATTCTCCTTTCAAGAACGACGGATGAGAGTTCAATACATTTAACATTTTTACTGAACAGCCTGCACAAGTGAATTATTTAAAGTGATCAATTGCTTATACCCTTCCACCCCTCAACCTACAATCGCCGTGTTTTTTTTTTGTTTTTTGTTGTTTTTTTTTTGCGGGAGGGATAGATATTTACCATCTACTAGTCGCATGTTGGCCGTTGGCTTCTATAACAATTTCATCCGCCCTTTGCCAACTTTCTCCAGTTTTTGAATTCAGAGTTTTCCTACTACTAAACTGGTTGCCAAATAAGGCGTTAGTCCTGGTATTTAACCCATAACTGGGAGGAGAATCGATGGATTCATACCAATGCCAAGAGTGTTCATGCGTAAGCTTCGACTGGAATACGAACTCTGCTTTCCGATTTCTCATTCCGAGCCACCTGCACCTCAGCTTAATGCACAAATAATTCCAAGCGGTCACCCATCTAGGTACTGACCAAGCCAGGCGTTGCATATATACGACGGTGATCGGACGAGAACTGGTGTTTCAATATGACAGGGCCGTAAGCATATATACAGAGTCTGACAAAAAATGTATACGCATTCAGGTAAAAAAAACTTGTCTTTCATAGTTTTATCAAATTGCGATATTACTGTTTACTGTGGTACGATATTTTCTCGACATATTGCATTACATTGGCGGACCTTAGAGAAGAAATTGAAATGCATGTGCAGCAATCCCACTGGACACTTTGGCCAATGTTGCCCAGGCAGTAGTTCGTCGTAAATGTTTGGAAGCTAAAGGCCACCATCTTGAGCATCTCTTGTGACTGTAGAGTCCAAAGGTAACTCGTGATGTTTGAATAAATTTTGTATTACAATATCTATAGAAATTTTTCCTCTTCTGAAGTGTGTATACATTTTTGACGGACTTTGTATATATATGATGGACTCTCCTGTCGTATTCGACGTATAAGAGTCAAGCAGCTCAGTTACTAGGAACCGACAGCTAGACACCAGCACATATGATTTGATTATAGTGGTGAAAGCATGGTGCAGAATCAACCACACTTTGGGAAGGGCTGTATACAGAGACCTAGTGCACTACGAGGCACAAAGTCTCGAAACGACCCTCCGCAGGTTTTGAATTCAGAGTTGAATTAGATCAGGCTATAGAACCCAGTCTGTCCTGTATTTGTCCATAACTGGAGGGAGAAGAAGAGGATTAATACCTTTCCCAATGGGCATTAGCACGTAAGTGAATGCATTCGACTGGATTTCGAACTCGGCTCCCTGATTCCTCGAGCCGAGCCGATATTCACTACACCACCGTGCCTCCTTGTATAGCCTCTCTCGCTCTCTCTCTCTCTCTCTCTCTCTCTCTCTCTCTTTCTATATATATATATATATATATATATATATATAAAGATCGAGAAAGAGAGAGAGGGACAGACAGACAGACAGACAGACAGAAGAGCGGGTAATAGGATTCAACAGTGCATGATGAGTGTATTTTTCACGCCTAATCGTGATGTTCAGATCAAAGTCTAAGGATCGCATAGAAGTGTAAAAATGTCAGTCACCATGCAGTGTTGATTCTAATTGCCAACCACACTGTAAACGCTCTATCTCCGATATTGAGCACTCTTTCCTTATATATAGTAAGTCTTAAACTGCATTTAGTTCAAATTTTGGCATGCGTGTGTGTGTGTGTGTGTGTGTGTGTGTGTGCGTGTGTGTGTGTGTGTGTATGTGTGTGTGTGTGTGTGTGTGTGTGTGTGTGTGTGTGTGTATTTGTGTATAAACTATGCTTTTATCAAGTACAAAATTTGGACTCAGCTGCACTACATGGTATGCCAACCAAACTATAGTAAAATGGAGGGAGGATGTAGATAGCGTGTATTGATTGAGCGTTTGAATACTCACGCATTTAGTATTAACACATCACTAATAACCACACGCATACGCACACACACACACATACCCACAGATATATATATATATATATATATATATATTTATATATATATATATATATATATATCAGTCTGTCAAGTTAAGGCAACACCCGCATAGATACAAAGGCGCTTATGTACACTTAGACACACAAATGCATATATGCACATATTAATATACATATATCAATATATTTCGTACACACGAAACGTACACACATACACACACAGAGACATATATATATATATATATATATATATATATATATATATATATATATATATATATATATATATATATATATATATATATATATATTTATTTATATGTATGTATGTATATATGTATGTATGTATATATGCATGCTTCCACAGAGGGATATAAATAGCTAAACACATCTGTCTCCGTTAAGGTTTCCTTTACTTCAATTCTTTATCAAGAAAACTGAAGATTTCTTTCAGCCATTTTTTGTTTTTGCGAAATCAGATGACGCAAAAGAAGAAATCTTTACACCATTTTTCTTTTAACCGATTGTTTCTTTTTTTCTTTTCTTTTTTCAAGATAGAAATTTTGAGTCTAGAAAGATATATAGAGACTTGGAGTTAGTATTCTGCGATTTCTCTTCAAGGCGATCATCATCTCGTTAAAATTTAAGTTTTATAAAAAGTAGATTATGCATTTAGTCCACAATTTACACACGATATTAGGCGCCATGTTTTTTTTTTTTCTTTTTCTTTTATTCATTGTTACATTTGACTGTGCATTTCACCTTTTATATACTCACTTAATTCACTGACGTGAACGGTTCATTTTTTATTCATGTTCTTCCTGTCACTTTTATTGCTTACCTTATTTATTTAATTGTATTTTTCTGATTATTTAAATCGTTCTGTTCTCTTCTTTCGTTAATGTTTTCTTTATCTCATCTTTTTTTCTTTTTTCTTTTCTGTTATTATTGTTTTTCGAATTCAGTTTTCATCTTTTTTTCCATTTTTTTTCTCATTATTACAATCGCAATCTTTTCAAGTTGAGGGTCAGTCGTTATCTAGTCTCTTTATTTCTTACTTCCTACCGCCTCCCATTTCATTCAAATCACACGCTCCATTCATTATTACCAGTTTAACAGTAACCTTCTGCCTTGAGTGGCTATCGAGCCTTGTATTGGGTGATTTTTAGTAAAAAAGAAATCTTACTATTGATTTTCCTTTGCCAAATTTCCTTCTTTTCCTTCCTATAGTTTCTTTCTTTCCATATTTTCATTTTTTTTTCTTTTTTCTTTATTTTCGATTTTTATCTTTTCCTTGGTCTTTCCTTTCTGCCTTTATTCTTGTCTGCATTCCTTCCTTCTTTCCTTCCTATCTTCTTTCCTTCCTTCCTTCATTCATTCCTGCTTTCTATCCTTTCTTTCTGCCTTCATTGCTTCTTTCCATCCTAAATTTCTTCCTTTCTTTCTGTCTTCCTTTCTACCTTCCTTGCTTCTTTCCTTCCATCCTTTCTTCCAGACTTCCTGCCTTGCCTCTTTTCTTCCCGTATTTCTTTCTTCCTTCTATGCTGCCTTCATCCCTTTCTTCCTTCTATACTTCTTCCTTCTCTTCCTTCCTTTCAGTCTTTCATCCTTCCTTTCTTCTTGCTTTCCTTCCTTCTTTCCTGCTTTCCTTCCTGCCTTTTTTCCTTCGTACATTTCTTCCTTTCTGCCTTCCTTCCTTCTTTCTGTCTTGCTTTCCTTTCTTTGTTTCTTCCTACCTTCCTTCCTTCTTCATTCCTTCCTTCTTTCTTTCCTTCTTTCCTTTCTGTCTTCTTTCCTTTCTGCTTTCCTTCCTTTCTTTCTTTCTTCCTTCCTTCTTTCTTTCCTTCATTCTTTCCATCCTCCTTTCATTCTCTCCTTCCTTCCTTTCTTTCTGCCTTCCTTCTTTCCTTCGTTCTTTTCTTTCTCTTTTCATTCTTTACTTCCTTCTTTCCTTCCTTCATTTCCTCTTTCCTTCTTTACTTCCTTCCTTCCTTCCTTCCTTCCTTTTTTCCTTCTTGTTATCGTCTTGCCTTTCTTCTTGCTTTCCTTCCATTCTCTTCCTTTTGCTTTCGTCCTTTCTGTCTCTTTATTTTCAATCAACGAAATAACGACACGCTTAATCCTCACCCTCGCTATTGGTTTCCTTTATTCACTCTCTCTCTCTCTCTCTCTCTCACACACACACACACGCACTCAGACACACACACATACGCCCACACACTGCCACACGGATTTCATTGTTGCAATCTTAATTCCCAGAAAAGATCAAACAGCTAAAAACTGAAGGCATTTGGAAGAAACAAGCAAAAAAGGACTTTAAACATTAAAGACTCAAAGTTGTTTTTGTGAACGCTCGCTCGCCAACTTGTAAGGCGCCTCCTACATCAAAAGCTAAAATATGAAAACAAAATCGTAAAAAAGAAAATCGATTGATTTCACCATGAAGCCGCTTGTAATAAAGATGGCTGCACCAGGTCATCGTCAACGGACTTCTCTTCGAAATTCGATTAGAAAAACATTGATATTTGGATACACATTAAGAAAAGTTTTAGATAAAAAGCAATGACATGTACTCTCTGATTCAAATCTAAGAAAGTTTTGGAAAGACAGTCTTTCCTTTAGCTTCCATTTAGATTTGATAATAATTTTTTCAAACAATACGAGGTATAAAAATAGGCGTGAAACTTGAATCTTATCCGCCGGACATTTCAACTAAATTCTGCAACGGTTCCTCAAATAAGGCTCAACAATCTATAGGGTGGGGCTCTTTATCTATTGGGTGGGTTATATATCTACTGGGTGGGGTATGTAACACTAAAACTTTTATACATGAAACAATTATAAGAAATAAATGCTGAAGATAAATCATCATAAAAAACAAATAAACATGCTTTTCGTTAATAAAGACGGGGAGGTGTGGGGGTTTGTTCGACATGCTGACCTCTTTATCAAGGGAAAGTTTTATGGGTGGGGGCTTAGTAATAAGAGTTAAGAAAAAGAGACAGAAAAGAGAACTTAACTCCTATTTCTAAGCTCCCCCTCCAGCTTTCTGCCGGATATACTTGATAAAGAGGTCAGAATGTCGAACAAACTCCATACCCCTCCCTCGTCTTTATTTTCAGTCATTTATGTGCCATCCGTGATACACGCTTAGGCGATCATGTATCTTTCGATACATGACTGACGAGGCAGATTTTTTTCCTGAAGTAGGTTGCCATTTCTTTCTACGGTAGACCAGTTGATTTCCAAGGCTATAAAACCCGGTCTGTTTGGGGGAGAAGAAGGGCGTTCATACCTTTCCCAAGGGTATTAGCACGTAAGTGAATGTAATGGATTCGACTGGAATTCGAACTCGTCTCACCGATTCCTCAATCCGAGCCACTGTCAATTACTCCACCGATGTAAATATGTCTATCGCTTTTCTAGTTTATCTTTTTTTTTCTTTTTCTAATTTTGTTTGCATGTTTTTTATCTTCTACTCCCTCAATCACTTATTCCTTTCGAGAGATATACATCTCCTTCGACCCACCTCACCAACCCCCACCTGCCACCAATTTAAACCTGCCTCCTGAAACACATGTGTGCATAAATTAAAAATAATGTTACTGAATTCTTCTTATACTTGGAATATTTGGCACCCATTTATTTGTATGAAAATGTTGACCTGAGGAATTAGAATCGAATTTCGATTCTAAGGAAATAAATTATAATCAACATGAACCCTTCAAGTTGTCTGTTTCTTAATAGAATTAATATTTGCTCTGTTTTTACATTGAGCTCTCTGGATTATATCTTCCCTGAAATTATCCATACGGATTACTAAACACATCTTTACTTATATATATATATATATATATATATATATATATATATATATATATATATATATATATATATATATATATATATATATAATGTGTGTGTGTGTGTGTGTGTGTGTGTGTGTGTGTGGATTTAATAGGCTGGTTAATAAAATTTGATCAATAAAAAGCTAACAACTGAGATTTTCCTGTTGCAGTCACAACTTCGCTGGGCTGGTTAACCTGCAAGGGTGAGTGACGACAGAATACCTAAGGTCCTCGTGTATATCCAGCTTGACAGTGGACAAAGTAATGTTGGGCGGTCGTGGCGCAGCTGTAAAAGACAAGCTAAATAGTAACCTCTCAGCACATACTTTAACCGATTGAGCCACAGAGGAGCGTTTCGGTTAGCAATGTCGGTTTTACTGCTTTTAAACTACAATTCTCCATGCTAACCGAAACGCTCCTCTGTGGCTCAATCGGTAAAAGCACGTCAGACTATATGACGGTTCCGTATAGGATACAGGTTCGATTCCTGTCGGAGGACGCATATTTTCTATGAAATTTTCCCGGACATTCAGGCCGGTAAATGTTGTTAATACTGTTTATTATAAACAGAGCATTTACTTAAATATTTGTATCTATAAAAAGAACGAATAAACATAAAAAATGTCTTGAAATAATTGTATATATATATATATATATATATATATATATATATATATATATATATATGTGTGTGTGTGTGTGTGTGTGTGTGTGTGTGTGTATCGCCATCGGAATTTAGTGAGTAACAGCGCTATATTGAGTCGAGTTAGTTTCTTCTTCGATGCCGAGGCCAGTTGGTCCAGTGGTAGGACGCTTGCATAGTACCGTAACGTTCGATTCTCTATAGTGTGATTGTACATTGCTGAGGAGGCCCCAAAACGAAATGGCTTTAAGCTAGTAAATCGTAGATACTCTACCAAACTAGCTGACCATGTTTGGAATTTAAAAGAAAAAAAACATCAGGGATCCGATTGTACGGAGTACATTTAAAAAAAAACAAAGCCTTAACAACCACAACAATATTTGCAACCCCTGCCAACATTATGACATTTCCGGATCCAAAGGACCTTCTGAACCAGAAATCCTAAGTCTTCAGTCCTTGCTTACATATTAGAAAGTTCCTCACTTATGAGGCTGGATAAAAAAAGTAATGTAAATTTCAATTAGTCTCCCCCCCCGCCCCGATACATTTATAATACCCTTGTTTGTCTTCTCTTCCCCCTTTTTCTTCTCCTTCCTTCTTTACATCCTCCTCCTCCTCCTTCCTTTCTATTACACCTAACGTCGTGTGTTTGTTTATTTATTTTTGAATATAATAATACAGCTTTCATTAGATTTTTTTAAATTAAGGCGTTAAAAGGTCATTTGATAAAAATCGCCTGAGGAGACCGTAAGGTTGAAACCAAGGTAGTGGATTCAGCTGACCTTCTGATTTTTAAAGTTAAAAGCACCGCAGGTTATTTTTACTTTATTATTTTTTTTTACACGTATATTGAGCACTTTTTAATACTACTGTTTCCTGGTCTGATTCAACTCTGACCATTAACTGTTTATATATATATATATATATATATATATATATATATATATATATATATATATATATATATATATATATATATAATTAGAAAAAGGAGTCCACGTATGCTTCATATAGTTTATAAAGTAGTTGGTCAATAAAACAAGTCAAACGAAAAGGTACCGATGAAATCAGTACGAAAAACATTTAATATTAACCAGGTGACAAAAATGAAGCACGGAGTTTGAAGTCCCAAGTTCGGAATATTCGGACACTGTTCTTCATCAGCGGATGCGAGAAATAAACAGAGGGGTGGTGGGAACTATCCCAAATTAATTCTTGACGTGAGTAGTGTCCGCTTGTAGGTGGAATTGTTAGAAAAATCTTTTCCCTGTTTGATTTCTTGCTGTGCGAAACTTTATGTGAAGATAACCTTAGATTTAAAAATTGTGATTGGTGGTGGATGGAAGGGGAGTGAGATGTTGAACATAGAGGAAAAAGGGTTACAGGACCAGGGGTGGGGACGGTATTAGTTTTGAATGATTTTGTGAGTTAGAAACAAAAAACAACAGTCAATTGCTGAAATCTCCTGACGAGTGAACTGAACAATTACAAAATGGTTCCTTTACGAATCTCTGAAAATTCGATGCATATATATATATATATATATATATATATATATATATATATATATATATATATATAATTATTTATTCGAAAATTATAATATAAATAATCTATATTAAAATAGCCATTTTGTTTCAACAACTCTGGTGTCTTATCAAGTGAGAGTGTAGAATTCATCATCATCACTTGATAAGACACCAGAAGTGTAGATACAAAAAGGCTATTTTTGTATTGATTTTATAACATATTTATGTTATAATTTTTGAATAAATAATTATATTTGCTCTACTCTGTATTGAGCACTCTTTTAAGAATAGTATTTCTTGGTTATTAGAATTTATTCCATATACACCAATCCTATACTTGTATATATATATCAGGCCTGACGATTGCATCTAGCATGAAAAAGTGTTGACTCTAAGTGTTGACTTCTATGTTCACTTTTATATTTACACACGCTCTATCTCTGATATTGAACACTTTATCCCATAAATATAGCACACTTTAAGACTATATTTCTTCATATATATATATATATATATATAGTATGTACATGTATCAATCTATAATCTTTTGGTATAGCAGGCAATGATGACGAGCAGTTTTTATAATCAAACTCTTAACATTGAAAACCCTAGACCATTGTTCGATTGATAGAAAGAGTAAGTCTTAGCCCTTTCGACCTTTCCATCGGTCATGATCAGGAAGGATGCATAAAAAGATGTACGCTGCTAAGATTTGTTCCAGTGTATTGAATATATTTTGGAACATAAGCCAAAAAAGAAAGATCTGAAATTACAGTCAGCCTTTTATCTAATGTATCGTGAAAAGGCTATTAAGTGCATCCCGTTTATTGATTTCGTACTTTGGCCATATTAAATGATTTTCTGACTTCACTCTTTTTATTAAGACGCCCAGTTTATTGCACATCGATTAAAATCCAGGCCTCATATTGAATTAAGTATGTAAGCATACGATTTCCAATCAACTTTTTTCTTTGTATCGTACCAAACGTTTTACATTAGACTGGAATGTATGAATGAAAAACTCATGGTTGAAATGAGGTTAGGAGATTGATTCTTAGCGCTTTGGACCATTCCATTGAACAATGGAAGGTTCCGTCAAGAATTTCCATCTAATGTCAAGCATTTGGTTTGTTTTGTTTTACGGCATATCAACCTCAATGGGTTATTTAATGCCGACAAGATTTTTATTGCTGATAATATTTTTCAGAAATGCATTTCTTATAATAATTTTTTTCTTCAAAGTTCATTGCTGGTAATAATTTTAACAAAAATGTATTGCTGGTATTAAAACCTATTTTTACACTTTCATAGTGTTTTGAGCCTAGTTTGGGTTTAACTATTTTCTCATAGCTGGGATCCTAACAGGTGCTACCACCCCGGATCAAGGAGGACCTGAGAACACCAGCAATTAAGAGGTGGTTTCACGCACCTCAAAACCTCATGGTCAGAGGCTGTGTGTAGTTTATCGCCTCATTTGGGGGAAGGGGTCTTACCCCTCTGCAGAGGTGCAGTTGGCGTATTCTGAAGGCCCTGCTGATAGTGAGAACAAGCATTTCGCTCGATACTAAGTAAAGTCGTTAAAAAAACGTAATCGGCATTTTTGTCACATTCTGCAATACTTAAATAAAAGAAATTTTACTGCCTAAATGTAAGTTATTTCAGTCTATACACATGTGTATATAAGTCTCACTTTGCACAAAGAAACAATCATCGCAAGTATTTATATGTTCGTATTCCGGTATACATATACCTGTAATGACAAAATACGCAGGTGCAGGCTTTAAGAAAGCTTTATTCAACTGAGAATATGAAATTCGCGTATAGTGTGATTTTATAGTCCCAGTAAACAGAAATAGCTCTCTCAGAGAGGAGAGTAACGAAACAAGGGGAGACCACTCTTGATTATTCATAACAATATCTACCCAATTATAATATATTTTTATAGTGAGATTGTTTTTTTACTCAATCCGGATAAGCATCTTAAAAGCATGAGGTTATTTGTAAAATGGTTGACGAAGACAAATTCTGAGACAAAACTGACCGCGACGAGATGTGTGGATTTTAATGCTTCACTTTATTCTTGCTTTCCTGGCGTGTTTCTTAATTCTATCTTGCTTATTTTATGTCTATTTTACAAGTACAGTGTTGGATGCCGTGTAAAAGGCGAAAGTTTTTTTTTTTTGTTAATAATCTAGAACTTACACTGGGAGTAAACTGCTTCCATGCGGACAGAAAAAGAATTCAGTAAATTAACAAAAATAGAAAGGAACAGGAAGATATATAAAGATAGATCTTCTCACCAGATTTATCCAACCTTTACAGCGAGATGATCCAAAAAGAACTAGAAGTCGTACCCAGATTTCTTAAAAACGGCTACAATCTGAACATTATATGTTATGAAATGGACAAAGCCCGACAATTATTATTATTATTGTCTTAAAAAATAATTGTCGGACTTTGTCCATTTCATAATGTATGACGTCATTTGTTTACATTTGGATAGACATTAAGCAGATATGAATGAATGAGAGAAAATCATGGAGAATTGTGTTTAAAAACAGTGAAATCGACCTTCCTAACCAAACGCTCCTCTGTGGCCCAATCGGTTAAAGGCACGTCAGGCTACATGATGGCTTCGTATAGGATACAGGTTCGATTTCTGTCGGAGGACGCATATGTTCTTATAACAATATATTGTTTATTATAAACAGAGCATTTACTTTAATATTTGTATCTATAAAAAGAACGTATAAACATAAAAATGTCTTAAAATAATTGTCGGGCTTTTTCCATTTCATAATGTGTGACGTCATACATTTGGATACGCATTGAGCAAATATGAATGAATGAGAGAAAATCATGGAGAATTGTGGTTTAAAAACAGTTAAATCGACCTTACTAACCGAACACTCCTCTGTGGCCCAATCGGTTAAGGCACGTCAGGTTATATGACGGTTCCGTATAAAATGTAGATAAATAGATAAATAAAATGTAGAAAATATGATATAAATATGATATAAATAAAGATAATAATAAAAAATGATAATAATATAAAAATGATAAAAAAAATGATAATAATAAAAAATGATAATAATAAAAAAAATATGATATAAATAGATATAAATTTAAAAAATATGCATCCTCCGACAGGATACAGGTTCGAATCCGGCCGGAGAACGAATATTTTCTATGAAAATTTCTCGGACATTCAGGCCGGTAAATGTTGTTAATACTGTTTATTATAAACAAAGCATTTACTTAAATACTTGTATTTATAAAAAAACGTATAAACATAAAAAAATGTCTTAAAAAATTATATGTGCAGATGATACAGTGTCGACAGAAAGGAAAGTGCAAAAAAATCCTAGAGATGATAGTCAAGGAAAATGAGAAAAAAAAATGAAAAATCAATTGTTAGAAAACAGAGTGTATTGTTGTACGCGAGTGTAAAAGCCCAAAATACGTGCTATAAATCATCTTCTGTGGCAGTAAATGCTAGACAATCTCTTCACAAATGAAAAAGGAAATTTGAAGTAGCAGAAATGTGGTTCTACAGAAGGATGCTGAGACTACCATAGACTGAACATGTGACTAACGAGGAAGTCTTAAGTAGAAACAAAAAATAGAAGAAAAAAACCGCAAATACTTGGAATCGGAAAGAGTTGTAATCTCTAGGGACATAATGATAAAAATGGGCTTGGAGAATTTGACACTCACAGGACATATTGAAAACAAGAAAGAAATAACGAGTAACCGATCACACCACTTTGTGTAAATGGATAGCAAAATAGGAGCTAGGAAGGATAATGAAAAGACGAACTTTACTTAGAGCTACAGATTATAGGAAGTTGTGGAGAGCCATGATCGCCTACGTCCTGATGGGGCACGGACAATAGAAGAAGACTGATATACTTAACTGTTATTATGATTATTAATTTTCCTCTGAAAGTTGAAACATTGTATTTTATTTGCAAATTGGACGAAGACGAAATCACAGAGAAAAGGCAACGAAGACTATTTAGCAATTAATATAAAAGTTTCACAACTAAAACAAATAGCGAAATCAATTTATTGATTTTTATGTAAAATCCATCGCGTTCATTCAGAAATTACCTCGTCGATATCACACGACACACGCATCTGTACGTACTTAAAATTGAATGTTCATATATATATATATATATGCATATATACGTGTGTGTGTGTGTGTGTGTGCGTGCGTGTGTGTGTATGTGTGTGTGTGTTATATATGAAATGGATTAAATCCGACAAATATTTTAATACATTTCATGTGTATACGTTATCTTTTATGGATGCACTAATTTGAGTAAATTGTCTGCTTTTAATTAAACAGTATTAATTACATTTGCCGGTCTTTCAGTAATGTGAGTTTGCTAACCGGAAGTTCTCTGTGGTTGAACGGTCATAGCACATCAGGCTTCATGATGGTTTGGTATAAGATACAGGTTCGATTCCTGTCGAAGAACGCATATTTTCTACGAAATTTCTCGAACATTCAGGCCGATATATGTAATTATTACTTTAATTTTTAATTAAAAAACAGCATTTACTCAAATAAGTGTATCCATAAAAAATAACGTACAAAACCAATATATATATATATATATATATATATATATATATATATATATATATATATATATATATATATATATATATATATATATATATATCAGTAATTATATTCGTCTGGAGAAACCTTAGGTGTTTTGGCTTGTAAATGAACAAACCAATACCCAACGAAAAATAAGGGATAAAAAAAGAAAGAACTAAGAACATGTAATTGAGGCGAAAACAATCGTCCAGAATCCAAGCTCAGAGTCCAAAGAAAAAAAAACCCCAAAACGAGTAAAGCAAAAGTAACTAAGCAAAGTGCTCAATACACTAAGTAGAGCAAATCTAACTACGAACCAAAAGAGCCAGGTATACCTACCTAGGTTTCACCTACGCGGATACTCAGTGTGTAGGTGAAACCTAGTTAGGTTTACCTGGCTCTTTAGGTTCATAGTCATATATATATATATATATATATATATATATATATATATATATATATATATATATATATATATATATATATATATATATATATATATATTGCTTTGTACAACAATTTTTTTCTTTATTTTTTTAGTCTTTTACATAAGTATGTAAATGTGTCTCATTACAGCGTTGAATAAAGCATACCTGGTTTTCTGAAAGCCATGAGTTCAATCCGTCGGTCAGTTTTTTTTTGTTTTTTTTTTTCGTAAACATTTCACCCCAAGCAAGGCTTGAGTGGCACTAGCACGCAAGGGGTTACAGAGGGTAGAGAACAAGAGTAAAGAAGCGTGTTTCAGGTCAAAGGATAAAGAGGGGGGGTAACAAGATCAAGGTATCAGAAGATGTTGATTGATCTTACATTTGAATATTTGAAGATTATTAGCTATCAGGGAAGTAAAACGAAGAGAGTTCCACACACGGGAAGTGCGAGACATTAAACTATTGGAGGAGAAGAGACAGCTACATTTAACCGTTTCGTCAGTGAAAGGACGGGACTGAGATGCCAACCTAGTAGCACGCTTAAATTCGTCCAGTTTGGGAAACAGCGAAAGTAGCTCGTCGGAGCAGTTGCCATAAAAATACTTGTAGAAAAGACAGATAGGAGTTACTGCATGTCTGCGAGATAATGACTACAGACGAGATGCCAGATCAAGAACTATCACATTGCATATCCGTCTCTGGATTTTGTCGAGGATCTCGAGACGAACAGCGGGCGCACCAGACTATATATGACAGCAGTATTCCATGCAAGGACCAATGGTTGATTTATAGATTTGAAGGAAGGACTCAAGCGAGAAAAACTTAGTGTGTAAAATCCGTATACGCTGGTTTAATAGAAGAAATGCAAACGTAACAGAATATCGAAAAGACTAGAGAGAATTAACTGATACATTATCTCCTCTATGCTTCAGGGTGATCACTAATCAATAAAGGGGAATGAGAATATTCTACCCCACAGATTGAATAAACGGAGTGTTTCAAAAGAATCAGCCAAGTACGAGCAGCGGAAGAATGGCGGATAATATCTATATCTATAATTCTCAAAATGTCTGTGTGTATGTAATCGGACGTTGTTTATACATTTACAGTTTTCATCCGTTATTGATGAATTTTTTTTGCTTGATTCTTCAGTGCCGGTTTTGAG
Organism: Acanthosepion esculentum; assembly: GCA_964036315.1. Lineage (NCBI taxonomy): Eukaryota > Metazoa > Mollusca > Cephalopoda > Sepiida > Sepiidae > Acanthosepion > Acanthosepion esculentum. The sequence goes on from OZ038493.1 coordinate 87,788,959, forward strand.
TCCAAATTGCTGATAGTGGCTCTCCACTACTTCCTGTCCATTATAACTCTCAGCAACGTTTTACTATTTGCCGTTCTTAGATATGTATCTTTCATAAAAACTTTAATAAAATAGTTTAAATTATTATAATAACATTATTTATTATTATACAGTTAAATTTATATAATTAATTATATCTATATCTATAATTCTCAACATCTGTGTGTCTGTATGATCGGATGTTGTCTATGCGTTTCCACAGTTTTCATTCGATTTCGATGAATTTCTTTTTGTTTGATAGATAATTCTTCGGTGCCGGTTTTGAGTCCAAATTCTTGGTGACAATGGCTCTCCACTACTTCCTAACCATTATAACTCTCAGCAACTTTTTACTATTTATTATCTATTTTTGGATATATATCTTTCATAAAAACTTTAATAAAAAAAATAGTTTAAATTATTGTAATAATATTATTTATTATTATACAGTTCCCTTTGCAGCCCCACCCCCATTCAAATTGTTAGCCCCCCCCATTTAGAGATGTGACTCAGTTGCATCAAATTGTTGTTACTAATATTGATTTTCGGCTGGGCTGACTTTAAACTTAAACTGCTCCAACTGAACGGCAAAAATTCCCAGTAATGAAAGACCCGGTCGAAGACGCTTTATACTGTTAGTAAACACTATAATCATACAAGTCTGAATGGAATGGCATTTAATAATAAATATTGAGAGTTAAGAAAATACTCATCAATAAAAACTCTCCACTTCAGTGCCCATGAGTGCTTTACTTACCTATAAATGAGAACGACAAAATTATATACGCGGCTTATTCGAAAAGCAATACCTACTTGAAATTCAAAAGTGTCCCTAGAGATTTTTGCTATTAATCATAAAGTGCTTAGAATCCCAGGCGTGAATTTGTTAAAATACTTGCCATTTTTCTAACCATAAGCAGCTTTAAAAAAAAAAAACTAACTCCCCTGCTGAAAACATATAAAAAGCAAAGAATTGTTATAGAATTTCTAATTTTGTAAGGAGAAAATACTCCAAACAGTTATTGAATATTTATAGATTTGATGTAAGGAGATAGGAATCTATAGTTAATAGCAGTCCGAGATACAAAGAAGAAACTGATCTTAGTGACAGGCGCAGTAGTGACAGGTCTGCTGCTACTGAGAACGCAACATGCTGATGCGCTTAAGACAGTCAATATAATATTGATTTAAAATTATGTGAAAGCCTTCGGACAAACTCTGCTAGGAGTTGTGTTTTGGAAAGAGAGTATGACTGGTAATGTTTATGTCCATTAGCCCCACTATAAATGCGAACACTAATGTGAGCACAGGAGGTACGGTGGAGTAATTGATAGCGGCTCGGTTTGAGAGATCCGAGTTCGAATTCCAATCGAATCCATTACATTCACTTATGTGTTAATACCTTTGGGAAAGGCATGAATCTTCTTCTCCCCCCAGCAGTGGGTAAATAGTGAGACAGACCGGGTTCTCTAGGCTTGGATGACAACTGGTCTACCGCAGAAAGAAATGGCAACCTACTGCGGGAAATAATCTGTCATGTATCGAAAGATAAATGATCGCCTAAGCGTGTACCACGCATGGCACATAACTGACTGAAGGAGTAAGTAAAGAAATTTCAATTCAGTTATTTTAAATTTTTTGAAGGTTGTAGGTGGCAGCGGCTCGGATTGAGGAATCGGAGAACCGAGTTCGAATTTCAGTCGAATCCATTACATTCACTTACGTGCTAATACCCTTGGGAAAGGTATGAATCCTCTTTATCTCCCACCAGCTATGGATAAGTAGCAG
>OZ038493.1:87795764-87808264 GCA_964036315.1 Acanthosepion esculentum
CGCTACAATGAATCGACCATATTTCCAGCATTTTTAGCAAAAGAACGGATATACAAGTTCGAGTCAATAGACGTTCAAGGCAAGCAGCCTCCTTCAAAGGATACCCACCCATCATGATAGGTGAAAGCTCGGGGTCTGCTCAGTGGCGATGCGGCGTTGGTTTTGGAGGTATTGTATTTTACAAGCCAGTCCTCCCATTGAGTCAACTACGCTACGTCAGAACAAAAGATGTTCAAGGTAAAGAGACTCCTTCAGAGAACACCCACTCGTCATGACAGGTGAAAGCTCGGAGTCTGCTCGTGGTGATGGGGCGTTGGTTTTGGAGGTATTGAATTTCACAAGCCAGTCCTTCCCCCACTGAGTCACCTATGCTACGTCAGGGCAGTAATGTTCAAGGCAAGAAGACTCCTTCAGAGAACATGCACCCATCATGACAAGTGAAAGCTCGGAGTTTGCTCAGTGGTGGTGGAACGTTACTAGTTTGATTTTTGTCGTATTTTACAATTTTAAAAACCAGTCCTTTCCTCATTGAACCACCTGGTCTGGGTCAGAGGAGAGAGGAGCTTCGAGGCTCTGGTCTTCTATATTTTGGAAGGTGTACCTATAAACTGTTGTATCATTTGCATAGATATTCCCTAAAGATCGCAGTATGCTCTCAATGAAATAAAAATTGAAATCATTCAACACGTAAGTATTAATGGCAACTTATTTATTAAGTCTGATAAAGAAGTTTAAAGCCTAATTTGATATTAGTTTTTTCTATGTCAGGTCACTCTATGTCTGTTACTGATACCATATAACCTAGTACTATTTGTTGAATGATCGGATCAATGGCGACTAAACCGCTTCCCCCACTAGGCTTTTCTGACCCAATCGGGTAGGCTGAGCTATGAATGCGGTCATTGCAGTGACGACTCAGCATCGCTGGGCAGAGGGCTTCCTCAACTGAAGTCAACAGCCAGGTAGGGAGCCCCCATCCATATAAACACACAGGCACACTATGGAAACAACGGTCGCCTGTTCGAGACCAAGGCGGGCCTTCAAGTTGGAGGACATCGGCTGAAATTTGACGCTATGCAAGAATAAATACTTCTCCTTTTTTTGTGGAGAGAAGTAGTCATATAGTCAGGTCTCTGCTAAAGAACAACCCTACGGTCACACCCGATGATGGTGATGGTGTTGATGATGATGGTGATAAAAGAATTTGTGGGGGTGCATTAGGTTTCATCTTTATCTGATTCCGTCTTCCACTTAAATAATCTTCTAAAGGGTGTATATTAATTAGGAGTGAATTTTAAACATTTCAATCATTTGGCCATTAAACCCCCCACCCATTCGGCAGGAACTGCTTCTGCATATGTTATACCTAATTATGCATGAATAAAACACTTTTCGCAATTTCTATTCCTGCAAGAGATATATAAAAAGAAATGTTTTAATTACGTTCAGAATTTTTTTTTAATGCAGGATGTGCAGGAAGTGTAACGAAATGTGGAATCGGCGAGACGAGTTCAAATTCTCATTTTGTCTGCTGCATTCACTTTCGTGGAAATGGAAAATACTTTAATGTACTTCCCAAGAATGCATAGCAATACAGAAATAATAAAGAAAGGGAAACTGTGGAGGTTCATGATCACGTATGTCCTGAAGAGACATGGTACTTTTTTTTATCTAATTAATAAACAATACAGTAAATTTATCAGGAAGAAACTTTAAAACGGAAAGGGTATAATCAAATCTGTATACATCCAAAGCTTCATTTAGTCTGGCACATGGTCAAAGGGAGAGGTTGGAATCTTTAAAATCAGCCTTCTAAATGTTGGCGTTTTTATAGCTGCGCTAGCACGAAGTTACAAGTCATCGTGACCGAGTTTGCTGACCTTGTTCAGAGTGTTGCTCATGCTAGATAACACGCTCTCTCGCATAAACTGTAACTAAGGTCTGATCAACATAGTTTCAGTAGAAACCACACGTTGGCTCTGTGGATGTTGAACAAAACCAAATGTGCCTAAGCGAAAATCTGCAATAGGGATTGGGTAGCCGCCCTAGTAGACGGGTATCCTCGAATACGAGTGGCCAGCTATTATATATATATATATATATATATATATATATATATATATATATATAGGCTAAGAAGAATTTGGTAATCCGTATAGGTAGTCCCAAAAAGGATGAAATCCTGAGAGCTCAATGTAAACCCAGAGCTAATAATTTAAAGGAAAAACAGACCACTTTAAGGCTCCATGTAATAATTTATTTCGCCAAGTCCTTTATTAAAGGACACTGGCTCATCAGACTCCACTTCCAAACGGTGAAACGAAAAATGATAATAAAAAAAATAGATTAGTAAAGTTAATGATATAAAATGGCGAAATCTCTTCGCAAACCAAAATTTAAAAGTTGCATTAACCTAAGAACCACTCGATGAATGTTATGATCCTTGTTTTTAATAACCACAAGCTGTAGAAGGTCTTTTTTTAATCTGCTAGTACTTTCAACTGTACATACAGTCATCCTCAGACATGGAAATTATTTTGTTTTTAGTAAATCCATGTAGCATCGGAGACGAAAAATTAAATGCGAATCGAAATATGTTTTTTGAAATGTGTTATTGTTAATGGATAAAACTTTTGTGCAGTCTCAACGCTAAGGTTGAATTTTTTTGAAAATTTAAGATAGTGTGTTTTTTACTAATATGATAATTTGAGAATTTTTTTGTTGTATTATGTTGTAAATAATTTCCATGCCTGAGGATGACTGAATGTACAGTTGAAAGTACTTGCAGATTAAAAAAAGACCTTATACAGCTTTTAGTTAATAAAAACAAGGGTCATAAAATTCATCGAGTGATTCGTAGGTTAATGCACCTTTAAAATTTTGTTTGCGAAGGAATTTCGCCATTTTATATCATTAACTTTACTAATCTACTTTTTGTATGAATGATTCATTGTAATATAAATTGAATTGCACCACATATTTGATATATATATATATATATATAGAGAGAGAGAGAGAGAGAGAGAGAGACTTAGGTCAACATCAAACAGCGACAGTTTGTTTCATGCTTAGACGCAATCTTGTTGAATTTCACAACTATCTCAACCACAAGACAGGATCACACAAACTATAGAAGAAAAATAAACCGAAGCACCTGTTTTCTATTAATTAATTTCCTTAAAATGCCGAAAAAATTACTTGAGACAGTAAAGTGGTCAGCGGATTCAGCAGAAAAGAGAGAATAGACAAAAAGAAAACAGAATTGGTTTGTTCGACAATAACTATATTATTTTCCATCAATGAAACCAAACGGAAAGAGAGAAAAGAAATCCGTCTTATTAATTTCGAGAACGGAGCAAAAAGAAACTGTCTTTTACACCATTTTTGAAAAAGATCAAAGTGTTTTATTTGTCGCAGTCAATTAATAGAAGAATTGATTGGACGATCTGAATCGAAAATTTTAATGTCGGCCAATCGGCTGGTGCTATCACATAGTCTTTGTAGAAGAGTTTTAAAAGATGCTAAATCTGCTGCAATCGCCAGATAATAAAACGACAACTTTTGAAAGCCATTATAAAGGAACAGTACATAAAAAAAAAGATTCGATCCTGAGATAAAAGTTCTAACCAAATACTGTGAAGTGTTTTAAAAGGGGACGGAAAGTGTGACACTGAGATCTGGAGAAGTATTGGGATGACTAAAGATGCATTCCAAACGCTAAGCAGAGTATTAAGAGACAGAAAAATTTCGTTAGAAACAAAGAAAATAGTACTGAACTGTTATGTGATACCTGTCTTCCTATATGCCAGCGAATACGGAACAATCTCCTAAAAGATGAAGAAGAGACTTGAAGCAACGGCAATACGGTTCTACAGAAAGATGCTGAGGATACCATGGATTGAACTTGTAAGCAACGACTAAGTTTTGGAGAAAAAAGAAACAAAAACGAAACATACTTAATATCAGGAAGAGGCAGTTGAAATTTCTGGGGCACGTAATGAGGAAGGAGGGCTTGGAAAATCTGATACACACAGGACAGATTGATGGAATGACGTACAGAGGAAAGAAGTGCATAACATACTTGATGGGCTTGAGTAAATGAATGGTAAAACAGGGTTTGGGAGAAATGGCGAAAAGACAGAAATTAAGAGCTATAATGGACAGAAAGATGTGGAGGGGCATGATCGCCTACGTTCTGAAGGCACATAAAAAAAGAAAGAAGGAGGCTAGATTGGCAGCTTGGTTTCGTCATTTTACTACTGAAATCGTTAAGTGTAAGTTAAATATTAAAACTGATCCACAAAAAGAGCTCAACGTATTTATTATAACAGAGCATATAACTTACACAACAGAGAAATCCTCATGAGTATAGTCTATTTCAACTGACGCCGAGAACGTCAGTCTTATTCAACACAGACGATGGACTGTATTCATGTGATGTGATTCTACAGGAAGATGCAGAGGATACCATGGGCCGAACGTGTAAGCAACGACGAGGTTTTGAGGAAAATGGAAACAAAAAGTAAACTTATACTTATCGTCAGAAAGAGGCAGATGAAATTTCTGCATCAGGTAATGAGGATTGAAGGCCTGGAAGGTCTGTTCCTCACATGACAGACTGAGGGAAAGTGGGACAGAGGAAGGCAGCGCCTAAAGTACCTGATGAGCGTGAGCAAATGGGTTTGGGAGAAATAACAAAAAGACAAAACCTATTCCGAGCTACAAAAGACAGGAAGATGTGGAGGGCCTTGATTGCCTACGTCCTGAAGGGACACGGCACATAAAAGAAGAAATATATCCTGAGATAAATGTTCTAAAAAATAGATTTTGATATTTTCAAACAACCAGGATTCATTCATATCTGCACCCACAATACATGCCCCCCCCCAAATACGTGTTTTCAAAGCTAGACGCATGCGCAGACACAGATATCCTGTTCTGATTTGTTACCCACAATTAAATTAACTTATTGGACTAATTTAAACAATGGCTATTTTTTTTAAAAAGATTTGGTTTGGTTTGGTTTGTTTTACAGCATATCTACCTAAATGTGTCATTTAATGCCGACAACATTTTTTTTCCTGGTAATATTTTTGTTTTGAGATCTATTTCTGTTAAAATTTTTTCCTCAAAAATGTATAGCTGGTAATATTATTTTTCCAAAACGTATAGCTGGTAATATTATTTTTTCAAAGACGTACATCTGGCAACATTATTTTTTCAAAAACGTATTATCAGAGACCTTGCTGTTGGACGTAGTTTATCGTCATACCCAGGACGCGGATGTAGTTTATCGTCATACCCAGGACGCGAATGTAGTTTATCGTCATACCCAGGATGCAAAAAAAAGCTGTTTACTCAACGTATGACACCTTGTATCGTACACACCTAAACAAAGTCAGTATTAATAATAAAAGCCTATTTTCGTGGCCGAGGTAGTTAAATATTTTCTCATCGGTAACACAGGTTGGTGTTCAATCCTAGTGTTACGAAGTTCCATGTACGCACAATTGTAGTAGTAGTCGTCACAAGTAACTAACTCGCTCCCCGTCTATCTCGGGTTTTGCCTATATATAATGGCATGGTTATATTGTGGTATGGTTATATAGTGGTATGGTTATGTAAATTAGTATTAGCTTAACCAATCCCACTACACCTAGAAAACATTTTTTTTTATCATTTCACCTGAAGCAAGGCGATAATGCCACTAAGATGCAAGGGGGTTAAAAGGGAGTAAAAGAGAATAAGAAACCTGTAGTTAGGAGAAAGGACAATAAAAGAACGGATTTAAGGAAGACAGAAGATGGCGATTGATGTTGCATTTCAAATTTTGAAGATTGAAGGTTGCAGGGAAGCAAAAAACCGGAAGTGAGTTTCGCAGACGGACTGTACGAGAAAAGAAACTATTAGAATCGGGCGAAAGGTTACATATAACATTCGACAGTAACACGATGAGACCTACTACTAGTAAGGACACTTTTACCACTTCGGTATACAAAAAACCTACAAGTGATAACAATTGCACCCTCAACTATCTTAGTGAATGCCCCATTAAATATAAACGGTCAATTATTTCTAACCTAGTTACTAGAGCAAAACTTATCTCTTCTACCAATAAAATATTTCATAAGCAATTGACTAACATCAAGCAAACCCTTATTTATAACGGTTTTCCTAACTATCTAGTTGATAATGAATTTGATAGATACTTCTCAGACCTAACAAGAGATACACCCAGAAAATTATCCTCAATTAACCTCTTTTACAGAGGACAAATGCATAGACAATACAGCATGGATGAAAAGGCCCTTAAGTCTATAATACATCATAATGTGTTTCCTGTTGATTCTAACAAAGCCTTAAAACTTAATATATATTATAGTGAATTTAAAACCTCTAACCTGATAATGAGCAATAACCCTTCTCCAGTTGCTGTGGTTGTTAATAGAACCAATGTTGTGTATGAGTTTAAATGTCCTATGGAATAATTCTCTTCTAATCCACATACATACATTGGATTTACAACTACCTGGCTCTCCAGAAGATTAACTCTGCATCTAAATAATTCTAGCTCCATTAAACAACATATTATGTCACATACTGTTTCCCTTATGCAATCTGATATACGTAAAATACTTATAGATAATACGAAAATTATAGATAAACATACAGACATTAGACGCCTTAAAATCTTAGAAGCATTACATATTAAAAGCAAAAGACCTCTTATTAATCGTATAGATTACAATATTTCTGGAAACATCCTACAATGTTTGTAATATATTTAAATTTTAAATTTTATAACGTATTCTTCGATCTTTTGGCTTGTATAATAAAAATCTTTTACACGCCGTCACATGATTAAAAATCTTCGCCATGCACATGATAACATCATCGCGTCTTTTGAAATTAAAAGGATTTTGTAACGTTTATTTAGTTTGTAAAAAAATGTAGCAACATGATTCCGCTACAAGACAATTGGCAAATATTTTTAAAAAATTTTGACTAAAAATTTTGACCCTGAAGATGAACAATGATGTTCGAAAGTACTTGGTTATCGTACGGACAATATTTATTTCGATATAATTTTCAAATAAAAAGTCTCATTAGAAAATATGAGAAAATTCAAAAGAAAATATGCAGGACTATGTTGTCTTTAACATTCAACACAACATGTTTAAAAGAAAAGTTGCTGCCAAATTACACACACACACACACACACACACACACACACACACACACACACACACACATATATATATATATATATATATATATATATATATATATATATAACAAATTTTAACAATATATAATTTAACATGTATTATTTTTTATTAATTCTCTTGTAATAAGCACTTGCGAGCAAATAAACCAAAAATATATATCTATATATTTAAGAAATTAATGGTTTTTATAATCCAATATTTTTTCTTGCTACTTTAAACGTTAATGTAGTAGGTTATAGGCATGCGCGTGTTTTTATATAGTGAAGTAGTGAAGCGTCTGCCGACATGTGAGTTTTTTGCCAGAAAATTTATTTTCTTCATTAACATCTCGAATGCACAGACTGATTAAAGAAATGAATACTTATGTTTGTAAATATATTCTATGTAAGAAAGATTTCGAACGTGTCAGTAAACATCAAAAACCGAAGGATACACCGTTTTGGGTATGGCCATAAATTTCATCCGCGTCCCGACTCAGACGACAAATCTCATCTGCGTCCTGGCTCAGACGACAAACTTCATCCGCGTCCTGGCTCAGACGACAAACTTCATCCGCGTCCTGGCTCAGACGACAAACTTCATCCGCGTCCTGGCTCAGACGACAAACTTCATCCGCGTCCTGGCTCAGACGACAAACTTCATCCGCGTCCTGGCTCAGACGACAAACTTCATCTGCGTCCTGGCTCAGACGACAAACTTCATCCGCGTCCTGGCTCAGACGACAAACTTCATCTGCGTCCTGGCTCAGATGACAAACTTCATCCGCGTCCTGGCTCAGACGACAAACTTCATCTGCGTCCTGGCTCAGATGACAAACTTCATCCGCGTCCTGGCTCAGACGACAAACTTCATCCGCGTCCTGGCTCAGACGACAAACTTCATCTGCGTCCTGGCTCAGACGACAAACTTCATCCGCGTCCTGGCTCAGACGACAAACTTCATCCGCGTCCTGGCTCAGACGACAAACTTCATCCGCGTCCTGGCTCAGACGACAAACTTCATCCGCGTCCTGGCTCAGACGACAAACTTCATCTGCGTCCTGGCTCAGACGACAAACTTCATCTGCGTCCTGGCTCAGACGACAAACTTCATCCGCGTCCTGGCTCAGACGACAAACTTCATCTGCGTCCTGGCTCAGACGACAAACTTCATCCGCGTCCTGGCTCAGACGACAAACTTCATCTGCGTCCTGGCTCAGATGACAAACTTCATCCGCGTCCTGGCTCAGACGACAAACTTCATCCGCGTCCTGGCTCAGACGACAAACTTCATCTGCGTCCTGGCTCAGACGACAAACTTCATCCGCGTCCTGGCTCAGACGACAAACTTCATCTGCGTCCTGGCTCAGACGACAAACTTCATCCGCGTCCTGGCTCAGACGACAAACTTCATCTGCGTCCTGGCTCAGACGACAAACTTCATCCGCGTCCTGGCTCAGACGACAAACTTCATCCGCGTCCTGGCTCAGACGACAAACTTCATCCGCGTCCTGGCTCAGACGACAAACTTCATCCGCGTCCTGGCTCAGACGACAAACTTCATCTGCGTCCTGGCTCAGACGACAAACTTCATCCGCGTCCTGGCTCAGACGACAAACTTCATCTGCGTCCTGGCTCAGACGACAAACTTCATCCGCGTCCTGGCTCAGACGACAAACTTCATCTGCGTCCTGGCTCAGATGACAAACTTCATCCGCGTCCTGGCTCAGACGACAAACTTCATCCGCGTCCTGGCTCAGACGACAAACTTCATCTGCGTCCTGGCTCAGACGACAAACTTCATCCGCGTCCTGGCTCAGACGACAAACTTCATCCGCGTCCTGGCTCAGACGACAAACTTCATCCGCGTCCTGGCTCAGACGACAAACTTCATCCGCGTCCTGGCTCAGACGACAAACTTCATCCGCGTCCTGGCTCAGACGACAAACTTCATCTGCGTCCTGGCTCAGACGACAAACTTCATCTGCGTCCTGGCTCAGACGACAAACTTCATCTGCGTCCTGGCTCAGACGACAAACTTCATCCGCGTCCTGGCTCAGACGACAAACTTCATCTGCGTCCTGGCTCAGATGACAAACTTCATCCGCGTCCTGGCTCAGACGACAAACTTCATCCGCGTCCTGGCTCAGACGACAAACTTCATCTGCGTCCTGGCTCAGACGACAAACTTCATCCGCGTCCTGGCTCAGACGACAAACTTCATCTGCGTCCTGGCTCAGACGACAAACTTCATCCGCGTCCTGGCTCAGACGACAAACTTCATCCGCGTCCTGGCTCAGACGACAAACTTCATCCGCGTCCTGGCTCAGACGACAAACTTCATCCGCGTCCTGGCTCAGACGACAAACTTCATCCGCGTCCTGGCTCAGACGACAAACTTCATCCGCGTCCTGGCTCAGACGACAAACTTCATCCGCGTCCTGGCTCAGACGACAAACTTCATCTGCGTCCTGTCTCAGACGACAAACTTCATCCGCGTCCTGGCTCAGACGACAAACTTCATCTGCGTCCTGGCTCAGACGACAAACTTCATCCGCGTCCTGGCTCAGACGATAAACTTCGTCCAACAGCTGAGCTTGGGTGGTAGGGTCCCAGTTATGGGTAAATAGTTAACCCCCAAACTGGGGTCAAAACACTATGAAAGTGTAAAAATAAGTTTTAATGCCAGAAATACCTTGTAAAAAATATTATTACCAGAAATATATTTTTGAAGAAAAATTATTACCAGCATTACATTATTACCAGGAAAACATTTTTGGAAAAAAATATTACCATCTATACATTTTTTTTTTAAATTTCCAGCAATACATTTTTGAAAAGAAAATATTACCCACAAAACAATCTTGTCGACATTAAATAACACATTGAGGTTGATATGCCGTAAAACATTGTTACGCGGATGAAGTTTATCGTCTGAGTACGAATACGCATTGAATACTGTTTCCAGATATGGCAACAATATTCAATGCACGAGCAAATAGTAGATTTTTAAATGAGCTAGACGGACTCTGACGAGAAAAACCCTCTGGCATGACACAGTGACCCAACTTTCCTTACATGCAGCTATTGATTCCACTACAAGCCAACTGAAAACGTGAGGCCAAGAAGGCGGAGTGTTTGGCTCTACACCAGTTTAACATTAGCCATGCTGATGACGGGTAGGAAAGTTTCTCTATGAGGGTTTCGTTTTGGAGGTATTAAAATTTACGAGCCATTTCTTGCTCCAGTTAACCACAGATTGGAGGTCCTTTTCAAGAGCAGCGGTTAGCTTAACTTTTTCAGCTCTGATGGATTTGCTATTGAGACAGGAGTAAATGGTAGTGTCATCAGCATAAATGTCTGTTTGGGAATTGATGACATCAGGATGATCATTGATGAAGGTCAGAAACAGCAAAGGACCAGAAACGTCCAGTAATACTGTAGCCCTGGTGCTTACGTAGAAGACCAGCGTGCCAAACCCTGTCAAACGCTTTCGAGATATCTAGAGCAGCAGCTCGAGCTTCGCCGTTATTATCAAGAGCTTGATATATATATATACAATGATAGCCGTTAGCACATCAGCGGTAGACCTGGCGAAACGAAAGACATATTGTTTGTCAGAGAGTAAGTCGTGAGAGGTAAGATGCTTAACCAATTTAGTATTGATTAAAGCGTCGAATACTTTGCCTAAAAGCAGTAGAAGACTAATAGAGCGATAGTTAGAGGACCAGAAGGTTCCCCAGAGTTCTTAAAAAAAGCAACTACAGAGGAGGACTTCCAACAAGGTGTAAAACAAGAATCAACGAGGCAATAGTTGTAGAGTTTGGAGAGAACAGGAGCCAGTTTGGGAGCACATTTCTTTATGACGATATCTGAGATCCCGCCACCTCCGTTTGCCTTATGGGAGTTTAATTTAGAAATGATCTCTGAGACCAGTTATAGGGTTATGCGCATATCACTCAGTAGAGCCTCTATTCTAGGGTAGGAATCATGTATGGGTACTCCAAATGAGTCGAGTGTTGATTTGGAAGAGTATTTCCGAGCAAAGCATTCAATGTCAGGATTTCGAATTTATTGAATAGAGGAAGGATTGAGGTATTGCACACCCTTGCAAAGCCGCCAATAATCTCTAGAACCGAACATGCAGGATGCTATACGGTGTTTCATTCTATCAGCAAACAGTAACTTTGCTTCATTGAGGACACGCTTGTACTCGTTACGAGCAGAGACGGCCGTTGAAATCAGAGGTGTTGCTCTGGTACAGCCGGAAGAACTGATGGGTTATAACGGCTCTATCGGACAATACACATCGTCCTTCGTGTATATACATTACACCTCTCTCTCTCTATTACGGTCATATGACATTGATACACGTTAGGGAACGTTGAGCCTGGTCAGTTCTTAGATGGATAACCGCTTAGGAATCCCAGGTTCTGTAAGCTTGGATGTGCGGATGGTGTAATGGATTATGGCTCGCTATTATTAATCGGAGAGCCGAGTTCCAATTCCAGTCGGGTTCGTTATATTCACTTACGCGTAAATACCTTGGGAATGGTAATAATCCACCACATCTTCTCCAACCAACTCTGGCTTAATTAGTAGGACCTGTATCAATAAAGCATTACTATCCCCACCAACAGTCTAACAATCTAAAAATTTGCAAAAGTTTGATAAGCTGTAACAAGCAAATCAATGAAATATATATGTGTGTGTGTGTGTGTGTGTGTGTGTGTGTGTGTGTGTGTGTGTGTGTGTGTGTGTGAAAATATAAATTTTTTTGCTTATAGGGTAAAAGTGCTCAATATTCTGGACAGGTGTGTGTGCCTGTATATATATATATATACAAGGTAACCAAAAAAGTTCATCCGTTTTTTGATTAGTCATTGAATGAAGTTGAAATATATACGAAATGCGTGTAGCAATTGTTTTCAAATTCGAACAGCCGGAAGTAGGAACCTCAGACGTTATAAAAAAAAAAACACGCGTACCGTGCCCGGCCATCAGTTATAAGCCGGACAGCTATGAGAAGGATGGAAGTGTCTAGAGATCTCGTTCTGTTTGCTTTGTGACTTCAAAGTGGGCTTATCAGCAGCTTCATCAAGTCGCCGCATATGTCAAGCGTTTGGGGATAGTGCTGTAGATGAATGTACTGCAAGTCGTTGGTTTCGAAAATTCAAGTCGGGAGATTTGTCTCTCCATGATAAGCCTCGCAGTGGACGACAACAGGTCTTGAATGACGGAGTCCTGAAGGCGGCCATTGAAGAGGACAGTAGTCTAACGTGTGGTGAACTTG
>OZ038493.1:87813264-87840764 GCA_964036315.1 Acanthosepion esculentum
CAAAATAAACCGAATGCCGACATAACACGTGGTTATAGTTATTTGCCGAAACACTAGTACACGTCAAGAGCAATGATAATTAAAAATAGGCTAAGTATAGTATTTTAAAAAAAGTCATACAAATTTTAAGAGAACCTGATTTACAATTATAACGACAATAATCAGTCGTATGTTCATAATAATTCTAATAGACTTATTTATCAAGACAATTTTTTATAAGAATTCTCAACACCACTATTATAATCATTAGATAACAATATTGTTACGAGAAAACGTCTGAACGGTAAATAAAGCACGTGTTTTCATATAGTTTCTGAAACAGAAAAAACTTACACTGTTCACCTGGCTAATAACAAACATGATTATTATTCAAATAATAAAATAATTATAGCGAAAAGAACAGCGGTAGTTTCAATGCTATCGATATTCGTAATGAAAACATTAATGTTGTTGATATCAATACTTGTACTAATTCAAAAACAAAAAAGGAATGGGCCTACCTTTCTGTCTGTTTAAAGTTCCGAGTCGGCTTGTCTTGTAGGTTATTTGTCTTTTTTAACAATTGTAAAAACGAAGCCCAGTCGTTGGACGTTAGTCTGCGAACGTCGTATTAGAACGAGAAAAGAAGCACTGCTGACATGAGCGACTCCTTCGCTTGACGCATTCCTCCTTTTGCCGCCCAGGTGCTCAGCGAAAGAGACTGGCTACTCCTTCCAGTCGTCGACATTGTACGCACGAGCGCTGGAACCGGCGCCTGTGTGCGTGTGCGCGCGACTGTGCATCGGAGAGAGAAAGTGAGAGATACTCACAGAGAGATACAGAGAGAATTAAAAGTAAAAGTTTGTGTACGTGTGTGTGCGTGAGAAAGAGAGACAAAGCTGATCACCCAGCCTCGTCTCGTGTACGTATGCAACAAAGATGGTAAAAGGCATCTGTGCCTTTTTAGAAAGTGTAAGAGAAACAGAGAGAAAAGGTTGACGCTGTGTGTCGCAGAGAGTGTGGGTTCTGCGCATGCCATAGCATTGAAAGAAAAGAAGAAAACAAGGAAGAGAGCAGAGAGAGAAAGAAAGGGTAGGAGGAACTGGGTGTGGATGCGCATGAGTGTGACTATGTATGAGTGCAGCTATGAGTGAGCGTTCCTATGTCTGAGTGTGGCTCTGAGGGAGTGTGGCTATGTGTGAGTGTGCAGCTATATGTGAGAACTGCTATGTGTAATTGTAGCTATGTGTAAGTGCGACTATGGTGTGAGTGCGTCTATGTGAGAGTGCTGCTATGTGTGAGTGTGGCTATGTGTAATTGTGGCTATATGTGATTGCAGGTATATGTGAGTGTGGCAATGTGTATGTGCGACAGTGTGTGAGTGCGTCTATGTGTGAGTGCGGCTATATGTAGGTGTGGCTATGTGTGAGTGCGGCTGTCTGTAAGTGCGGCTGTCTATGAGTGTAGCTGTGTGTGAGTGCGACAATGTATGCGTGCGTCTATGTGTAAGTTCGGCTGTGTATGTGTGAGTGCGTTTATGTGTGATTGCGGCTATATGTGAGTGTGGCAATGTGTAAGTGCCACTGTGTGTGAGTGCGGCAATTGTGTGAGTGCGTCTGTGCGTCAGTGCGTCTATTTGTGAGTATGGATATGTGTGAGTGTGTCTATGTATGAGTGCGGCTTTGTGTAAATGTGTGTGTGTGCGTGAGTGCGACTACCTGTGTTTGCCAAAAATATAGATCCAAAAAGAAATATAGAATCACTCATAATCGTGTACGAAATATCAAAAAATAATAGAGCACCTGTCCAGGAAATAAATAAAGTTAAAATAGAAATAGGCCAAAGGAATTCTTTCTTTCTTTCTTTCTTTCTTTCTTTCTTTCTTCTTTCTTTCTTTCTTCTTTCTTTCTTTCTTTCTTTCGTTTTCTCTCTCTCTCCCCTCGATATATATATATATAGAGAGAGAGAGAGCGAGAGAGAGAGAGAGAAAGAAGGAAAGGTAATTCTTCTCCTTAGAACAGTGAAATAAATTTAGTTTGTGCGTGTACCCATGTGTGTGTGCGTGTACCCGTGTGTGTGTGTGTGTATGCCCTTGTCTCATATTCTGCTTGTGTGTGTGTCTAGGTATATGTATGCGTACTTGTGCGTTTGATTATGCCCATGTGCGTGTGTATGTTATTCTTATGTATATGCGCTTGTGTATGTGAGCCCGCCTGACTGTATGTGTGTGTGGTGTGTTTGTGCGTGTGTACTTGTCTCATGTTCTGCTTGCGTGTGTGTGTGTGTAGTTGTTTCATGTTCTGATTGTGCGTTTGTCTGTTTGTATGTGCCCATATGCGTGTGTGTTATGCTTATGTGTGTGTGTGTGTGTATATGTTTACACACACCTGTGTGAATGCGTGTGTGCATATGTGTACATTTGCTTCGTGTTCTGCTCGAATGTGTACAGTGGAAAAAGATGAAAGCTGAATGTATATGTGTGCTAATTAAACACGAAATTCCACATCGAAAGACGAGGAGAGTTGCTAGTGTATTTGACCGTGTACACAACTAAAAATATATACAGTATTGTGAACTTGTATTCAGGAAAGGAAAAACTAACACACAGACAAATTGTGGATGCCAGGTAATATCCTTATCCGTGCCTTTCCGTGAGAAAAGAGACAAAAGGCGAAATATAGAATCTGTAGTTGAAACTGAGAACGATTGAATGAGAGAGACTGAATATATGCAGACGATAATTTTGCGGCCAGACAAAGTGAGAAATTGGACGGGAAAAGATAGACAGGGTGTGAGCAGATTAGATAAAGAAAAACAGAGCGCCCCAAAATGAGTGTCCATATTCTAGGCTGAGATTTAAAGTCGAACTATACGGGGTGGATGGGAACAGATTTCGAACACAGACTGGAGATACCGTAATCAGCTAATTCCTGATTTAACACCCACTTGGGAAATAAATAAGTAATGCCGGCATCTTGCGCATGTTTGTACCTCTACGAAAGGAAATCAAACCAGTCGTTTCAGGCAAGTGACTACCCCTTGGTGGAGAGAAAACAACTGAGGAGTAGAATAAAAGTGCGTGTACATATACTTGTGTTTATCTATACGTATGTATGGGCGCGTGGCCGTTCGCTTTCTGACCATGTGACCCGAGTTCGAATCTCACCATGGTCGATTTGTCAGGAAGGCGACTTCATGTTATCGGTCTGGATCGAGATCGATCTCACCGTACGGCACCTTTGGAAAGTGCCTGAAAAACAATACCACGGGTTGATCCAAGCCTTGTAAGTGAAATTGGGTAGTGAAGTGTGGGCCGTCGATAGCTATGTTGGCAGGAAACAACAAGTCATCGTGGCCGAGGGCTTGAGCGTGCTGCCCTTGTTCAAATTGTTGATCATGCTAGATAACACGCTCACTCCCAGAAACTGTAACGAAGTTCTGCTCAGCATAGTTGCAGTATAAACCATAGGTGAGTTCTGTGGAAGTTGAGCAAACACAAATGTGCCTGAGCGAGTGTCTGCAATAGGGATTGGCTAGCCGCCCTAGTAGACGGGTATCCTCGAATACGAGTGGCCAGCTATTATGTATCTATATGTACGGGCAGATGTGACACAAAGCCGAAAGTATAGGGCACCTAGTGAGGATCGAACTCACAGTCGTAATTGATTGATTTTTTGATTAACAGTATATCAACTCCTTACGGGTTCATTTAATGCCGAAATTTCATTTTTGGGGCAGCTTTGAAGTAATAAAAATACATGTTATTCTGCTTTCACAATTGAATACATGGTAGATGATACTCAGCTTTTGTGCATATACATGTTTGTGTGGACATAATTACTAGAGGTGGTGATATGTGTGTTTTATGTTGTTGGTTTAGTTGAAGTTATTTTTTTTGGAGTTCACTTTGATTTCGCAATTGTACTAGCGATAGGAGCTTGCTAAACATTACATTAAACATGTTGAAATGCCCAATGTATCTATATGGAGATTTTCTAAGCTTAGATGTGGTACAGGGCCTGAAGTTTTGGGCACCTAGTGAGGGTCATACTCACTATTCTGTCGTAATGGATCTAGTGAGACAAGCTTGTTAACCATTACACCACGTCGAAATGTCCAATATATCTATATGTATATTTGGTTATATTTAGCACAATGATAGGGTTATAATTTCTTTTTTAGCACAAACAATTAAAATGGTTTAAATAATTTCAAGAAAGAAACATAGAAGCTAAAGCATTAAAAATGTGTATGCTTATATAATGGGACCAATATTTTGCATAATGGTGCCAATATATTGTGTAATGGGGCCAGTATATTGTATAATGGAGCCAATATTTTGCGTAATGGGGCCAATATTTTGTGTAATGGGGACAATCTATTGTGTAATGGGGCCAATATATTGTGTAATGGGGGTCAATATTTTGGATAATGGGGCCAATATTTTGTGTAATGGGGACAATTTATTGTGTAATGGGACCAATATATTGTGAAATGTGGCCAATATTTTGCGTAATGGGGTCAATATTTTATGTAATGGGACCAATATATTGTGTAATGGGGCCTATATTGTATGTAATGGGGACAATTTATTGTATAATGGGGCCAATATATTGTGTAATGGGGCCAATATTTTGTGTAATGAGGCCAGTATATTGTATAATGGGGCCAATATATTGTGTAATGGGGCCAATATTTTATGTAATGGGACCAATATATTGTGTAATGGGGCCAATATTTTATGTAATGGGACAATTTATTGTATAATGGGGCCAATATATTGTGTAATGTGGCCAATATTTTGCGTAATGGGGCCAATATATTGTGTAATGTGGCCAATATATTGTGTTTGTGAAATGATACCAAAAGCAGAAGTTTTTAAAATCGTTGGTATTTGTACATTCGGCAAATTGTTGTATAAAAGTATATAGATTTTGGCAGGTCAAGCTTACGAACAGGAAAATAAAAGTGAACGAAGTACCATTATAGTTATTTGATACCTGCTAGGGTTACGTAATCAACGTTCTTACCAGATGAGCCTTTCACGTGAAATTTGGAAGCTGTTAGACTGAAAGGGGGGATTTACGTAAAGTAAATACTACGTGTGTATGCGTGTGCTGATGAACATATCTGGATGTGTATACACAGTAAAGAATGAAAGAGAGAAAGAGACAGGGAGGACGAAAGAATCAAGGATAGAGAATGAGAGATAAAATGAAAAACAAAGAGAAATAGAGACAGAGAGGAAGATATAATCAAGGATAGAGAATGAGAGATAAAATGAAAAGTAAAGAGAGATAGAGTAAGAGTCACAGAGCATTAAAAAGAAAGACAGATAAGTTAGCTTTAATTTGTGCATTAAATAGCACATTGTCTCATATAAAACGAGGGAGATGAAAGCGAGACAGAATTAATGGGCACAGAGAGTTATAAAACTGGAGACGGGGAAGGATCGGCGTATTAAATTCGACACTTCCAAAAAGAGAGTGTCCCTGATTTTACTAGCAACTGAGCGTACTGACTGGCAGGTTCTTCATTCGTCTGTGTACATATCTAGGTATGAATAGCAGTACAAATAAGAAAAATAAGAGACCTGTCAAAAAAATCGAAATCAAAATTTGATCATTATTTTTCTGACTCATCTACAGGAATAAAATACGGAGAGTTAAGCGTGAGAAGGAAGACGTGAAACCTTATGAGTGCGAGGACACACACACACGCGCGCGCGCGCGCACACATACATAAACACAGAGGCACACACGCTGAAACACACAGACATATATGATGCGGCATCAGTATGTTCGTAGCCTGACAAGTAAACTGAATAATAATCTGAAATGTTACATGTATAATGCTTGATACCACGAGATTAATCGTCCCCACTGGATCGAGTGCATTAACAAGAGAAGAGATAATGATAAAAATATTTTGTACAAAATAACTACTTTATCATCATTATGTTACTGGCATAGATTTAAGCACTTTTACACACACATACATACACGCTTATATATATATATATATATATATATATATATATATATATATATATATATATATATATATATGTATGTATGTATATGTGTGTGTGTATGTGTGTATAGATAGATAGATGCTGAACAGACATAGATAGATAGATAGATAGATAGATAGATAGATAGATAGATAGATAGATAGATAGATAGATAGATAGATATCTGGCCACTCGTATTCGAGGATATCCGTCTATTAGGGCGGCTAGTCAATCCTTATTGCAGACGCTTGCTCAGACACATTTGTGATTTTTCAACAACCACAGAGCCCACCTGTGGTTTATACTGCAACTATGCTGAGCTGACCATAGTTACAGTTTCTGGGAGAAAGCATGTTATCTAGCGTGATCAACAATCTGAACAAGGCCAGCACACTCAAACCCTCGGTCGCGATGACTTGTGACTTCGTGCTAGCACAGGTATCGACGGCCCCCAAGGGTTCCCTCTAGACAATTTCACTCACAAGGCTTGGTTCAACCCGTGGTATGGTTTGAAGGCACTTCCCAAAGGTGGTACGCGCTGGGATCGTCCCCACTCCAGACCGATAACATCAGGAAGTCTACTTCCTGACAAACTAATATATATATATATGAAGAAATATAGTCTTAAAGTGTGCTATATTTATGGGATAAAGTGCTCAATATCAGAGATAGAGCGTGTGTAAATATAAAAGTGGACATGGAAGTCAGCACTTAGAGGCGACAGTCTGTTTCATGCTAGATGCAATCGTCAGCCTGACGATTGCACTAGCATGAATTTTATACTCTGCTCTACTTAGTACAATGAGCACTTTACGTTTTCCTTATTTTACTCGATTGGGGTTTTTTCCTTTGTACTAGAAATTACGACACTGGGCGATTTTTTCGGCCTACTCGGATGTTTTTAGTCTCTTTCTTTTTTTCAAAATTTTTTCCCCAGATACCAATTTGTTTTAATATATTTTTATTTTATTTGGAAATTGTACTGTCCGGGTATTTTACCCCGGTCGAGTATAGACATTAACATAAGATAGATAGATAGATAGATAGATAGATAGATAGATAGATAGATAGATAGATAGATAGATAGATATTGCACTTATAAAATCCGGAATATTTCAATATGAAAGAAAATGTGTAATGAATGAGAGAAGAGAAAAATGAAATGAATGGAAGAATAAGAAAGAAAGGTAACTGCAAAAATATGAAAAAGAAAGATAATGATAGACAGGAAGGAAAAAGAAATCGAAAATGGCCGTAATATACCGAGGGGAAACGCTTTTGTTGTTCAGTGTTTCAAAATTGTACTCTAAGGAGTCCATTGATCTTAAAAGTCAAGCGCAGATTCTCCGTAGTCGGTGTAGTATCGGTGTAGTGTCGGAAAGACTTGCTCAAGGCCAAGATTGCTCCTGAAAGAATGAAATATAAACCGAATATTCTGAGGAAAATATGATCTGTCAACGTATCAATCTCTTTATAAAATAAGCCAGGACGAACTAACATTTGCCAAATTCGTATGTATGTCAATAAATAAGTCTGAATGTTTGAAAATTGATCCATCAAATGATACAGATTATAAAATCGGTGAAATATTATGGAACGGCAATAGTTGAAGATGTCTGGCGCCGGAATCTGGCGCTGAAAGCTTGGCCTATATATCAGAACTTAAATAGTGGAGGGATGATAGCAGATATCGCGCGTTAGTTGCATCAATATATAGTTGTTTCTTTTAAGTACACAAATATACAAGGCCATTGACGTAAATAAATTAGATTCTCGTGTGTGTATCTCAGAAGGTTAAATAGATTTAAAGATAATCGACGAAAAAAAATCCTATATATATTAGGGCTGTGGACGTGGGTGAAAATAGCCCTCAACACACACACACACACACACACACACACACACACACACACACACACATACATATATATATATATATATATATATAATAAATGCCGATGTTAGTGTGTCACTGTTACACACTTTTTCAATTAAAGGGACACAACTCTCTAACTTTCAATAGCTCATGTTAGAGAAATTTTGGATTCCCAAGTTTTCATTACTGCGATTGTCTGCACTGATATTTTTACGTTATTTTGCGAGGAATTTCATGTCCGATAACAATTTTTATAGCTTTAGGAATAATCGAAATTAATTGCAAAATCGAATGAAAGTCACCCTGAAATACATATAATTGTTTGTACGGAATGTAAGACCTACGTACATCAAATTGTCTTTAAATAAAGTAGAGGCAGAAGAATTATTGTTGAACTTTTAAAAGGTAAGCTGAAATATTAATGCAATACTTAAATGCAGCGATCAATTTTTAGTTCTTGTGTAGTTTATTGTTGCCTATTGCATACGGCAACTGTATGCTTAGCAAAAACAAATCTCAGTGAACAGAGGACCAGATTGCAATCAAAACAGCCATGGCTGCAGCAAGGAAAAGAAAGTCCTCAGACCAAAATGGCAGCCAGGAGAGTTTCCAATGTTGAGAATATGCAATGACTTAGGTACTCACAAACTTTTAAACTAGCCAAAGGTCCAATCAAGAACTCTCCTCTTTGCTCTGTATACTATACATTGATCTCTGTTTATGGCTAGACCTTTTTAATATTTTATATTTAAAAAAACGATTTGTTTAGCACTTACGGATTAGATATTATTATCTATCTATGTATCTATCTATCTATATATATATATATATATATAGATATATATATATATATATATATATATTATTTATTTATTATAATTTTATCATATAGACAAAACCATTTTACTCACAACAAAGATGCAACTTGGTTTCAGTGCATTTAACTGCACATCTACCCTCACCCGTAGATGTGCAGTTAAAATGCACTGAAACCAAGTTGCATCTTTGTTGTGAGTAAAATGGTTTTGTCTATATGATAAAATTATAATAAATAAATAATTATCGCTCTACTACCTGTATCGAGCTCTTTTTTTAATGAATGCTGAGAACGTTAGAATTTATATATTTTATATATTACTTTCGTTCTCATCGCATCGGATATATATATATATATATATATATATATATATATATATATATATTG
Source organism: Acanthosepion esculentum (assembly GCA_964036315.1). NCBI lineage: Eukaryota > Metazoa > Mollusca > Cephalopoda > Sepiida > Sepiidae > Acanthosepion > Acanthosepion esculentum. The sequence continues at coordinate 87,822,337 of OZ038493.1, forward strand.
TCATCCTTTTTCCTTTAAAAAGTTCTCGATATATAAAAGAATTATATATCGTTATCCCATCTTCTATATACTAAATGAAAAAATGTATGTGTGTGTCACACGTTTTCAATTAAAGGGACGCAACTCTCTTATATACATTACATTTATTCTTACATCTGGAACCATGTTAGTGTTGAGGGGTCTCCCCTTTCTACACAAATGGACTCACTCAGGGTATACATATACTACTGCCAGTGAATACCCGAACAGGTAGTAGTGGAACTTTGGGTCGGTCAGTCGTAGTAGTAGTAAGAGTAGAGTCGGTCGGGTAGAATAACGTAGCGGCAAGAGTCATAGTAACAAGCACGTAGACTCAGTAAGAAGTCATACAGCGATACGTCGATACCAAGGACTATATATTTTTTTCTACTAACCCGCATTCCTGGAACTACTAACCTGTTTTACCAGTTTGTATTATTACGTTAATACATTTATTTTCCTATATTCATTCTTGGCTTTTGTTATTATTTGATACCGGATTTCATCCCGGAATCCACAACAACTTGGCGACGAGGATATCGAACTCACATGGGAAGGAAAAAAGAAACGAAATTCTCCCTCGTTGTCCACAACAACTTGGCGACGAGGAACTCGAACTCACACGGAAGGAAAACGAAACAAAAATTCTCCCTCGTTGTCCACAACTTGGCGACGAGGATATCGAACTCACACAGGAAGAAAAACAAAAATCTCCCTCGTTGTCCACAACAACTGGCGACGAGGAATTCGAACTCACATGAAAGAAAAATTATCCCTTGCTGAGCACAACAACTTGGTGACGAGAAATTGGGACATACACGGAAAGAAAAAAATTCTCTCTTCTCACCACAACAGCTTGGGCGACAAGAATTTGCACTTCTCGGAGACTCAAAAGAAATTTTTTTTTTTTTTGCCAGTATCCACAACAACTTGGCGACAAAGATTACGAGGATTAAAATACGGAAAATCGAGTTTTTCGTAAGACTCTTATCATGGAGGATTTTAAAAGTATTTTAGTAGAACTTGTAAAATACCAAAATGAACAGCAATTACAACTCCAAGAAAGACAAAATGAACAGCAATTCCAATTCCAAGAAAGAATGGAAGAGAAGTGGCATAAGCAATTACTACAAACGCAGAAGGAAAATCAAGAAAGACAAATGCAAAATGAAGAAAGACAAATACAACTCCAGGAACTAATATTAAAGGTAGCGGGTAACAAACAACAAAATATTGCAAAAGAGGCGATTTTTTCCCAAGACGCAGTGTGGAATACGATAGAAACATTCAATTACTCCCTAGAAGAGGATAAAAATTTCGGGCACTACTTCAGACGTCATAAAGGCATCTTCAACATCAATTGTCAAAACTGGACAGAAGCAAAGAAGCTACGTCTGTTACTCAGAAAATTAGGAACTGAGGAATACACAAAATTTGTGGATTACATCTTGCCAAAAAAGACAAATGAGTTAACGTTTGACGAAGCAGTTACATGTCTTACAGAGCGTTTCAGTCCAAAGACGTCACTATTTCACAAAAGGTGGAAATTTCTTAACCTCGTAAAGGACGAAAATCAGGACTATTCCACGTTCGCCGCAATCGTGAACAAACATTGCGACGATTTCAAGTTGGCAGAATTAACTCCGAACAATTTCAAGTGTCTTATTTTTGTACAAGAGCTAGTCTCAGCTAAGGATAGTGAAATGCGCAAAAGAATGCTTTCAAAACTGTAAAATGAGCCTGGATTAACACTACAAAAATTATCAGAAGACTGCCAAAAATGCCTGAGTATAAAGAACGACTCGAAGGATATCGAGGAGTCAGGAGTAGTACATATACGTAAGTTGAACAAAACTTTACGTTTTTCACCCTCCCCGGAAAGAAAACAAAAATTCTATAATAATGGAAAAAGTACAACGTATAGGACAAATTATGACAAAAATCAAAGCAAATATAATCCCCCCCCGCCATCTTCATGTTATCGATGTGGAGGACTACACTGGAATAAGGATTGTTGTTTTAAATATAAAAAAAATGTCTAGCGTGTGAAAAAATGATTCACAAGGCATCCCAATGTAGGATGAAGAAAATTTACTAGCAAGATAAGAGCTACTAGAATGCACGACGAAGACAATATTAACATAAGAAAATATGTGGAACTTGAAATTTTAAATAAAAAGATAAAATTACAACTAGACACAGGTTCTGATTTAACGATAATTAACCTACAGACATGGAGAAAGCTTAATAGACCGACCATGATACATACACAAAAAAATTGCTAAGTCAGTTACAGGGAAGCGTATAAAATTCGAAGGAGAAGTGATCTTAAATGTGAAATTCCACGGAAAAACAAAACAACACAAGATATTCGTAATGAAAGATACAGAAAATCTGGTGGGCACAGACTGGAGGCAAAAGTTCGACGTATGGGATTTACCTATCAGTTCTTTTTGTAAAAAGATAAAGTTCGAACCATCAGAAGCTATAAAGTTAAAGAAAGAATTACATAATCAATTCCCAGAAGTATTTTCGAGCGGGTTGGGACGATGTAACAAATTTGCAGCTAGAATTGAATTAAACGAAAACGTCCAACCATTATTTAAAAAGAAGCGAAACATGCCGTTTGCTGCTATAGAAAAAATCGACAAAGAATTGGAGAGACTTGAACAAACTGGGATGCTCTCAAAAATAGAGTTTAGTGAATGGGCGGCACCAGTAGTCTATGTAAAAAGAAATCAGGAGAAATCCGTGTATGCTCAGATTTCTCCACTGGGTTAAATAAAGCTATAAAAGACCATCATTACCCATTACCAAGCCCGGAGGAAATTCTTACTAAGCTTAACGGCGGTAAGGTATTTTCGAAGATAAATTTAAGCGAGGCTTATCTGCAGATCCCAGTACAAGAAGAGAGTACGAAAATTCTATGTATTAATACACACAAAGGACTGTACAAATTCAACAGACTACCATTTGGGGTGAAAGTTGCACCGGAAATTTTTCAACAGACAATGGATACGATGCTCATGAGCCAGAATTTTGCGACCGCTTACTTGGATGATATTCTAATTAAAAGCGACAATGTTGAAGAGCATGCATCGCACATAAAGGAAATTTTCAAACGACTTCAGGACTTTGGGTTTAAAGTAAAAGGAAAAAAATGTGATTTTTTTCTTAAATGAAATCAAATACTTAGGTCATATAATTAATGAAAGTGGCAGAAAGCCGGATCCAGACAGGGCATCTGCGATAAAAAATATGCCTGAACCAAAACATGTCGCAGAATTACAAAGTTTTCTTGGCCTAGCAAACTACTACGGCGAATTTATTGAAAATATGCACAGATTGAGGGCCCTCCTCAACGAATTACTAAAAAAAAGAGAACAAATGGAATTGGACAGAAGACTGACAGAAAGCGTTTAAGGAGATAATGCAAAAATTAACTTCGGAGCTAGCACTGACTCATTTCGACCCAAAACTAGAAATTATTATCGCGAGTGACGCGAGCTCACACAGAGTATGAGCTTGTATTCTATACAAGATGCGGGATGGCACAAACAAACCCATAGCTCACGCATCGAGATCATTGTTACCAGCTGAGAGAAATTATTCGCAGATTGAAAAGGAAGCACTAGGCATAATATTCGCCATAACTCGTTTTCACAGATATATATATATATATATATATATATATATATATATATATATATATATATATATATATATATATATATATATATATGGGAAAGAGTTTACGCTTCAAACGGACCACAAACCTCTTCTTACGATTTTTGGATCAAGAAAAGGAATACCAATCTATACAGCTAACAGACTTCTAAGATGGGGAACCATGTTACCGAACTACAATTTCAAACTTAAGTTCTTACGATCGAAGAAAATTGGGCACGCTGATGGACTATCGCGATTAATACATGCAAAATTCGAACCGGTGAAAGACTCGGTAATAGCGGCGTTGCAAGCCGAAGATGAAATCAGTAAAGTGTTATACAATACAGTAAAAGATCTACCTGTGACTTTGCTAGAGATAAGAAGAGAAGTGGAAAAGGATGAATTTATTCAGAATACCAAGAAAAAAATAGAAGAAAAGGAAAGGAATTTAGCAGACAGCTTCTCAATTTGTGATCACATATTATTATATAACGAAAGAGTGGTCATACCAAAATCGTTACAAAGGCGGATTTTGAAGGATTTTCACTTAGGACATCCAGGAGAAAACCGGATGAAAGCACTTATGAGAAGTTTCGTCTACTGGCCTAACATGGACAATGATATTACGCAAATGGTGGAAAGATGTAAAGGCTGTGCGGCTGCGGCAAAAGCACCACCTTCTATACAGAAACCATGGCCTAAGGTGGACAGACCTTGGTCCAGAATACATGTGGATTATGCGGGACCCATAGAGGGTTACTACTACTTAATAACAGTAGATATTTTCAGCAAATAGCCAGAAGTTTTCAGATTCAAACACCCGACGACAGAAAATACTATAAACTGTCTACATGAATTATTCGCGAGATTCGGCGTCGTGGATTGCTTGGTAACTGATAACGGTACACAATTTACCTCCAGCGACTTCAAAGAATTCTGTGAGACGTACCAAGTAAAGCATATTAAGATAGCTCCGTGCCACCTACGGTCTAACGGTCAAGCTGAAAGATTCGTAGACACACTAAAGAGAGCCAGCATACACCTATAGTACCCAAGAGATCAGTTAAACCAGGAGAACGGGTTTACTTCAGGATGTTCAGGAACAATATGGCTTACTGGGAACCTGGCACAATAATTAACAGACTAGGAAATGTGATGTACACAGTACAAGGCGAAAAGAAGACACATTGACCAAATACAAAAAAGACGGGTTGAGGAACCAAGCTCGTCACCTACAGAAAATGACGATTCAATGGATGCAATCTTTGAAGCTTTTGAGATTTAAAGACCACAGGAAGACACAGAAAGTAGAAGGTCAAACAGGAAGAGAAAATTTACCGAACTTCTGATTATCGACCATAAGAGGAAAAAATACTAAGACACCCCAAAAGGGATCTAAGAAGGGGTGTTGAGGGGTCTCCCCTTTTTACACAAATGAACTCACCCAGGGTATACATATACTACTGCCAGTGAATACCCGAACATGTAGTAGTGGAACGTTGGGTCGGTCAGTCGTAGTAGTAAGAGTAGAGTCGGTCGGTAGAATAACGTAGCGGCAAGAGTCACAGTCACGAGCACTTAGACTCAGTAAGAAGTCATACAGCGATACCAAAGACTATATATATATATTTCTACTAACCCTGCATTACTGGAACTACTAACCTGTATTACCAGTTTGTATTATTACGTTAATACATTTATTTTCCTATATTCATTCTTGGCGTTTGTTATTATTTGATACCGGATTTCATCCCGGAATCCACAACAGTTAGAATCACAGGTGATCTTGAGGCGGGAATATTTGCTGCTTTTCTGTTGCAGCCTGGCAATGGAACCATCGTAATGTGCCAAAATGGAGATATTTCACTCTCAGTTGGTTATGGAATTTCAGTCTCAAGTATCCCAGACTTGATTAACCATGTTTATCCAAACATTAAACACCATTTCATGAATTTAAACTGGCTTTGCGTGATTGCCATATTAGCCCCCCAGAATCAAACTGTGGGTGGATAGCATCAACGCGAAACTTCTCCAAGAAATTCCAAAAGAAAGCATGCAATAACTTTCCATTGGCACTGTGGTTGAAAAAGAGCAGGCAGTGAATTATCCAACATTCTTGAACTCATTGAATCCTCCTGGAATGTCATCACATAAGCCGGAACTAAAAGAAAATGTGCCAGTTATGCTATTAAGAAAACTGGCTACTTCAAAGCTTTGTAATGGAACAAGATTAATTATCAAGAAGATGGTTCCTCATTTCTTGGAAGCAGAGATCCTTGATGGTACAGGAAAGGATGAAAGAGTTCTAATTCCAAGAATCCCCTAAATTCCTCCAGATTATCTTTTTGAGTTCAAAAACTTCAGTTTCCAGTGAGAGTGAGCTATGCAATGTCAATCAATAAGTCCTAAGGACAATCATTGAAAGTAACTGGACTTCATCTAATAGAACCTTGCTTTTCTCTCGGTCAGCTCTATGTTGGTAGTTGAAGGGTTGGGAATGGAAAAAAGCTATTTGTACTGACCCCAAATGGGAAAACCAAAAATGTCAGCACTTAGAGTGCTTAGTGCAATCGTCAGGCGCCTGACGATTGTACTAGCATGAAACAGACTGTCGCCTCTAAGTGCTGACTTCCATGTCCACTTTTATATTTATATATATATATATATATATATATATATATATATAGAGAGAGAGAGAGAGAGAGAGAGAGTACGACACTTAATTTACACATTATTCATAAAATAAAAAGTTTAGGTTTTGGTTTATGACAGTTTACAGGTTGATTGTTATATCTATTAGCAATATTTGACATTTTTAAGCGTTTCACCCCAAGCAAGGCAGGAAGCCACTAGAACGCAAGGGGTTACAGAGAGTTGGAGCGAGAGCAAAGAGGAGTGATAGAGGAAAGGATGAAGAGAAGGATAGGGGATAGATCAGGGCATCTGGAGACGTCGATTGACATTACATTTCAATAGTTGAACATTATAGCTTTCAGGGAAACAAGAAAAGTGGCGGTAGTTCCACAGGTGAGAGGTGCGAGACATGAAGCTATTGGAGTAGAAGAGACGGCTACATTTAACAGTTTCGACAGTGAAAGGGGTGGAGGCGAGATGCCAGCCTAGTTGAGTGCTTAAATTCATGAAGTCTGGGAACCAGCGAAGGCAGCTCATCGGAGCAGTTACCGTGAAAGTATTTGTAAAAAGGACAGAGGGAGGTGACGGCACGTCTGTGAGAGAGCGACTGCAGGCGAGATGCCAAATCAGAGCCAATTACATTGCATATCCGTCTTTGGATTTTATCAAGAACCTTGAGACAAACAGAAGGGGCTGCAGACCATATATGGCAGCAATACTCCATGCAATGGCGAATGGTTGAGATATATACTTGCAATTCAAAATGGCCACCCTTTGCTTTCCTCATAGCCCTTAACCTATTCTCAACTGAAATGCTTAAAGCATCTATTTTAGTTGTTAAGAGGTTAAGGTCTTCACCTTCACTCACATTGTACAACAACGTCATAAGTGCTTCTTTCAGGTTTGACACGCTTGCGTTCTCCAATTTGGGTCACAGGATTAATGGCAGGACTTGGTGGAAATTGTCTTGTCAGAAAATCCACAGAAATGTCTTTTGCATCAGTTGTACGTCAGATTTCCTGATTGTCCAGGAGCTACTATTAAGTGAAGACATAGCGACTTCTCAATGTGTCTGCCAACCAAGACTACATATCTGTCTTCAACATTTGCCTGTGAACTCTTCTATTCATATTCATTTTTTCTTCGATGAAAACCGATTTCGAAACAATCGGAAGCAACTGTAACCCAAACCACGACACCAGTTTGTTTCTGTCGTTTGAAATGCGTTCTGACACCTTCGGGGATGTTTCAAGACGTGTCTTAAACGCTATCGTTTTGGTGGTTCACCGTAACCTGTGCAGAAAAAAACATTTTTAGCCTATCAAAACGAAGTCTTTGTCTGCGATATGCTGCATTTCCTCCATGTTCTTCCCTATACCAATTTGTTTTTTCTTGGAGGCACTTGAGATTAGGTATCGTCGTTGAATCTTGTATGGTTCTTAGACCTAATTCCTCTTACATAAACGTCCTTATTGATCTACCTAAAATATGCAGCTCTTTTGCCATCTTCCTCATGTTTCTTAGTTGATTTTTTTCTCCACCCTCTTCTTGACAGCTTCAGTGACACTCCTGATACAAACTGAAGGGTTTCTTCCAGGAATTGCATTTGCTGAGGTTGTTTGAAACATTTTCCATACATTAAAAACAATTTTCTGCAAATATTCCACCGTTTTATCGCCTCAATATTCTTCACACCAGCCATTTTCAATGCATCCGCTTTGAGCACATTTTGTTTGAACCGCCATATTTAATTAAGTTCTAAACAATAACATAAAAGAATGTTAGGAAACCTCATGCAAAACTATTTTTACGAATAGGTATGTTTCAGTTTATGCTTAAATAATGGCGAAATATTTATGCACCAGGTAACATATATATATATATATATATATATATATGTGTGTGTGTGTGTGTGTGTGTGTGTGTGTGTGTATGTGTGTGTGTGTGTGCGTGGGTGTGTGTGGGTGTGTTTTATGGTGTGCTATATTTATGGGATAAAGTGCTCAATATCAGTTGTTGGTTGTGTGGTTGTTTGGGGTTATATGGCATATCAAACACTATGGGTTATTTAATGCCAGATCCAGTTCCCACATATTTACTAAATATATATACTTTGCAAACGTAATTTAAGGATAACGTTAGCAACATCATTGTTTCAAAATAGCTGGCAACATCATTGTTTCAAAAAAGTATAGCGGGCAACATCGTTGTTTCAAAAAAGTATAGTTGGCAACATCATTGTTTCAAAATAGCTGGCAACATCATTGTTTCAACAAAGTATAGCTGGCAACATCATTGTTTCAAAATAACTGGCAACATCATTGTTTCAAAAAAGAATAGATGGCAACATTACTGTTTGAAAAAGGTATAGCTGGGAACATCATTGTTTCAAAATAGCTGGCAACATCATTGTTTCAAAAAAGTATAGTTGGCAACATCATTGTGTCAAAAATGTATAGCTGGCAAGATTACTGTTTGAAAAAGGTATAGCTAGGAACATCATTGTTTCAAAATAGCTGGCAACATCATTGTTTCAAAAAAGTATAGTTGGCAACATCATTGTGTCAAAAATGTATAGCTGGAAAAATCATTGTTTCAAAAAAGTATGCCTGGCAACAACATTGTTTCAAAATAACTGGCAACATCATTGTTTCAAAAAAGAATAGATGGCAACATCAATGTTTCAAAAAAGTATAGCTGGCAACATCATTTTTTCAAAAAAGTATAGCTGGCAACATTACTGTTTGAAAAAGGTATAGCTGGAAACATCATTGTTTCAAAATAGCTGGCAACATCATTGTTTCAAAAAAGTATAGTTGGCAACATCATTGTGTCAAAAATGTATAGCTGGCAAAATCATTGTTTCAAAAAAGTATAGCTGGAAACATCACTGTTTAAAAAAGGTATAGCTGGCAATATCATTGTTTCAAAATAGCTGGCAACATCATTGTTTCAAAAAAGTATAGTTGGCAACATCATTGTTTCAAAAAGTATAGCTGGCAACATCATTGTTTCACAAAAGTATAGCTGGCAAGATCATTGTTTCAAAAAAGTATAGTTGGCAACATCATTGTTTCAAAAAAGTATAGCTGGCAACATCATTGTTTCAAAAAAGTATAGTTGGCAACATCATTGTTTCAAAAAAGTGTAGCTGGCAACATCATTGTTTCAAAAAAGTATAGCTGACAACATCATTGTTTCAAAAAAGTATAGCTGGCAGCATCATTGTTTCAAAAAGTATAGCTGTCAACTTCACTGTTTAAAAAAGGTATAGCTGGCAACATCATTGCTTCAAAAAAGTATAGTTGTCAACATCATTGTTTCAAAATAGATGGCAACATCATTGTTTCAAAAAAGTATAGCTGGCAACATCATTGTTTCAAAAAAGTATAATTGGCAACATCATTGTTTCAAAAAAGTATAGCTGGCAACATCACTGTTTAAAAAAGGTATAGCTGGCAACATCATTGTTTCAAAAAAGTATAGCAGGCAACATTACTTTTTGAAAATGTATAGCTGGCAACATCATTGTTTCAAAATAGCTGGCAACATCATTTTTTCAAAAAGTATAGTTGGCAACATCATTGTTTCAAAAAAGTATAGCTGGAAACATCACTTTTTAAAAAAGGTATAGCTGTCAACTTCACTGTTTAAAAAAGGTATAGCTGGCAACATCATTGTTTCAAAATAGATGGCAACATCATTGTTTCAAAAAAGTATAGCTGGCAACATCATTGTTTCAAAAAAGTATAGTTGGCAACATCATTGTTTAAAAAAGTATAGCTGGAAACATCATTGTTTCAAAAACGTATAGCTGGCAACATCACTGTTTAAAAAAGGTATAGCTGGAAATATCATTGTTTCAAAATAGCTGTTAACATCATTGTTTCAAAAACGTCTAGCTGGCAACATCATTGTTTCAAAATAGATGGCAACATCATTGCTTCAAAAAAGTATAGTTGTCAACATCATTGTTTCAAAATAGCTGGCAACATCATTGTTTCAAAAAAGTATAGCTGGCAACATGATTGTTTCAAAAAAGTATAGTTGGCAACATCATTGTTTCAAAAAAGTATAGCTGGCGACATCACTGTTTTAAAAAGGTATAGCTGGCAACTTCATTGTTTCAAAAAAGTATAGCAGGCAACATCATTGTTTCAAAAAAGCTTAGCTGGAAATATTATTGTTTCCAAAAAGTATAACTGGCAACATCACTGTTTAAAAAAGGTATTATCATTGTTTCACAATAGCTTGCAACATCATTGTTTCAAAAAAGTAGAGTTGGCAACATCATTTTTTCAAAAAAGTATAGCTGGCAACATCATTGTTTCAAAATAGATGGCAACATCATTGCTTCAAAATAGCTGGCAACATCATTGTTTGAAAAAAGTATAGCTAGCAACATCATTGTTTCAAAATAACTGGCAACATCATTGTTTCAAAAATGGTATAGCTGGGAACATTACTTTTTAAAAATGTATAGCTGGCAACATCATTGTTTCAAAATAGCTAGCAACATCATTGTTTCAAAAAATTATAGCTGGCAACATCATTGTTTCAAAAAAGTATAGCTGGCAACATCATTGTTTCAAATAAGTATAGCTGGCAACATCATTGTTTCAAAAAAGTATAGCTGGCAGCATCATTGTATCAAAAAAGTTTAGCTGTCAACTTCACTGTTTAAAAAAGGTATAGCTGGCAACATCATTGTTTCAAAATAGCTGGCAACATCATTGCTTCAAAAAAGTATATCTGGCAACATCATTGTTTCAAAAAAGTATAGTTGGCAACATCATTGTTTCAAAAAAGTATAGCTGGCAACATCACTGTTTAAAAAAGGTATAGCTGGCAACATCATTGTTTCAAAAAAGTATAGCAGGCAACATCATTGTTTCAAAAAAGTATAGCTGGAAACATTATTGTTTCAAAAAAGTATATCTGGCAACATCACTGTTTAAAAAAGGTATAGCTGGAAATATCATTGTTTCAAAATAGCTGGCAACATCATTGTTTCAAAAAAGTATAGCTGGCAACATCATTGTTTCAAAAAAGTATAGCTGGAACATCACTGTTTCAAAAAAGTATAGCTGGCAACATCACTGTTTAAAAACGTATAGTTGGCAACATCATTGTTTCAAAATACCTAGCAACATCATTGTTTCAAAAAAGTATAGCTGGCAACATCATTGTTTACAAAAGGTATAGCTGGAAATATCATTGTTTCAAAAACGTATAGCTGGCAACATCATTGTTTCAAAATAACTGGCAACATCATTGTTTCAAAAAAGGTATAGCTGGCAATATCATTGTTTCAAAAAAGTATAGCTGGCAACATTACTTTTTAAGAATGTATAGCTGGCAGCATCATTGTTTCGAAAAGGTATGGCTGGCAACATCATTGTTTCAAAAAAGTATAGCTGGAAACACCAATGTTTCAAAATAGCTGGCAACATCATTGTTTCAAAAAAGTATAGTTGGGAACATCATTGTTTCAAAATAGTATAGCTGGCAACATCATTGTTTCAAAAAAGTATAGCTAGCAACATCACTGTTTAAAAAAGTATAGCTGGCAACATCATTCTTTCAAAATAGCTGGCAACATCATTCTTTCAAAAAAGTATAACTGGCAACATCACTGTTTAAAAAAGGTATTATCATTGTTTCACAATAGCTTGCAACATCATTGTTTCAAAAAAGTAGAGTTGGCAACATCATTGTTTCAAAAAAGTATAGCTGGCAACAACATTGTTTCAAAATAGCTGGCAACATCATTATTTCAAAAAAGTATAGTTGGCAACATCATTGTTTCAAAATAGTATAGCTGACAACATCATTGTTTCAAAAAAGTATAGCTGGCAACATCACTGTTTAAAAAAGGTATAGCTGGCAACATCATTGTTTCAAAAAAGTGTAGTTGGCAACATCATTGTTTCAATGTGCTCGAAAAGACCTGGAAGTTCACTATTTTCTCATAGCTTGGACCCCCAACAGGTGCTACCACCCCGGGTCAGGGTGGACCTGGGAACACCAGCAATTAAGAGGTGGTTCCACGCTTCCTCAAAACCTCCTGATCAGAGACCTTGCTGTTGGATGCAGGTTACCGTCGTACCCAGGACGGGCTCAATATCAGAGTTAGAGTTTAGGTAAATATAAATATAAAAATGAACATTGAAGTCAGCAATGTTCACTTTTATTTATATATATATATATATATATATATATATATATATATATATATATATATATATATATATGTGTGTGTGTGTGTGTGTGTGTGTGTGCATTTAATGTTTCATTGCCTTTTAAGAACGGTAAAGAATAATACCTGACAATTCCACCACACGCACGTAAACTTTCCTCAATAGTACACAGTTTAGGGTGTCAGTTGTGAAAATTTATCCTTGTCAAACCATTGATTGAACATTGTCTTATATCAGCCATTTTTTATTCACGTTTATCAATGGTTAGTTAAAATGATACATTTGTGCTTCCCATCAGTTACTGACGATACTTGACGTTGCTTAACTTCGGTGATCATGCGGGAACCGGTTTCTCAGCTGATGTTTAATAAAACGTGAGAGTTGGTTACAATTGTACCGAAAGGAAATGTGGAATATGTGGAAACAATGAAATGTCAAAGTTTACATTTTTCTTTTATAATGGGAAAACGTATAGCCGAAAGCGCTTGGAATTATAGAACATTTGGACAGTTTCTACAGACTCTGTGTCCAAAAAAGAAAACACTTGTTCGAACACAAGAAAAATTAAATAAAAGCTTAATCATAGTACCTTGTATGCCGTTTTTAATGAAACATGCATAAGTGAAGGATTGCTACCTAAATACACACACACACACGCATATATATATATATATATATATATATATATATGGGGTTGCAGTTAAATAGTATGGGAATCTTCTGTCTATCAATATTTTTATTTAATTTTTCAAATCTTCGAATTAGGTGTTCTCTCATAAAAAGATATATATTTTAGTGACATCCGAAATTTTATATATATATATATATATATATATATATATATATATATATATATATATATATATATATATATATATATATAAATGATATGGCCCTGAGGCGAACAAGGACGCTAACACAACAGAATGTTGACGTTCTCTCCGAGAAAGAGAAAAATCCAAACACCCAAGGATCCGATCAAATATCTCCAAATAGTCAGAAATAAAACTGAAGACAAACTTAAATCGTCTTCTGCTTCTGAAAACGACCAGGAAATTCTAAATCCTATTTCTGATATAACTAAAAGAAATATAACACCGTTTATATGTCGTCATCGTGACCGACTTCAAATTGGTTCCATGAAAAGTGAGAACACCAGATTTAACGAAAAAAACAGTTGTGTAAATCTAAACAGAAAAATAGTTTATAAGGAATGGAGTAACATTCGAAAGTAGTCGGAAAACATGAAATAAAAATAAATATGAATTTTGGCAAATGTAACGATACACAAAACAATTACTTCGGAAACTTGAAATATTAAATAAAATTTGATACACAGAATTTTCTAAATTAATTAACCAAATATTACTTACATTAGTTATACTGTACTAGTGATTAGAATTTCGAAGTATATATTTCATTATTCGTACTGTTATCTCGATCTTCATTGCCATATTCACAACGTTTCGGCAGTTCTAAGCTCCGGCCTTCTTCAGGTGAATGGAATTTCGAACTATATCTCTGAGATGAGGTATTATGATTACTTACATTATTTACATTATTCAGACTGTTATACTCATCTTCATTGCCATGTTCACAACGTTTCGGTGATTGTACACTCCGGCCTTCTTCAGGTGATTGGAATTTCGAACCGAACCCTTTATTTCGTTCAACGAGGTAGAATTGTTCTAGTTCCACGTGCCATGCCTCTTCCGGATGTCTCAGTTATTTCGCTTTAACTCAAATCTCAATTTTTTTTTTTTGGTTCACCACTGATGTAGCCTGGTATTTAACTCACAACTCTTTGGGTATACTCACCGGATCTAACCAACGAATTATTGCTGTTGAAATATGCCTTATTTAAATTATATATATATATATATATATATATATATATATATATATATATGGAGCACTATCTGGCACCGTATATTGAATTGTACTTGACAGTTTATATGTCGTCATCGTGAGTGACTTGAAATTGGTTCCATGAAAAGTGAGAACGCCAGATTTAACCCCCAAAAAAGTTGCGCAAATCTAAACAAGAAAATCGTTTATAACGAATGTACCAACATTTGAAAGTACTCGGAAAACATGAAATAAAAATAAATATGAACTTTTGCAAATTTAACAATTATACAAAACTAATTCGGAAATCAGAGAATAATTACGCCTGAGATAGATAGATAGATAGATAGATAGATAGATAGATAGATAGATAGATAGATAGATAGATAGATAGATGTGAAAATGAGATAGATAGATAGATAGATCGATAGATAGATGTGAAAATGAGATAGATAGATAGATAGATAGATAGATAGATAGATAGATAGATAGATAGATAGATAGATGTGAAAATCAGATAGATAGATAGATAGATAGATAGATAGATAGATAGATAGATAGATAGACATACATACATACATACATACATACATACATACATACTCTTACACACATTTGTTTAAAAAACTAGTTCTTTATTCAGAATTTCAGATTTTCTTGGTTTCGGGTGTAAATTTAAATATTATTTGTCGGATGTCTTAATAATGTCGGTCATCAATCGCCATTAACAAAGTGTTTTCATTGATAATGTTTGGACTATATGCATTTATTGTGTTTTTATGTACATAGCTTCATGTTTATTCAAATCTTCATACGTCATGTCTGTTTTTCAAATTATTTTATCTTCGCGGGTCTCTTTCGGCTCTTATGTCGCATTTGGGGGTGGGGGGGTAAAATATATTTAATAGGTTTCTTTCCCAACTTTAACAACATTTTATTGCTGGTGGTTTGTTGGTTTATATATATATATATACATATATATATATATATATATATATATATATATATATATATATATATATATATATATATACATACGTACATACATACATATATATACATATATATATATATACATACATACATACATATATATATATATATATACATATATATATATATGCATATATCTATCTATCTATATATATATATATATATATACATATATATATATATATATATATATATATATATATATATATATATATACATATATATATATATATATATATATATATATATATATATATATATATATATATATATATATACAATATTTATAGACGCAGAAAACTCAATATGGATGATTGGGACTATGTGGTTGTGAAAGAAATCGACACTGCCCCGTTGTTTGGCGCCTTCTTTCATGATCGCTTAAGGCGTGAATTCCAATGAGTGTTCATATATATATATATATATATATATATATATATATATATATATATATATATATATATATATATATACATATATATGATCAAAATATAGTCATATGGTGTACATTGATTGGTTAAAGAGTCCAATAGCAGGATAGAGCGTTTGTAAATATAAAATTGTAAATGGAGGTCAACACCCGGCATCGACAGTCTGTTTCATGCTTAAACGCAATCTTCAAGCCATGAGTCTTTTGTTTGACTCGATTATTCATATATGTAGGCCAATGTTGCATTACGGGTAGGAAGGTCAATTGTACTCTCGGTTATTGAGTGGGTGGTAACGGTTATGTTTCAAATTATTCTTGAGGCTGTTGCATAGAAAGCAGTTATTTGTAGCTATTTTATATTGGTGATTGTAAACAATATATATATATATATATATATATATATATATATATATATATATATATATATATATATATATATATATATATATATATATATATATATATACTCCTGGTCAAAATCTCAAGACCAGATACAAAAGGGTTAAAAAATATAAAATAGTTTTACTTTAATCGAAATATATTTGGGAAACATTTACATTTAATTAGAAAATGTAGTTTATCAACAAACAAGTGAACATTTTAAACTTTTAATTGATTAATTTAAACAAACATTGAAAAACGTATTTGGGTGGGGGGTTGGTGGAGGGGTTGGTCCTAAAGATAAGACCATGTAAATAAAAAAAGGCAAATACGGAAGAAACAAGTCACAACGACAATTTGATTCTCAGTATATCCTCCATTTTTGCGAAATATTTCGAAAATTCGCTTTGGCATACTCATTATTAACTTCTGTATGATGCTTGCCCAGGATGCATAAACTGCATGTTTCATGCAATATAGATTTTTTTTTCGAAAGAAATAATGGATTTTTTCATTAATCCGACCGATCTTTATTTCTTTAAAGGTTTTTTTTTCGGATACCCATATTTGAATAGACGCTCTGTTTACTTATTAAACAGTAAATTTACTTATTTTCGTCTACCGGCCTGCATATTCAAGAAATATTATTAAAGAAATAAATTTCATTTACTGATTTGCATCGTACCTAAGGTTTCCTAAAATGGTCAATATATATATATATATATATACACGTTTGTGCATATATACATATATATATATACATATATATATATGCACAAACGTGTGTGTATATATATATATATACACGTTTGTGCATATATATATATATATATATATATGCACAATCGTGTGTGTGTATATATATATATATATATATATATATATATATATATATATATATATATATATATATATACACGTTTGTGCATATATATACGCACAAACGTGCGTGTATATATATATACACGTTTGTATATATATATATATATATATATATATATATATATATATATATATGCACAATCGTGTGTGTGTGTGTATATATATATATATATATATTATATATATATATATATATATATATATCAATGCCCGTAAAAATATTGCTAGATCGTCACAAATACACCTAATAAATATTTATTTGTATTTTAATGTTTGCATCTGTTCGCGTGTGTTTCGGTGTGAGAGAAAGAAAGCCGGTGACAGAAAAAAGTTTCTTTGTGGACAGGTTTTATTTTCTATTTTCTCTAGTTTCAAAATATGTATCATGCAAGATAGATTTTTTTTCGAAAGAAGTTATGGATTTTTTATTAGTCCGACTTTATTTCTTTAAGCTTTATTTTTCGGATACCCATATTTGAATAGACGCTCCGTTTACTTATTAAACAGTAAATTTACTTATTTTCGTCTACCGGCCTGAATATTCAAGATTATTAAAGAAAAATATGCGCTCTCCGTTTCTTTAATAAGATTTCCTGAAAGCAAATGGATGACAGAACGTGATCTGGGTGAGATAGCAGAGGGTAGGAGCTGCAAGAAGGGGGAGAGCCATAATCGCCCACGTTCTGAAAGGACATGGCACATAAAAAGAAAGAAGACGAAAATAGGTAAATTTACTGTTTAATAAGCAAATGGCGCGTTTATTCAAATATTAGTACCCACTGAAAAATAAAAAGTTTAAAATGATAAAGATCTGTCAGGTTGATAAATAAAAAATCGATTAATTCTTTAGAAAATTACTTTGTTTACGGTTAGATACGAAACGGAGCAGCGTTAGTTTCCAGGTATCTGTGACAAGAAGGATTTCGAATAAAGACACTGTTCGTACCTTTCCTAGACTGGGGGAAGCTTCTTTGTGGGCGAGTCGGTTACGGCACTTAGGATCCAACGACGGTTTCCCTCTGCCCAGTTGGGGATGCAGTTCGAATATTGCAAGAGAATGCATATTTTTACTTAATAAGATTACTCAAATATTACGACCGATAATCGAAAATAAATACAGTTTAATAAATAAACGGAACGTCTAGTCACATATGAGTATCCTCTAAAACTAACGCCTAAAGTATACGCATATATATATATATATATATATATATATATATATATATATATATATATATATATATAAAAGTAGAGGGTTGGTACACATGGAATAAAATTCCAGTAACCGAAAACACTATTCTTAAGAGAGTGTTCTATACCGAGAGTATAGCTAATACATTTATTCAATTTTGTTTTGATATTTCTGGTATCTT
>OZ038493.1:87843264-87923264 GCA_964036315.1 Acanthosepion esculentum
ACCGCAAGACCGCCTATGCACCCACGCAAGATTATGCTTTGTGTCTGGTGGACAGGTCGTCTAGTGGTTCATTATGAACTGCTACCAACAGGCCAAACGGTCACTGGAGACCTATACTCGCAGCAATTGAAACGTGTGCAACAGGCATTGCGCCAGAAGGAGCCAGCACAGGTGAATCGCACATGTGTGCTTTTCCTCCATGACAACGACAGGCCGCATGTTGCGCGAGTGGTCAGGGATACCATACAGCAACTTGGGTGGAAGACTTTGTGCCATCCACCTTATTCACCTGACTCTGCACCATCCGATTACCACCTCTTCCACACCCTGGATAATCATCTTCGTGGGAAATCCTTCACTAATGAAGCAGACTTGTGCAAAGCCCTCACGGAATTCTTTGCGTCAACCCCCCCCCCCCCCGAGTTCTATCGCAAGGGCATTGAAGAGCTGGAGACACGTTGGCAGAAGGTGCTGGATGCCGATGGCGATTACTTCGAAGACTAAATATAAGCTACACTTACTGTGAAGCGTTTTCTTTTCTTCCTTTACAAACGGACAGAACTTTTTTGATTACCTTGTATATATATATATATATATATATATATATATATATATATATATATATATATATATATATATGATATATATATATATGATAGATAGATAGATAGATAAAAACAGAGTAAGATAGATAGATAGATAGATAGATAGATAGATAGATAGATAGATAGAAACAGAGTAAGATAAATAGATAGATAGATAGATAGATAGATAGATAGATAGATAGATAGATAGATAGATAGATAGAAACAGAGTAAGATAAATAGATAGATAGATAGAAACAGAGTACTATTGATAGATAGAAACAGAGTAAGATAGATAGATAGATAGATAGATAGATAGATAGATAGATAGATAGATAGATAGATAGATAGATAGATATCAATATTTCTCAACTTAATGATGCAAAAACATACATTTTATGAATTAAATATTTATTTCCGAAGGTCATCTCCTTCCTTGTTTATGCGCTTATTTCTTTTGGTTAATGACATAGACATAAAAATGAAAATATCAGATTCAAATACTTCAGTTGATACATTTAATTATTTATATCCGTAGATATGCATATATGCATATATTGCTATCGTTGGATGTCCACAAGTGTCGATGCGTGCTCGCGCCTGCGCAACTGAGTATATACAATGTTTGAAAGATATGAACTGAATAGACAGCTAGACACATAAATATTGTATTAGCTTTAAGAGCAATTTGCTGCGCGTTATGTATTGTCGTAAAGCGAACATGTGTTGCAGTCTTAGTTTATTCGATTTCCAGCATGAACACTTTCTTAAATTAATTGCTGCTCGGATCTTTCATGAGATCTCAAATGGATTCCTCGTCCTGCATTTCATTTGGTAGCAATTAAGCAAATGTGACATACAGGTTCCGTGTTATTCCTGAGTGAGATGTCTCTACCGTGAGGGGACAAAGATGACTTTTCAGGCTGGCATGTAATTTGGCAAGTAATCTACACATACAGCATCTCCTGTTAGCTTTAGCTGTTGGCTGATTTCAGGAAATCTTACTTGTCCATACTGTCTATGGAACTTTATATGATTAACAAGATTTCTTCTGGAGAGGATATATATATATATATATATATATGTGAGAAAGTAAGTATTAGTGAAATAGCGTTTTAAGGCATGTTACGTTTATGGGGTAAAAGTATATCTGCAAATATTGATAGCATGGACACAGAGATCAAAATCGAACGCCGACAGTGTCTTTCATGATTGAACGTAACCTTCAGGCTAAGTTTGTGCGTGTTTAATAGGCCAGTTAATATATATATATATATATATATATATATATATATATAATTTAATATGATTTAAAATATGGTTTCATCGCTACACAGGAATACACCATGTATGTAAAATCTGCTTTTTGTATGAATGATTCATGTAATATAAATTGAACTGCACCACATACTTGATATTAAAATAACTGATCCGACGTGTAACTTTCGGATAATAACTGTGACATTCCTCTATTTATTGAACAATTTAGTTCATGCCACATCGACTGAAAAACCTACTACTTCAAAAGAATTCTCCTATTACGATATTAGTAAAAAAATAAAAAAAACAACCCACACTCTTAAATTTTCAAAAATAAATTCAACCTCAGCATTGCGACCGCACGCTCCAAAGTTTCTTACCGTTAACAATAACACATTTCTAAAAAAACATATTTCGGATCACATCTAATCTTTCGTTGTTCTGTTATTACTTGGATGTAAAAATCAAATTTCCATACCTGATGATGTCTGTATGAATAGGCGAAAGTACTCGTATAAAAAGACCTTATGCAACTGGAATTTATTAAAAACAGGGATCATAACATTCATCTACAGGTTCGTGGGTTAATGTATCTTAATAAATTTGTTTGCAAATATATATTCTCGCCATTTATATCATTAACTTCACTATCTGTTTTTCTGTATGAATGATTTATGTAATATATATATATATATATATAAGTGGATATTGAGTTAATACCCAGAGGCGACAGTCTGTTTCATGCTAAACGCAATCGATGGTCTCTCTCTCTCTCTCTCTCTCTCTCTCTCTCTCTCTCTCTCTCTCTCTCTCATCACTTTATCCCATAAATATATCGTACATTAAGACTATATTTTACCATATATAAATTTAAATTTGGAGTTCCACAAGCGAAATTTGCGATAGAAGAAACTGTTAGCATAGAACTTACGGTTACATTTAGATATTTCAATTGTAATATGATGAAACCTTGCCGCCAATCTAGTACTGCGCTTCAATTCATAAGATCTAGATACCATAGAGGAAAGTTCATCGGAACAATTACCATGAAAATATTTATAGAAAAGGTACAGGTGAGCTACGTTACGGGAATGGAAAACGGACTGAAGCCGAGATGTCAGGTCAGCACCAACAATTTTACAGATTCTACTTTGGATTTTATCACGAGCGGCCCAGACAAAAAGAAATTACTGAATGAAGATAAATTGCCTTTTTAGACGAAAACGACAGGACAAAGAATCATGCCTGCTATAAAACTGACCAATACCCAATCCCCAAAAGACACTGAAAGACGAAGCGGGCTTTGGATAACAGACAGGGAAGACACCTGTTAGACTGTTTGCCTCCCCACTCACCAACGCCTCACCTCAACTTCGCTTGCTTATAGCAGTAGGTTACAACACAAAAATAAAATCTGATTTATTGCTATTTTTTCAGTGATTCGGACGAAAGGTAATTTTTAAGCTACAAGCGTTTCACTGGAAGAAGCTGCACCTTGTCGACGAACCTGGTGTCCGGTCTGAGACGCAATTCAACATGGTATAATGGTTAGTGGCTCGGAACGGGAAATAGGTGAAACGAGATTGAATGTCGGACGAGATCGTGGCTCTCGCACAAATACTGTTGGAAAACGGTATTGGCTCTATCTCTCCTCCCCAGCTAAGGTTTAAAAAGTAAAGTTGATTGAACCTTCTGGCCGTGGTTGGTAAGCAACAACTTTGAATTCAAAACGTTGCCATGGTTATGCATATTTTCGAACTATAACTATAAGGTTAGCTCAACATAACTATAGTATAAACGACAGGTTCGCTATATAAGTAAAAAAATACATATGGGTCTGAGCAGAAGGTCATGCTCGGAAACGAACTGTTATGCAGTTGGTAAGAACACAAATTGATTTGCAATGTGCCTTCAAGTCGAAATAAAACAGATAAGGAAATGAGATGTTTTATGTTTATACGACAAATATCTTTGCAGTCTATTTATAAATAATACTTCTTCTTCTTCTTCTTCTTCAAAGTGCCTCGTCAGAACATTGGCAATCATGGCTCTCCACAATTTCCTGTCCTTTGTAGCTCTTAATAAATATCGTATTTTTATTATCTCTTCTAAACCCTGTTCTGCCATTCATTTACTCAAGCACGCTAAGTGGGTTATGCGTCGTTGTCCTCTTGCCTTCAATCTGTCCTGTGAGTGTAAAATTTTCCAAGCCTGCATTCCTCATTATATTTCCTAGAAATCTCAACTGCCTCTTTGATGTTAAGTATAAGTGTACTTTTTGTTTCCATTTTCTCTAAAACTTCGTCATTGCTCACATGTTTGATCCATGGTATGCTCAGCATCCTTCTGTAGAATCACATTTGTGCTGCTTCAAGTTTCTTCTTCATCTATCAGAAGATCGTCCAGCATTCACTGCTTTATAGGGGGTCTGATATTATATAACAATTCAGTACTCTTTTATTTGTTTCTAACGAATTTTCCCTGTTTCTTAATACTTTGCTTAGCTTTTTGATGACATTTTTCGCTATCCCAATGCCTCTTCAGATTTTGGTGCCACCCTTTTCGCTATTCTGTTAAAACACTTCCCAGATTTCTAAATTTTTGTACTGGTTTGATTTTTGTATCTCCAATTTGTAATTCGTATATTGATTTGTTCCTTTTACTGACAACCATAGGCTCCATCTTCTTAGTTAGTCCTTTCTTCTCGCTTTTCTTCACTATCTTCTGTAAGACTTCTTCCTATGTCTGCTATTAACACGGTGTCATCTCCATATCTTATAACTATTTGCCCATAGCTGGGACCCTAACAGGTGCTACCACTCCGGGTCAGGGTGGAACTGGGAACACCAGCAATTAAGAGGTGGTTCCATGCTCCTCAAAATCTTCTGATCAGAGGCCTTGCTGCCGGATGTAGTTTATCATCATACCCAGGACGCCCTGCTAGTATTATAATGCTCTCTGAATTGCCTCAGTGTATAGGTTGAATGTCCGGTGAGAAGACACATCCTTGTTCTACACACCTTTCTAGTTTTGTATATTTGCTGAATTCATCTATCCGTTCATGTGCATGCGTAATCGCACCAACATAGCAAATTTAGTCCGATGAACTTTTTCTACTTTATCATATATATATATATATATATATATATATATATATATATATATATAAGCTTTCTAGATATTTAATGGATTTTAATTCGCTATGAATTTCATTTCTTTAAATGTTATTTTAAAGGATATATGTGTTTCAGTAGACAATTTCTCAAACAATAAAATTAATGTCTACCAGCCTAGACATAGAAAGTCTGCCGAGAGGTATATTTCCTTAATAAGGCTTTCTATACATAGGCCGGTCGATATTGAATTCAGTTAGGTATAACTATTCAAATATCTGTATCCACTAAAATAACTTTTTACAGTAACGTAAATAAAAACTTTATAAATGATAAGAATTCAAATAATTGACATAAGTAGAAAAGAACGTCGCGTTCGTTGGTAAATGAGTTTTTTTTGGGGGGGGGGTTCAATATAGAGATTGAGCTTACTCTGGTTTGGGCACAAAGCCACATGTATGTGACACACAGTGAGGATCAAAATCTCTTTTTAGTAGTAATAGTCAACTAGATTAGTGCGTTATTTGGCCCAGTGTGTATTGTTGTTGCATAGTTTTGGAAAATTAAGGCAAATGCTGTTTTTAATCAAATCTATCTAGTTGTTTTGATGAATCGTTAATGTCTCGATCTCATCAATTTAAGCTTCACTATTAGATTGGCAGTCAGCTCTTATATTTTACTGATGAAATTGTTAGACGTAAACCGTAAGTCCTATTCTGACTGTTTCTTCTCTCGTACTTCTTTCTTCTCTACCAACTTCTTGATTTCCTGATAACTACGATCTTCAAGAATTTAAATGCAATGTCAATCTTCATCTTCCCTCCTGCAGCCTGCTTTTTAATTGTCCTTCCTACTCAATAATGTTTACTCAGTTTATTTCACTTTTAGTAACGCATTGCGTCTTAGTGGCTTTATCGCCTTAGGGTGATATGATTTTTTAAAAAATTGTAAATGGATGATTTCTTTTTAAAACTGTAAATAATACAATTTTTAAAGGACTATATATTATGCTCCTTAAAAACAGCTTGTCAGTGAAAGTGATAGCTATCCTAATAAAAGTAAAAATAGGAGATGTAACATCGAGGGCTTCTACTACTGTTGGCGATGCTGCTACTAAAACCTCATCTGCACGTTCAGGGTTCTTTTACATTTTCAACTGGATAGGGAAATGACTTTCTGGGTTACTATCTTATAAAAGTCGTCGTAATTCCAATATGTCAGAACCTACAAGTTGTTGGCCAGTTAGACATAGCCAAGTTTATTTCGTTCTATTCACTTTGGTTTTTGTGCATTTCAAGTAATGTTCTTCATTCATTTTTTGACTTCAACAAGTCACGTATAGTGGCGTTTCTCGTTAACTGTCTTTTGTATCTGCTTCCAAAAAATACGATTTCCTATGTAAACGCCAAGAACTTCATCGTCTTTTGAAGATGTTGGAGCAGTCTTAAAAATGTCTTTCGTTTTTAATTCTGTTTTTTTTTTTCTAATTATCTGTCTTCCATTTTTTCCCAAGAGACCGTTCGTTCACCCCCACCATTTATTTTCCCCTCCAAATCTTTCTGCTTTTTACATTTCCTTTTTTTTTCTCCTTTCTTTCCTTGTCTTCTTACTTTAACTTCTTTTCTTTCTTTCTGTCAACTTTTGTTCTGTCTTATTTTTTCACCACGATTAAAATTTTCTCCTAATTCAATTACGCATCAAGTCAAAACCTCAAGTAACGACAGCACTCACTTCTGCTGCAGTCGCTACTTAACTCGAGAAAAGTTAAACTTTAACATTTTAGCATCACAAATCAGTCGAGCAAGTCGTCGACTTTTAAGCAGACGCGTCAAGTTTCTTTCTTTTTTAATATTTATCTAATCTTTTACGTCACAAATCCTTTAATCTATCGACATATTTTTAAGGGCCATTTCAGTTAAATACAAATTGTCTTTTCCCAAACTCTTTGCTGAACTTCGAGGTGGAAATTGTTGTTGTCAACTTTGTCAATAAGTAGTTGTTTCTGAGAATAACATCAATGGCTTGTTAAGAGCTTCAGCTGAAAATAGGCAGTTTTAGTCCTGAAGTCGAACTTAGATTTCTGCATCGTAACGTTTTATTCTGTTTTATTTAGACGTTCTAGACACGTATGTGATCTCATACATGAAGTCACCAGAAGGATTTCTAGACAAGAGCTACCGAGGGTGTAATGAATAAACTTCGAAATACAATTAGACAAACACATTTTTGGAAAAAAATTAAGTCGGCATTAAGTAACTCATTGTGGTTGATATGCCGTAAAACAAAACAAACCAAAAAAAATTTTTTTTTAAAGTCGATTTTTATATCAA
Source organism: Acanthosepion esculentum (assembly GCA_964036315.1). Taxonomy (NCBI): domain Eukaryota; kingdom Metazoa; phylum Mollusca; class Cephalopoda; order Sepiida; family Sepiidae; genus Acanthosepion; species Acanthosepion esculentum. The sequence continues at coordinate 87,850,552 of OZ038493.1, forward strand.
AATTAACTTTTCAAAGTTCTTTTATTGCATTCATGCATTTATTTTATCCATATTTACTGAATCCATCCGAGTTTACGTCAAGGAAAGGGATTCTATTTTGAATGTTGAGTTAATTTCATCTTTCTTTAATATAACAATGTCGTCAATATATCTGATATATAAAGGGTTTGTTAAAATTATTAAAAACTTTCTTTTCTACATGGGTCATGTAGAAATTAGATAAAGAGGGACCCAGAGGCGAGCCTATAGCTACGTCATCAATCTGTGTGTAAATGCTACCATAATATTTGTAAAATGGTTCTTGTATGTTGCAATACATACATTATATATGTATATATATAATTAAGTAATTCATTGAGTCTGAAAGAAACCTCAACAGAATGCAGAAAGCACTGGACGGCCGTTTCGTCCTTTATTTGGGACTCATCAGCAATGCTCACTGCTGATGAGTCCCAAATATAGGACGAAACGGCCGTCCAGTGCTTTCTGCATTCTGTTGAGGTTTCTTTCAGACTGAATGAATTACTTAATTATAATTATCATATCCTCCTTACAATTTATATATATATATATATATATATATATATATATATATATAGTGATTTTCCAGGCGTAGCTTAGATGTGGCACAAGTCCGAAAGTATGGGGCACCCAGTGAGGATCGAGTAGTGAGTTCGATACTCACTGGGTACCCCATACTATCGGCCTTGTGCCATATCTAAGCTACACTTGGAAAATCGCTGGGACTCCTCGAGGTGGTGTAATCGGTAGCAAGCTTGTCTTGATAGAACAATTACGACACAGTAGTGAGTTCGATCCTCACTGGGTGCCCCCTACTTTCGGATTGTGCCACGTCCAAGCTACGCATAGAAAATCACTATATGTAATATCGGACTAAATTTGTTAAGTTGGTAGGACTACGCATGCGCACGACGGAGAGGTGTTAGGAATTTTATCTTTTTTTTTATCTCGCCGAATTTCGTCCTTTAGGACTTTATCGGAGTAAATTTGTTATGTTGCTGTAATTACATATGAACACGAAGGACGAAGGATGCTGGAAATTTTTAATTATTTTTTTTTATCTAGACGATTTCATTTAGGTTCTTTTTCTTTTCATCATTTTTGTTAGCAGATATCCAACAGTGTGATAAATGAAATGTTGTAAGAGCCATGGCGCAAATTTACTGTAAATGACCTTGCGATCAAGGCACTCTGTAAACATTTTCGTCGGAGTGATTTTTTTTTATCCTTTGATCAAGTTTAGCATTTTTTATGTCAAAATTGTGGAGTTTCGTTACGCATTTGATGTATTGTTTTGTAAAATATGGCTTTTATGTTCGCGCACACACACACACACACACACACACACACACATATGTATATATACATATATATATATATACATATATATATACATACATATATATATATATATATATATATATATATATATATATATATATAGTTTTAAGGTGTGCTACATTTATGGAATAAAATGCTCAATATCAGGGATAGAGCGTATTTATATTATATATAAGTGAACATTGAAGTCAACACTCATAGGCGTCAGACTGTTTCATGCTAGACGCAATCATCAGGCCATTTATACTTGAATAAACAAGAGTGGTCTCCCCTTGTTTCGTTACTCTCCTCTTTGAGAGGGCTATCTCTGTTTACTGGGACTATAAAAGGACACTATACGCGAACACCTGCGTACTTGTGTCATTGCTGTCAGTATCCTTTGTTTACACCAGTTTTATTAAATACAACGGACGAGTAAATGTCTGTTATGCCTTTTGTTGATTTTTTCTTGGTAACAAATAAGTCGATTGATGTTAAGTGAAAACTTGTAAAGGAACTTGCCGAACTTGTGTGTAATGTTCCGAAAGGTGATAATATCCCTTCCGCGTCCCAAAACCCAACTGTATTAACTGCTAATTTCCTTAGTTATCGAAGTGAATGCCCTATAAAAAAATACCTTATCAACTGTGCCAAATAAATCTCTTCTTCCATAAAATTATACTGTTATGCTCTATCTTTACTGGAACCAAATCAGATCTCAAACTAGAGTACTGCTGCAATATATGGGCTTCCCAGCCTTGATAAAGTTCCGAAGCGTCTCCCCGACATTGCGGGTGATTAATTATTTTCCACTCCATCGACCATATCCCACATGCAAAACATTCAAGTTTTTCGCTACTCTATTATGATCCTTGTCTTAAAACAATTTTGTCCTGGTGTGGCAATAATAAAAAACTGTTTATATATATATATATATATATATATATATATATATATATATATATATATATATATATATATATATATATATATATATATATATTAGTACAAGAACGCACAATTTTAAAACTTAAAAAATTCAACCTCAGCGTCGTGACTGCACGCTCCAAGAGTATTATTACAGTTAACAATCTCACATTTCTAAAAACACTTCTTTCGGATTACACTTTATCTTTCGATGTCCTGTTATTACCTGGATGTAAAAAACTTACTTATTTCCCTACCTGAAGATGATTGTATGAAACAATTGAAAGCTAGTAGTAAAAAAAGACCTGATAAAACCGGAATTTATAAACAAGGATCATACCATTCATTAACGGATTCGAGGTTAATGTATTTTATTATTAAAAATTGTTTGTGAGAGTGATTTTTGCCATTTATATCATTAACTTCATTATCTGCTTTTCGTATGAATGATTCACGTAATATATATATATATATATATATATATATATATATATAATTTATTCGAAAATTATAACATAAATATGTTATAAAACCACTACAAAAATAGTTTTCCTTCTTTATTCTACATTCAAAAACCACCACTTGATAAGACACCAGAAGTGTTGAAACAAAATGGCTATTTTTCTGGTGATTTTATAACATATTTATGTTATAATTTTCGAGTAAATTATATTTGGTCTACTTTGTATTGAGCACTCTTTTAAGAATAGTATTTTTTGGTTATTTGAATTTATTCCGTATACACCAATCCTATACTTGGGTATATATATATATATATATATATATATATATATATATATATATATATATATATATATATATATATATATATAAACTGCGTCTAGAGATTATATACAAAAGAGGTATTGTCAAATATTTTATATAAAATTCATAGATATGTGTTATCCAATGAAATAATTTCTACTAATTTATGTATAGTGAGTAAGCATGAAAGCAATTAAGTCCCAATTTTCAATTTCAGATTGATATTTAGTATTTTTTCAGTAATTATAGCAATTTGCAGTGTCAAGAGATTAATTGCAAGAACTAGAATTTAGTATTATGGCTCGTAAAAAAGAACTAACAATGAATGAAAAGAACTATATAATCAAAGAAATTATCAAAGGAAAGTCTTCGCTTCAAATTTCTAAGGATTTGAAAAGGGATCATCGAACAATCAAGAAAATATGTCAAAAGGAAAAAAAAGTCTCAAGCTGAATTCAGGAATTTAACAAAGCGAGATCTATCACATATCCGAAGAGAATTAATAAGAAACCCAAATGCGTCAAGTGCGTTCATATTTGAGGCCGCTGTAGCTCCTATGGTGTCAAGGATGGAAGTTTGCTGATGTAAAAAATCAAATAAAGAAACCCATTTTAACAAAAAAACATAAGGAAAGAAGATTGCAGTGGGCAAAAAAATATATGAAAACTGATTTCAGTAAAGTGCTTTTTACAGACGAATCAAGGATCACCCTCGATGGGCCCGATGGAAGCGCTCGAGGATGGGTTTGCAAGCAATATGACTCAGGAAATTTTTTAAAACGCCAACAAGGCGGCGGTGGGATCATGATATGAGCTGGGATTATTGGTAATGAGCTCGTGGGTCCATTTAAACTGAAAGACGGGGTTAAAATGAATTCCAATAGTTACTGTGATTTTCTAGATCAATATTTCTTTGAATGGCTTGATAACCAGTCTTTAGCCAAGCGTAGATCTATGATCTTTATGCAAGACAACGCACCAAGTCATGCATCAAATTTTACTAAATTCTGATTGAAAGAAAAGGGATTTGTTGAAGATTCTCTTACGGACTGGCCTTCAAATAGCTGTGACTTGAATCCCATTGAGAACCTGTGGAGCATCCTCAAGAGAGATATTTATTCTAATGGAAGGCAATTCAACAGCAAGTGTGACCTCTGGGAGGCAGTTAAGGTTGCTGCAAACAACTTACCAGCCGCTAAAATTGCAAATCTAACATCACATGTTGACAATAGGCTGATAAGGGTTATTGAAAAGAAAGGAGAATTTGTGCAATAAATTTTAGGAGGTTCTTATTATTTTTTGTTAATATATATTATATTTTTAAAATAAAATGTTTTTTATGTTTTTCCTTTAAGAAATTGACGAATTTGTTCTAAAATCTTTTCATATTATTTTTTTACATTAGTTTTACAAGGTATAATAATGTAAAAGTATCAAAATAAATAGTTGCAAATAAACTACTGACAGTCAAATTTGTCTGTTTTGTTAACTTAGCAAAATTTTTTCCAACCAAAAACAATAGTTTTCTCTATCACTATATATCTAAGTTAATAATATTGAGTAGAATCTAAACAACATCATAATAGGACTTTTAACATTAAAGACGCATCTCATCATACCAATTCATAACTTGCATATAATCTCTAGACGCAGTTTATATATATATATATATATATATATATATATATATATATATATATATATATACCCAAATGAAAGAAATAACAGATGGAGTAAAATTCCACTGTTCGTAGCATTTACTTTTAAGAAGGTGCTCAGTACAAAGTGGAGCAATATATTATTATTATTAGTAGTAGTAGTAGTAGTAGTAGTAGTAGTAGTAGTAGTATAGGAGATTATAATAAAAAGCATTCTTGAATTCGGTACACAAAATCTCTCCTGTTTTAATACTTTGATTGTACTTCTTCAGGCGATGGTAAGTAAATGGTGATTAAATGATTTTTAAGAAAATTTAAAACCAAAAACAAATTTTAAATCATTTAACCACTGTTAGTCTATATTTGATCCCATTTCATAAATTGAACACTATACAATGAAATTTCAGGTAAAATATTCGCCAAATACCTTCGTATAATGTGACGGACTTAATGGTGCAAAATTGTTATATGTAATTTATTTGGGTCTTAATGTAATCTGTTTTTAACTTTTAGTGGTGATTTTCCTGGTAGTTTTTTTTTTACTCAGGACTGAATCTGAAAACCGGAAACTTTAACGCCATAATAAAATCACAAATTTAAAGACCACCTCCAAAAAATAAATTACATATGACAATGTTACATCATTTCGTCCGTAACCTTGCACCTAATTATTTGGTTAATATCTTATCTGAAATTTCATAGTATAATGTTCAATTTATGTAATTAATATTCACCAATAGATTAAGAATCACCGACAAGGAAGGAGAGTATTTTGAAAATGAAATAGTTGATGTTTAAAATAAATGTTCTTCATTAGGTTGAGGACTTATGGATGTACCTGCGTACATCGAAAGATCCTTATCTAATATTTCTTGTAAATTTCATTTGCAGTGTCTCCAAATAAGTTTCACTAAATTGTATTTTTATGACTCCCTTAACACGCCTTGTAACATATTTTAAATGAACAAAGTCTGTTGGCAAGATAACATAACTACAATAGAATTTTAAATTAGTCAAGTTTTCATTGGTAAATTGTCTGAAAGAGATAAGAACATGCTTAAAGGATACTCACCATTCTATCAAACAGAATAAAGGATAAGATATTTTAATGAAACAACAGGGCATACCTTAATATTCACGTACTATTTTCGCCATCTCCAAATACCTTTTACCATCAAAGTTAGCAAGTGAAGCATCTTGAATATAAAACCTCTTCTTACCTTCAGATCTGATAATGAACTTCAATAATTCGGAACAGATTACTCTCTTTTTACCTACGTGGAAATAAGATTAGCTTAAGGCTGCTTCGTGGGTGATGAATATTTTCCAATCTACGGCATCTTTCCCACAGACGCAACGTTGCAAATGCGTTGCTACACCATCGCTAATTCAACTGTAAATATTCAGATGAGCTTCGTTCTCTATTTCCACCAATTCAGACTTTTATAGCTTATAACACTCCATGTCACTTCCCCAAAGTCAAATCACCCACATTTCCTTATTATTCCACTTGTACAAAGGAAGTTCCACTAAGCAGCTTTCCCCCCTGAGAACTAATACTTTATATAACAAACACCCGTGAGGATAATTCCCCGAGCAGAGTAACAATCTTAACCTCTTCAATAGTCAATAGTCAATCCCTATTCTCCGTACCCTCATAATTTTCACTTCCTTCTACCCCCACTTACATTCATATTATCCTCATTCAGTAACACTCTAACTTGGATTAACTTTAGTTTTTAAAAAGTAGGAAGATAATTGCTAATAGGATAGGGTAACATTATTTAACTTTTATTAATATTAAATGCTATTCATCAGTATTTTCTTTTACTGTGAAAATCAAGAACATTATTTCCATAAGATCATTCAGAAAGTGCAACATGTTATAAAGACGTTTTGTCTTTTGATGAGTTTTATTCTTAAAATGCCCAAAGAAATTTTCACTGCTTATCCATCATCTGCTGAGAAAGAGGTGTCAAGAGTAAAAGCAAACGTAAAATTATTTTCTGCTTAATCTACATGTAAAATTCTATGAATTCCGTTTGTTCCTCCATCCGTCCGTCACACCATCTAAAATAGTCACACATTGGCCGAGCGAAACAAAATTTTGAGAAGTGCAAACAAGTAAGGGGTACAAACTACAGTTGGTTTTTACTAGGGTGCGTAGCTTAGTACAATAAATGTTCATTAGTTTTTTGGGGGGAAAAATTAAAAGTTGTATTATTTAACATACAAAATACTCTCACTATTTAAAAAAATGATTAAAATAACAAATGCTTATTTAATAAAAATGCAATTTTATTTTTTGCATAACTTTTAATTTTTCTATACAAGAATCCAGTGTCCAGTTCGCCGTGCGTTTGTGAGAACTATAAACACATCACATGACCAAAAGCTACAAAAAGTTGAAATTTGGCTCTAAAAAGAAATAATTAATCATGGCTAATTGTATGTTGCATGCTCAAGAGTAAGAAACCGTAAGAATTTATTCTTCGCTTTTAGAAAAAAAGGAATTTTATTAAAAATATTGTTTACCATAAAGACCTATTAAATTAAATTAAAAATGTATTAAACAGCGAAGTAAGGTTTTTGTCAAAATATTTTTCCAAACAAATCAGCTTCTTCAAATTTAATCGATTGGTTTGCGAAATTGAACGAAACGTAGAGTTTGTAAATCTCGACAAAAATGTTAGCGATAACTTCAACAATACTACATATTGTGTGTATTTCAACACGCGTTAGGTCTAGTCTATAAAAATCCTAGATTATTTATGTTGAAATTATAAGCAATGCTATTGTAAAATGACTTAAATTTAGTGTGTTTTTGACGTTACGGGCTGACTACTAGCCCCATAATAGTGAAAAGCACATTAGCTGGTTGCAAAACAAATCTAGTGATACCAAAATACACTTACTAATGAACCAATTTTTCTTTTCTATTTTCAAAAACTACTGAACAGCCGAGTTAGCAAAGTGCGATGGTCAAATTGCAAAATCTATCTGATCGTTTCTTAGGTTAATTTTGACAGTCTCTTAAGTCCGAATATGTTAGACGTTTCTCAAAATCTCACGGAAACCATTTAAAAATAATTTTTGTCTCTTCAGACAAAAATGACTTGAAATAATATGATAATGCTTTCTTTCTTTAATAGGCAAAAAGTCTGTAAAAATCGATTCTTACCAATATCTTCTTATAGACATAATAAGTAATGATTGAATTAATTCTCTTTTTCTGAAGATGTAAGCAAAATTGACAGTAAATCCATTGGTAAATTTCAAATCTCGTTAGCCGATTTTCAAGTTGTCACCAGCTGTTCCATTCAGCGCTGTAAAGACGAATAGATTGAGAAACTGGCGTTCTTTTGTTTCACTGAAAAAAGTTGAGAAAAAAGGTAAATGGCCGATGAAATAAACGCATGCAAATGAACTTCTCAAGAAAGAGAAGAGTAAGAATATTTAAAATGGTGAGCAAGAAATAAATTTGTTACCTAAGGAAATTTGTAATTAAGTGGACATTTCGAAGACTCTGTAGTGTCTGTCTCTTGAAGATAATCCGTTATGATATACTACACTGATTTTATCGGATTCCTTTTCTTTCATCAAGAGATCAATATTCCTGCATAGGATTATATTCTTCGTTGTCGAGGATTTTACAAGTGCAAATCCACAAAAACAATGTTAATCGATGGGGACATGGTGAACTTGACATCAGAATTATATGGAAATCGACTATTCATTCAAATGGTTCTACGTTAAGTCAGTGTTTTATCACTTCACTTGTCAGCAAGAGGAATAGCCCAGGGCGCAAACTACGCGTCTAAATCAATCAGGTGCGAAAATTTAAATATCTGGTAAGTGTTTTAACAGACGAAGGAAAATGTGGCACCGAAATCCGAAGGCGCATTGAAATAAAAACAGTACATTCTAAAGAGAAGAGTGCTTACCTGCTGTAATATCAGTTTTGCTATATAACAGTGAACACTGGAGAATTTCCTCGCAGATGAAGAGAAATCTTCAGGCAACAGAGATGCGGTTCAACGAAAGAATGCTGAGAATACCATAGACGGAGCATGTAAGCAACGAGGAAGTTTAATAAAAAAAGAAAAGCAAAAAGGACGATTATATTTAGTATCAGAAAAATCACTCCATCATAATTACCATCGTAACCTAGCAAAGGTTACTGGATGAGGAATAACCAAAACGGAGGTTGGAAATGAAATGGTAATCTTAATAACATCAACAAAATACAATACTCGCCAGCGGCGTGAAGTAGGTAAACCACTGCTAGTGGTGGACTACTTAGCATATTACCCCAATTACAATGGCTTCCAACTGGGAGATACCCATTAGTGTACAGAGATACAGTATATAACAGTTACCTTCCAGACTCAGTTTGCAACAGAAAATTAATAATTTTATTTTCACTATACGAGGATTCAGGCAAAATGTAATATCTGTTCTAAATCAATTCTAAAATGTAAGCATAGTAAATAGATTAGTAAACAGAGTTAGCAACAATCCTAGTGTGAAAGGAGAAACTGTCTGTAGTAGCAGATCAGTTGTTTGCCTTGAATGAAGATAAGGCCAAACAGGATGACAAAAGAATCGCGATTGCAAAACTCTGTGAAAGCATTCAGGCGAACTTTGTATTGTTTGCAGTTTGAGCCAGTCTCTTGGCTATTCAAAGATCTGTGAGAAGCCTGTTTCCAGACTTCATGAAGAATCAGAACAAGGCTGCTACACAAGATCCTTTCGTAAACAGGAGAGTCACAAGAGATGACACATGAGTCTGCTACAATGCGCTAGAGAGAAAATGATCAATAGTGTTATAACGGGAGAGATATTGGAAAGAAGGTTTATTCTCCCTTTAGTATTTCTCCCATTGTGAGGATTATTATATCCATGATATAATAGCACCGTATTTAACGAACGAAACGGAATGTCTAAAAGGAAAAGGAATGACAAAACTGCTTTGTTCTTAGAGAAACTTTTATAATACTAGGAGATACATAAAACTATATATACATATTTACACGTGTCACATGCAGAGAAAAGTATAAAACAGAAAGTGAAAGGAGAAACAAAACGGAAATAATATGGAGATTCTTCTGTGTTTCTGGAGGAGCTATGTTTAAGAATCCAGATTCAAGCAGGCAGTATCCATCTACTATGTCCTAAGCGATGACATACTGTGACACCGTGTGACACTGGAAAACGGAAAGAAAGGGGTTAAATTAAAAACATAGCTCGGAACAAGACGAGAAGGGATGAAGAATAGAACGATGGACAAACTGAGAGAAGGAAAAGGGATTTCTTTTTAGGGAAGAAAATGCTTCGAAGAAGAGTGAGTTTGTTACAAGATATTACCACAAGGAGCCATGTGGCGATATTTAGTTGACAGCTGATTAATGAGGCAGCTTAAGAAGCACCGGTTACGAAAGCACACTTTGGAAAGGTAAAATTTGGTGATCTCTGAACCAAATCAAGGCAATAGAGTTTCCTGGTGTAAAATCCCAGGACCCAGGGTGCTTAGAGTACAATGACCCTGGCGGGATTGGGGAGATGACTGACCGGAGGAAGCAGCTGGTAAATTTCTGATTTATGAGCAAAGTCAGGCTGAGAAATTTCACTGACGCGAAATTTAGATTAATTAATGACCGCGAACTAAGGCCACGCCATTCGACTGAGATCCATATTGGCCCAAAAACGGCCAAAGTGACAGGCGCAGATGAAATACCGAGGAAAACGGAGGAATTGCCTATGCACATTGGGAAGTGTTGGTGCGAGGCACAAATAAGAGAAGGAAGGAGTTGGGTCGATCGATACCGTGTGACCGCTACCCATGGGAAAATGGATCTCTCCGAATTTGGAAGTATAATTAATTATCCAGAGCCAGACAACAAATAGATTCTTGTTGGGGATAAGGAAACCACCGAATCCCCATATCCACGTCAATACCACCCCCACCCCTGGAAGTCAAAATAACCAGAATACTGAGATGAACAAGACACAGAGGTTGCAAGTGTTCCAGACGAAGGACGATCACTCTGCCGAAACCCATGTGACTTAATGTCAGAGAGATTCTCCCCCAACGGCCTTGTTCCAGACTTAGCCAAGTTGAGCATAATGTCACAATAAAACTCAATCTGGGTAGGGTTAATGTTTTGTACCTAGAACCAAATCTTTGTATAAATACAATATATAAATTTTCATAGAATTAGTCACTGAAGAACACTTGTCTTTCCATTATCTGCTTTTTGGGGCTTTTGGTGGGGTTGTTAAATTACTTTGTGACATAGCTTTGCCTGGAACGGTTCAACATTGACGACAATTTGATCTTCGCCGGCTGTGATCAAACAACATAACAGGGCAGAGCAACGGCTTAGACCAGACTGACCAACCCAACGGCCAGCGGCAGCATTTGAACAAGGTCCGACCGGCAAAAGAAGTGTTATATCTGGTTGCAGTAGATCAGAACTGGTCCAGAGTGTTACATTTAGTGTCCGACCGACAACCAGTGGTCTAATATTTCGCTAACAGGAAACGGCGAGTCTTAGGTTTTCAAAAATTGAGGACTGCTAGCCGGACATAGTTTCTTTCTATATCTGGGAAAGATATATTCCAAAAGGAAAACGGCGGCATGTACTTCTAAGCTGCTGGGGGAGGCAAATTTAGCCTCAGCAAGGGCCGAGACATCCGAGCCATACAAACGACTGCGTTGGTTTTCTACTGTAAACCGAATTAAATTGACTGCCACTTTCGTCATTGTATAGACTGACGTCACTGAACTACCGTCATATGACTCGACCAAAGGGAAATAATCGCCTTTATTATTCCTACAGTGTGATAACACGGAAACTTACAGATAAAATAGTTTAAGTTACCCTGCTCCGCATAGAAAATGATGGTCAATATATTTTGGAACGAGAAGGGAGTCGTGGTGTTATTAATGCTATCACTGCCATTTCTGATTCGTATGTGGGGACATTCTCAAAAAATGACAGAGCAAGATGTCTTCGAACTAAGCTACATCTGAAGATGAGTGATGTTTTTGAAACGCATAACAATGCAAAACCACATGGTATCTTAAAAATCCAGAAAAAAATATTACCTCATGCCCCCAACAGTCTTGACCCGGCACCATCAGACTTTCATATGCTTGATAAATAATGTGCTCGTAAAGGGGATATCCAACAGTTCTTCAATAAACGGTTTTGATAATGTTGAGGAGTAGATTTAGAATTCTGAAATATTTTGTATAATGTATGTGCCCCAAAAAATAACTGGTATTTTATATATATATATATATATATATATATATATATATATAAACTGTTACATTGGAATTTCCATATTCCAATGTAAAAGTTTATAACAAATATTTATTGCTTTACTCTTGTATTGATCCCCTTTTTTTAAATTAATGTTATGAACGTTCGAATTTATATTCTTTTCTTTCTTTTACATTTGGATATATATATATATATATATATATATATATATATATAGAGAGAGAGAGAGAGAGAGAGAGAGAGAGTAAAGGTAATAAATCCGTTGGTATATAATCCAAGTGGATTCTAGTAATATAAAAATATTAAAACTGATCCACAAAAAGAGTTCAGTGTATTTATTATTGCTATATGAGGTAATTTTGGATTTTATTGTGTACTAACGATATATATATATATATATATATATATATATATATATATATATATATATATATATATATATATAGTAGACCTATGAAATAAAAAAGCGCCTCAGAAGCAACAAACTTTGTACAATCATTAAATCCATAAAAGAGAACACTTGTAACTAAACAAATGTTTCTTGTCAGTCTTGTTCAACGAAACACACACACAGACACGTATACACATACGCACGCCCACATAAACACACATATACACAAACACACAGACAAACACCCACATACAGACGCACATAAACAGACGTGCAAACACAGAAACACATAAACGTACGCAGGAACACAAACACACACATTGATTTCAACAATAATATGCCAAGAAGCCAACAAAAAATTCACCAGCTGAAGGATGAGATAATAAGGCATATTGGTGAGATCGAGGAGCAAATATGCAGAGACGTCATCAAACATTTTGACCATAGAGTGGAGGTGCACTGCCGGAGCCTTGGCGGACATTTGGGCGATATTATTTTTCACACATAATTGCCATGACTTAAATAACAGGATCCAATAGAGAAATAAATAAACTTTCACCAGTAACACAGATTTATTTATTGCTGACTTTGATCCGTCTTAATGAAACACCCTTTACTATATTTTATTGTTGAAATCAATGTTTTCGAAATAAAAATAGTATTATGCAGTCAATGTTGACAAACATTTCAGGATATATTTGTAAGAGCGAATATTTTGACTGCCCCGAAGACGAGTATCCAGACGAAGCGCGACCAACCCCAAAGACACCAACGGTGAAACTAGCGGATGATGATTACAAAAGATCCCAACGGTTGATCCAGCAGATAAAGAGGGCTACGCATGACGGACATTTTACAGAAGGCGCCACTCGAAATCAGCGGCAGTTCATTGCAATTTCATAAATTGATATTGCATGTCTCATTCAATATGTGCTGCAGAGGAAGGTCATGAAATCAAGTGCGTGCGTCACTTCCTGGCAAGTTGTGATCCACCTTAAACAAATCCCCGCCATTGGCACTTTTTTGTACTCTGATTTTGTTTCACCATCAACCAACTATTGCAAAGCCAGACGGCGACAAGGAAAGCATGACGAGAGCAGGTTTTGGAGAAACTGGAAGTTTCTAGTCCTGAACCTGCACGTTGGCGGCGAATTTAGCCATCAACGACATCATCATAAAGGAAGCGATCAGCAATGAAGGAATTTAATTCCTGGATACGAGAGAAAGCCGAACGATATTGAATAAATTTCAACTTATGGAGTATACACTTATTAAAATTCTTGATAACTTATTTTGAGGATTTTGATTATAGATATAAGTTAGATATAAGTAAATTAGAAATAGTATAAGCTACGCAAATATATATTTTATTTACACGATATTCCAAGTACCTGAATAAATGATTTTATTATTTTACCGGTTAATTTGGGGTCCTTGAATATTTATAACTTTACTGATTAATATGGGGTCCTTGAATGTTTATAACTTTACCGGTTAATATGGAGTCCTTGAATATTTATAACTTTACCAGTTAATATGGGGTCCTTGAATGTTTATAACTTTACCGATTAATATGGGGTCCTTGAATGTTTATAACTTTACCGGTTAATATGGTGTCCTTGAATATTTATAAATTTACCGATTAATATGGTTTCCTTGAATGTTTATAACTTTACCGGTTAATATGGAGTCCTTGAATATTTATAACTTTATCGATTAATATGGGGTCCTTGAATATTTATAACTTTAACAATTAATATGGGGTCCTTGAATGTTTATAACTTCACCGGTTAATATGGGGTCCTTGAATATTTATAACTTTGAACATTTTTCATTCACTGATTTTGTTAACTTTTCTTTTGTTTCAAATTTAACATTACTTGCGACAGTTTTTCTTCTTTGCCAGAAATGCTTGAATATTGTTTACCATTATCATATACACGTCTTTTACATATGGACCAAAAGTTTTCTATTAGATCAATAGCTGGGGAGTCTGGGATTGCTTTCCTATAATTAGCAAGAAAATGGCAAGGTGGACAATGGTACGCTTTTCGGAACATAAATAGACTGTTCTTCTTCTCCTTGGAGTTCCTTGGTTGCGAAAATTCCAAAATGCCAACAAATTTTCAATAATTGAACCCCCTTCAATTTTACAGCATACAATATTAGCCCCAAATATTATCCCAGTTCCATTCTTTTAGATTCTAAGTCAAATTTAGTTTAAGATTTTCATGAAGCACACAATGATCATTCAGCCAACAATAATAATTACTACTCCCAATTGAAACCTTTCTCTTGTTGATTTATATTTATATGTGGTGGCTTAGTTGCCGCATGTGTTTAGCCAACATGTTACAAGGTGCGATAAGTAAATTGTCGCTCGCCATTTTATATTTTTAATTTCGCGCATGCGCGTTGTTTGTTTTTAAGTTTATCGACAGCACAGTATAGTAGAGTCAGTTGAACATCATCTGTGAGAAAAAAGTATGATGACGCAATTCACTACGCCAGAAATTTAGAAATGACATGCTGTACTGCTTGGCATTCGCGCCGGAAGCTTCAATTTCAGAGTGTTTAGGTATCAATCTGAGAACAGTGCGGAGGATTTTTATCGTGCGGATAAGAAAAAAAACTCCCCAATTTGTTAGGTGAAGATCTCAGACTCAACAAGGAGGCCTATATCAAGTGCCTTGCGGAGGCAATGCTGCCCTGGGTCAAGAGGGTGGCTGCTGGAAGACCCTATGTCTGGTAACAGGGCTCTGCACCATGCCACACAAGCAGGAGAACCCAGTGATGGCTGTCAGACAATTTCTGCAACCACAACACCCCTTGCATTTAACTTCCCTGACTGCAACCATCTTGATTATTATGTATGGGACACAGTTGAGTGAGAGACCAACAAAACTCTTTGTAACACCAAAGATGGACTGAACGCAAGGATTATGGCAGCATTCACCAACTTAAACAAGGAGGCTGTCCAGAAGAGTTGCAAGAGATTCCAATGTCGTCTGGATGCTGTGGTTGAAGCCAACAGTGATTTTATTGAATAAATTTACTGTTTAGTATTTCAGGATATTTTTGTGTAATTTTGGTAAATATATCTGTTAAAAGGAGATGTCAGTGTTATTTTCATTTTTATTTCATTTAAATGACAATTTATCCAACACACCCTGTAAATCCTGCAATGTTTAACTTTTGTGCCCGCTAAAAAAAAACGGTATGTCAAAAGGGTTGTTATTCCCTTGACACCGCTATTAATGGATACACTTTTTTATTCCCTCGCTAATGTTTATTTACAAGATTATAAAAGTATGTGAACTAAGTACAATGCGATATTTATCATTTACTATTTTATAAAGAAATAAATTTGAAAGGAAATATTTTTTATTCAAAAATTTACAAAAAAATACAAAAATATCAAAATATATATATATATATATATAGCAAAAAAAGGTACGGTTGTTTGGAGTACCACTTGTACCTTGTCTTTTCCATCAGAATCGGTTAGACCAGGGATCACAACACATTTTGCACAGAGGGCCAGATAACTGAGAGAATGACGAGCGCGAGCCGAATAACCATTTTGTTCTATACAATACACTGAATGTATCACAAATAAAGAGAACAAACAAACTTATTTACTAAAAAGTTATTTAAGAAGGCGACAATAGCAATAAAATAGTTATATCCCACCAATTGTGTACATATCCGAATCTCCTAAACTAAGCAGCCCAAAAGGTTAATGAGATTTGTGAAATTGGCGTTTACCTTTTAAGATATAATTAATATTTGGTTTGGTATTGCTGCACCCAATGAAGAGAAATGCTTTCTAACGTTTATCAGTCAACCTCGTTACATGTGCTGACTTTACATACTTTAGATTTTATAATAAGTTCAGGCAAAATATATAACATAATTCGCTAAAGTCAGTCCTTTTTATATACGGCACTCTTCAAACCGGTTTAAACACGGCAATGCAAGTTAAAACATAATTGCTGCAGCAGGCTCGTAATCGCTTTTCTTAGAAACTTCATTGCAGGGACTTACACAAAAAAGCGCTCGGATATCAAAAGTTGCAAACAGTTGCCGAATTTTTTATTTCGCTGGTTTTCCTAAAACTTATATTAATGTCAGATGCAAAAATCAGATTGGCCAAATTTTGGCATTTTACTTACAGTTATTTTATTTTTTGTCTACGTAGCAAGTTTAACTACAATCTATTGATAATTCCATATAAATAATTATATTTTTATCTCATTTGTGTCACAGTGAAACGGCGGGCCGGATGAATTGATATCGGAAGCCGAATCCGTCCCACGGGCCGTAGATTGGTGACCAACTACGCTAGACTACCGCGAAACTCCGACCTCGACCTTGACCTAATCATCTCCTCTAAAGCAAAAATTATTGCCGAGTCAAATGTAGACACTAATAGAGGTGTCAAGGGTATAACTGTCCTTTTGACAAACGATTTTGTTTTTGTTTTGTTGTGCACACGATAGTTAAACATTGCATTACATGTATTTCTCTAATTTAGATTCCATTCGAAAGTTTTTTCAAATATTTTCTTGGTTTTCTATCCGCTTTCACATTTTTCTTAAATCTCCTGTGACATTTTTAAAGTCAGTTTATCCGCGTTCTTGTTTTGCCAAGGCTTTCAATTTCTTTTTTTCAGTTCTTTCATTTCTTTTCGCTAAAACATTTCCGCCATTCCAAACTTAGTGTTCTCATTAGTCAATAAGTTTAAAATCTCTTGTTTCTCTTTTGCGATAATATCGTTATTTTTATGACTCACAACAACCAAAAATATACCTGGAAATATATCTGAAGGAAATATCATTAGCTAGATTTTTGGATGGATTGATTTGCAACATGATAAACAAGCCTTGATCACCAAATATTTGTAAATATTTCTAATCAAAACAGATATTATAACCTGAAATCCATATCGTTTGGTAAAACCTAATTTTATTGTGAAAGCGTTGAATTGCATATAAACGTATATATATATATATATATATATAGAGAGAGAGAGAGAGGGGGGGGAGAGAGAGAAAGATTTAGTTTACGAAAAACTAAGTAATCCGTATGGGTAGACCCAAGGAGGATAAAATCCATAGAGCTCAATGTAAATCAGAGCTAATAATTTAAATAAAAACAGACCACTTTAAGGTTCCATATAATAAATTATTTCACCCCAGCCATTTTAAAGGACCGCGGATCATCAGACTTTACTTCCAAAGGTTGAAACGAAAAATGAAAAGAAATTTACACATTTTTGACGGGCAGTACTAAGCATTTGTAAATTAATAAAATGAGAAAGTGAGGGGGAGAGAGACATTATTGAGTTAGATGTAATTTAAAATTTCAATTCTTTCATATTTAATATTGTTTGGGGAAGTCCAGACATTGACACATTTAATCGGTTAACTTAACGGAAGTTATATATTGATATAGAAGGGGGAGAGGAGAAAAAAGACATAAAGGGAAAATGAGAGAAAGTGTCACTAACTTTCTTTGGAATGAAAGGCCCGAAATAGACGCTGTTGTTTTGCTTTACTTTAAGAGTTCATAAATATTATAATGTTTGATATAAATTTGAATGTTTAAACAGTCTATAAGGAATTTAATTATATGTTTAATTATATATATATATATATCATTGAACACGACAAAGTGCTTTGAATTAGTTCTTTATATAATTTCCTCATGTCATTTATTTTTTTTTTTTCTTTTCGGATGATAAATTATATAAAAACTGTCCAATTGTTCTTTTTATCCGAGCACTTTCTGCGATGCATTTAGCCATTTTCAAGGTTGAAATCTATTAACTGTTAACAAGAAACAGATTATTGTATGTATGTATGGATATTATTGAGTTATTATATCAACTATGAACATGGACACAATATCTTGACCGTGTTTTGAAAATGAAAACATTATATAAATACATGTATATTGTATACATACATGTGTATTTCGGCATCGAGATATTTTGTGATGTCAACGAACACACGTTGCCACTTTTGTAATGTCAACATATACTTGTTGTCACTTTCGTAATGCTCGTTGTAGTAGAAACTTTATGATCGCAGATATAAGTTATAGTAACGCTGTTGAACAATACTGGTGTCAGTCGCCTTTGAATATCACTCGTACTAATAGTACTTGCTCGATAATAGTACTCGTACTAATAGTACTTGCTCTAAAAGTAACTACCCAATAATGATCCGAATAGTAATCCGTATAGTGAGATATTCACTAACAACCCCACGCAGACGGATGCAACAACCCCACGCGGACGGATGCAGCACAAGGCCAAGTTCATTTTTGGATACACGATCCCGTAGGCTCAGCCAAAAATTCTCCGTTGACCCCAGGGTTGGGTAGCTGTCTACAACCCCAGACGAGACTCTGCCCTTCGGCATAGCCTCGCCCGGGGATCCCCTCGACACGGAGGCAGAGAGTTTGACCAGCACACCCGGAAATAATTCGTATAATGATGATAATCCCTAACCGCCCCACGCGGTCGAATGCGGCACAGAGCCAAGTTTAATGTTGGGTATCCGAGCCAGTAGGTCCGGTTAAAAATTCCCCGTAGACCCCGTAAAAACGGAGTCGGGTAGCTGTCTACCACCCCAGACGAGACTCTTCACTTCGACACAGCCCTGTCTGGGTTCCTCTCTGCCCGGAGACAGAAAGTTTGACAAGCACACTACCGAAGTAATCCATATAGTGATCACTTAGACACCACGCTAATTCCCATATATACATTTCCTTTACCATCACGTGACCTACTTATTCAAAATGGGATCGCCTGCGTTTGCTCTCTGCTGATCAAACTCCTGTGTCGGCAGCATATTTTCTTATATAACAAGATAATACCTGATGTTCCAGTTAACCACGAAAAAGCAAACTAAACCAGTAAAAATAGCTGGGACTAATTCAATCAAATGTCGGTAAAAACCGGGATAAAATGGCTGGTTGGAAAGTTCTCAAAACTTCACCTTTTCCATTACTTGAGGCGTTACTTCTCGTAACCAATTGCGGTAAATCTAAAGAAACGGGATCATTGACCAAAATTCTATGAAATGCATAAGTCTTATGCCAAATTTAAGAAGAATGATCCGAAAATTCGAGCGCTATTCTTGGCGTCGGTAATCTTTTTGGGAGAGCTGTTTCGAACTCATTGAGTATTTTGGGATAGCGCGGTAAACTGTTTTATTAAACGTGTTTACAGACTAAAACCATACAGAATAACAGGAAACAGCCAACCGTTTGATGTCAAAAGGAAAGTAATAAATGAATGATTTAGGATAAAATAAATCGAAAAAGAAAAAAGGGGTCGAAAAGGATGGAGTAAATAATGCAGAAATAGAGATGAAATTTATGAATAAAAAGGAAAAAAGTCAATGGATGAGAAGGGAAAATGAAGAAACGAAAAAGGAAGAGAAATGCGTAAGTGGCCATATAAGAATGTACAAAGGAAACTGCAAAAAAAAAGAATAAAATAGGAATAATAAAATATATTATTTAAGAGAAGAAACGGAAAACGGAGAGAAGCACCGGAAACTGAGACGAAAATAAAAAAGGAAAGAAAGAAAAAGAAAATATAAGAACGAGAATTGAAAAAGGAAAACGAGAATTGAAAAAGAAAACGAGAATTGAAAGAGGAAAACGAGAATTGAAAAAGGAAAACGAGAATAGGAATAAATGAAATGCGTGAAGGACAATATATAAAAATGGCGTCTCTGAAAATGGAAAAACGGTCCGAATACAGATTTTGTGAATTTCTTGGTTGACTAAACAACCGGAATAGAAGGCAACATTGGACATGTTGTGGACTTAAAACCTTTTAAGGACACAAAAAGGTTTTTACCAATTACAGATCAATAGAGAAAAGGGACATGCATCTGAAACTCATATATTCCTTATGTGAGTTGCTGGCCACGCGAATGATATACACATTTATGATCGAGATTTTCCTAGGCGAAAGAAATTAATGTTTACAATTATACTCAGCAGTCAATGGTCAAAATGCTGCGAAAATAGTTGGTTCTAACTTTACAGGAGCCAAAGCAAACCAAAAATAGTATTGGTGCCACGTGATTTAATTTAAATGATAATTTATCCAACGCACTCTGTAAATCTGGCAATGTTTAACTTTTGTGCCCGCTAAAAAGAAAACGGTATGTCAAAAGGGTTGTTATTCCCTTGACACCGCTATTAATGGATACACTTTTTTATTCCCTCGCTAATGTTTATTTACAAGATTATAAAGGAATGTGAACTAAGTACAATGCGATATTTATCATTTACTATTTTATAAAGAAATAAATTTGAAAGGAAATATTTTTATTCAAAAATTTACAAAAAAATACAAAAATATCAAAATATATACAGGGTGTCCATAAAGTTCGTGTGCACATTAAAAAAATTTATAACTTTATTTGTATTTGCGATAGAAACTGTCGCTACTTCCATGGCAAATGTTCTAGAGACATTAATTCCCCACTTCAGACCTTCACAGCTAAAACTCGCTATTCCGCGAATCCTTCCCGTTAACTTCGTATTAGTAAGAACAGGCAAGTTCCACTCGGACAATTTCTTCCTGAGTTCCGCTGCTTTGTTAATCACGCTCCCGAGGGGATACTTCTCCGATCAGTACAATCTTAACCACCTTCCGTAATCCTCTACCTTGAGTGGCTCTTGGCCCTTGCATTGGGTGAACAATAAAGAAGATGGAAGATAAAATCGGCGACACTAGTTCAAGTTCCAGCCTAGTCGGCTACATTTACTTTTACAATAATGCCCTTGGGTAAAACATGAATCCATCACACATCATAGTTATGGGTTAAATAACAGGGTAGACTGTGCTTTCTAACTTTAGGTGGTAACCAATCTAACATAAGTTGAGTTCTAAATTACAAACCTTGATGAAGGCAATGAGAAAACACTCCCCGATCTTTACCAAAGAATATATGATCATTCCCATTGAATAATGAGAATACATCTGCGGAAATCCATAGACACCCACACAAGAGGATATGGTACTCACATTTTTCAAATCGTTAGTCAATTTACAGTAAGTAATGTATTCATGTTGACCAGTCAGTTACGTGCCATGCATGATACGCGCTTAGGTGATCATGTATCTTTCGATATATGACTGACGAGGCAGATTTTTCCCGCACTAGGTTGTCATTTCTTTCTGCATTAGACCAGTTGCCATCCATGGCTATAGAGCCGGGTCTGTCCTGCTATTTACTCATAGCTGGAAGGAGGAGAAAAAGATTCATAGCACGTAAGTGAAAGTAATGGATTCGACAGGAATTCGAACCCGGCTCTCCGATTCCTCAATCCGAACCGCTATCCATTACTCCACCTTGCTCCCACATTTTGAACACAGACACAGAAAGGAAGCTACAAGAACTTCTACAGAAGTTAGTGAAGGAAATCGAGAAGAAAAGAGTAAATATCATTTGAAAGAAGAGAGAATGCATGCTTGTCAGCAAAAGGGTGAGCTCAAAACGGAAATTACAAATTGGGGATACCAAAATCAAACAAGTACAAAAATTTGAACATCTGGGAAGTGTTCTAACAGTGGACAGAAAGTGCGACACTCAAATCCGAATGGCTCTTCGGGATAGCCCAAGAAGCATTCCAAAAGCTAAGCAGAGTATTAAGTCCTAACATTCCAGTTATTTTAAATTGGGAAATTAATTTTTTACTGGCCTTGAAATTGAGAAGTCCTTACTAATGAAAAATATACTTGCTTGCAGGAATTAAACCATTACTCCTTTTTTTCCATCCGACATGTACCTGTGCTTCATAGATTATGCAAATGTGTTGGATAAATTAAGCTACAAAGATCTGTTTCAAGTGATAGCTAGCATTGACATATTTGACAAGGACATTAGAATAATCCATAACCTATACAGGCAGCCTACATATGCATAGGAAATGAGTTTAGCATATGTGCAAAAATAGAAAGGGGTGTAAGACAAAGATGTGTCTTCTCAGCGGATTTATTCAACCTATAGAGTGAGGCAATTCGGAGAGAATTAGAAGTCCTACCAGGATTTATCATTGGTGGCCACAATCTTAACAACATAAGAAATGCAGATGACACGGTGATGATAGCAGACGCAGAAAGAAAACTGCAAGAAGTTAGTGAAGGAAAGCGTGAAGAAAGGACTAAGCATTAATTTCAAGAAGAAAGAATGCGGGGTTGTCAGCAAAAGGAACAGTCCAACATACAATTTGGAGATACCAAAATCAAACAAATAATATTTAAATATCTGGGAAGTGTTTTAACAGAAGTCGGGAATTGCGATATTGAAATTCGAAGACGCATTGGGAGCGCGACAAATGCCTTTCAAAAGCTAAGCAAAGTATTAAAAAAACGGAAAAATTTTGTTACAAACAAAAGAAAAAGCGTAGTGAACTGTTATGTAATATTAGTCCTCCCATATGGCAGTAAAGGCTGGATAATCTCTTAAAAGATGAAGAGACTTAAAGTAACACATACAGTACTACAGAAGGATGTTGAGAATGCCATTGACCAAACATGTGAGCAACGACAAAGTTTTAGAGAAGAATTTAAATATCTGGGAAGTGCAATATTAAAATCCAAAGTCGCATTGGGATAGCGAAAGATGCCTTCCAAATCTTAGCAACCTATTAGGAAACAGGAAAATTTCGTTAGAAACAATGAAAAAGTGCTGAACAGTATCTATCTATATTTCTGAGATGAGGTAATATGTACACTATTTACATTATTTGGACTATTGTCCTCATCTATATTGCCATATTTGTCACAAAGTTTCGGCCGTTGTACGCTCCGGCCTTCTTCAGGGATCAGGTTGAAATCATAGACAAAGAATATAATTGGAAAATTCGTAAACTTAAGGAATCAGCACATATACTAGGCCACAAAAATCTCCTGAGTCAACCAAGCATAGAAATGAATACAATATGGGAACCAGTAACAAGGAGTGCCAGAGAAAAGCAATAATAACAACGAAAATTGCAATATGAGCTCTGGTAAGAAATATGAAATGATAAGTGCAAAAATTGCAATATGAGCACTGGTAAGAATTGATGCTGAAGACATTAAGTTTATAAGTCACAGAAATTCATACAAAGATGCCCTTAAGGACACATGGCAAAGTGGATAAAGGCGTTGAGTTGGGAGTTCAATACCCGGTTAAGGCAGTGGAGAACTCGGAGAAGTGAATTAACAGGAGATAACTGTAAATGACATCCATTAAACACGGCACGTGGAACTAGAACAGTATATCCCAGCGAGCGAAATAAAGGCTTCAGTTCGACATTCCAACCACCTGAAGAAGGCCGGAGCGTACAACGGCCGAAACATTGTTATAAATATGGCAACAAAGATGAGGACAATAGTCCGAATAATGTAAAAGGTGCTGAACAGTTGTATAATGTTAGTCCTTCTATATGTTAATGAATTGTGGACAGTCTCCTCACAGATGAAGAAACAACTCAGCATTCGCAGCATCCTTATATAGGACCACATTTCTTATGCTGAAGTGGTTCTATAGATGGATACTGAGAATAACATGGACTGAACATGAGACCAATGACGAAGTTCTAGTGAAAATAGAATCAAAAAGGACACTTATACTTAACATCAGGAAGAGACAGTTGCAATTTCTAGGGCACATCATGAGGAAAGAGGGCTTAGAAAATTTTACACTCACAGGATAAATATTGAAGGCAAAAGGAACAATGGAAAACAGCGCATAACGTACCTAACAAGGTTTTTTAAATGGATGGCAGAACAAGATTTAGAAGAAATAGAAAAAAAGAAAAAATTTACTAAGGGGTACAAAGAAAAGGAAATTGTGGAGAACCATGATCGCCAACGTCTTCAAAGGACGCCGTAAAAAAAGAATGTATTCATGGATGTACGAAAAGTAAAATCGGCGATCCGAGTTCAAATTCCGACCTAATCTGTTGTGTTTACATTCGCACTAATGCCCTTGGGGAATGTATCAATACGTATCTCCTCGCCACAGATTGAACAATGCTCTCGATCCTTGCGTGGCTACTAACCTAGAAAACCTCTGAATTCGTGAAAACGGCATTGGAAAATGACTCCACTCTCTTTTCGAAAAAGTCATGATAAAAAAACAAAAAGGAAGGGACATGTGGAGGGCCATGATCTCGTACATGTTAAAAAATATCTGCATCTTTTAGCCAAATTTCTTTTATTTTTCTCTTCGTTTCTTCCCGATGCAAATGATAGTTTGTATTTTTTACAGTGATATTCAACCTGAACAGGGCCCAAGAGCCACCCAAAGAACAGTTTATGAGGATATGTAGGTAAGATAACGGCCGACCCTAGACTTAAAATGTTAAGGTTGTAGCGATCGGGGAGGCATCCTCTTGGGAGTCAGTTCCAAAGGGCAGATAGTGGGTTACAGAATAAGAAGCACATATGGGGATATGTAGGGAAGATAACGGTGGACCAATCGACTTGAACAGGTTAAAGTTGTAATGATCGGGGAAGCAGCGCTTTCTTATTCAACACTTTCAATTTCTGTAGACTTTAATCTGCGTTTTACTGTGTCTGTTCTTTGATTTCATGTTTTCTTTTTATTTTACCAACGATACAAATCCACTCAATCTAGCCCAGCGTTTTTTCTTCCGAGACATCTGTCGACGCTTTCATTGATCGATCGATCGTTCTCGACCAATTTTAGTCAGCTTGTAACACATTGACCATCGGCCTAGTACTTGGTGTTAACTTCCAGGTAAAATTAGGTTCGATTAGTGATTTTCTTTGGCAGACTCAGAAAGAAAAATGAAAGAACTCTTAGACAAGACAATAAAGAAAAACAAGAAGAAAGGACTAACTGTAATATGTCCGAATGCAAAAGAGATAGATCAAGGTATAAGCGATGTCAAAATTAAAATGAAATGTAATCATCGGGTGAGTATATTAGCAAATGAGGGAAAGAGGTGTATAGGAATGAAGAAAGATACCTTTTAGAATCTAAGTAAACTATTAAAAGATATGAAAAAGCGCTGAACAGCTATAAATGTAAATCATCTATACGGCAATGAATACTGGACAATCTCCTCTCTGAAGAAGAAAGTGAAAGCAAAATAGATGTGGTTGTTGCGATGAACGCTGAGAACAACTTAGACAGAAGATTTGAACAACACTTTTTAAAGAAAATACGAACTATAAGGTAGATTTGATTTTTTTACAGGTTATCAACCTTTTGTAGGTTATTTAAAGCCAGAAAATATTTTTACATTGAAAGAATTTTCGGGAGACTGATTTACTGATACAAGTCCTACAGCTTAACCTATATCTGGGGGAAGAAGAGTAGGATACTTTTCTCGATGTTTTTTTGCTGCGCATAAGTGAATATAAACAACCCGACTGGGATTAGAACTCAGCTCTCCGATTTCTAATTCGGAGCCGTTATCCATTACACCACCCGCACATCCAAGCTTACAGCACCTGGTATTTCCAAGCTGTCATCCATCTATGTACTGACCAAACTCGACATTGCTTAACTTCGGTAACTGTACATGAACCAGTATTTCAACCTGATATGACCATCAGCAGTAACTATTAGAGCAATGTTTCTCAACCAATTTTTACTTCAGGCCGTACTTGTAGAAGAACTAAAACTCTTGTTCACATTTGAAATTTTAAATAAGGAAAAATAAGTCATGAAATCTGAAAATAATAAAGAAGTCTTCCAAAATAAGCATATCATCTAAAGAAATTCCATTGTCTATTTAAGCGATAGGGTTTTCATTTAAATGGATTTATGAAGAATCTATTTTTTCTTTTTAGAGGGACCGATAATAACTGATTTAAATCCGTCCAGAAAGTCAAAAGGGAAAGGATTATCCACTTCTTAAAGATTAAGAAATTTAGCATCCACGTTAAAATATCAAATGACAAAGACTTGACTTAGACATCGAAGATATGATGCCTCAAGCATTTTACAAATAAGGATGGTTAATTTGCAGTGTTGGTGTTAGCCATTACTGGCGTTGTTTGCATACATTCGCTGCAGAATAGCTATCAGTGTAGGTATCATTGCGCAAACTGAGCGTGTCTATGTAAATAGTTCTTGTTCGCAATAATTGAGACAAATTTAGACAAGGAAGATTAATTCCGCACTTAGCTTTCCTTAGTCTTTCGTGTTTAGCTTTCCGCAGCAAATGCATACAAAAACGACAGCAATGGCTGCCGCCAACGACGCGAATGAATCCGAACTTCCACTGTCGATAACTCCAAAACGGTAGAGTTTATCAAATTTATCAAACCAGATTCTAATGGAGCATGTACAATTACACATAAATGTAAGTATTCTAGAAATACGAAAATGAACGCGGGTGTTACACTGCAAATTAACCATAAGGATTTTTTTCATAAATAAAAATAATTAATAAATTTCTCTTCTGTTGACTCGGGGCAAACTAGATTCCTTTCAGGCCGCACCGGTTGAGAAAAACTGTATTCGTGTCTTCGAGAGGATTTCTTTGGACTAATAATGATTTTACTGGTGGAATCTTATATATGCATAAAGGGGGATGAAATGCAACAAACACCGGATACATATTTTATATCACGAAACACTGAATAGATATGAATGCTTAGTCCTTAAATTTAAATTTTCAGTACTTTTTTGTGTTTGGTGTATCCAGTTTCATAATTTAGGCGACTTTATCCATCTTTATATCGTTTTCTTTTTGTTTTTATCGCTTTTATTTTATGAATGTCACACATTGTAATAGCAGTGGTTTTGTTATAAGATATGATGTACAAGCCGCGATGTATATTTACAGTGCTAGCTTCCGAAATTAGTGTATTTTTCATAGATTTTCGTTCTAAGAAATAACTTTCTCTTTTATTCTGGCATTTTGTCATTCAGTTCCCCATTACTGAAATATAAACTATTTTGAAAAGATCGCAGAATTAAGCAAGAAAATGCTTTTATTCTTTTATTTCTGTTTAAAATCATTGATTCACTGTTTTTCTGTATATAGAGTTGTTCATATGGTTACTCATGTGATACTAACCGAGCAGGATGTTACTATATTCAATAGTCAAGAATGAAGAACCAATGTTCTAATATTCATGAGTAAGCATTTCTCTAAGATCTCTCCACCCCCAATCTGCTTGGACGTCAAATTTCCCCTTCATTCTGTTGTCAATTTTCTATCAATTTATTGTATTTTCGTTCGTTTATTTTTCCAGTTATTCTGATTGTTTTTCTTGATTCTCAAAAGCCGTTAATGACAGTTACCAGTAAACATTTCAATCATTTAATATCGGCAGTCGGAAAGAAATTTATTTGTCATTTTTATCCTTATTTCTTCCTTTGGTTTGTCAAAATTTGTTTTTCGTCAATTGATTTCTTTTTTATGAAAAGACTCAATTAAGATTATCATGAACGTACGTGCGAGATGAACTTTTATCGCTTAATATTATTTCTGACATCTTTTAATGTTATTTATTGGATCTATATAACTTAATGCTATTTATAACAATTTGAAGAATGAGTATAGAGAATGATGAATGAGTAACGAAGAATGAGAATAGAGAATGATGAATGAGTAATGAAGAATGAGAATAGAGAATGATGAATGGGTAATGAAGAATGAGAATAGAGAATGATGAATGAGTAATGAAGAATGAGAATAGGGAATGATGAATGAGTAATGAAGAATGAGAATAGGGAATGTTGAATGAGTAATGAAGAATGAGAATAGAGAATGATGAATGAGTAACGAAGAATGAGAATAGAGAATGATGAATGGGTAATGAAGAATGAGAATAGGGAATGTTGAATGAGTAATGAAGAATGAGAATAGGGAATGATGAATGGGTAATGAAGAATGAGAATAGGGAATGATGAAGGAGTAATGAAGAATGAGAATAGGGAATGATGAATGAGTAATGAAGAATGAGAATAGGCAATGATGAATGAATAATGAAGAATGAGAATAGAGTAGGAGATAGCGGCTCGGATTGAGGAATCGGAGAGCCGAGTTCGAATTCCAATCGAATCCATTACAATCACCTATGTGGTAATACCCTGGGGAAAAAGTATGGATCCTCTTCTTCTCCTCCCAGCCCTGGACAAATAACAGGAAGATGGTCTACCGCAGAAAGTATAGCAACCAACTGCGGGAAAAAAATCTACCTCGTCAGTCATGTATCGAAAGATACATGATCGCCTCACCGTGTATCACTGACTGACTTTAGAATTTCTTCTTTAGAATCAGTAGTGTGACACCTTGCCTGATGGAACGGTCTAGTTCCATTATTTCACCAATTCCATATTTCCTTCTATCAGATGTATGCCCGATTTTAATTGTTAAGATAAAGACTGCAACTTGACCACAATAACTTAACCATGTAAGTGGAACTGTCTTTGGGTCATGTATTGGGTGTACATTAGTATATAAAAATAAATATTTGCATTTATTACTGAATAATTCATTTATACATGAAAAATTATATTTAGCAGCTGCACGTGTTTGAGTAGACATTTCTGTTTTCTTTGTTGCATTTCAGTGAAATTAATGTCTACTGGCCTAGATATCGAAAGTCTTACTTAAGGAAATGTTGCTCTCTAGGCAGGAAGACATTAATTTCACCGTTAAATTTTAAAAAAAAAAGAACAGAGATGTCTACTCAAATACGTTTACCTAATAAATATCAGATCATTGCAGAAGTTTGTACCAGATTTTCATAGTTAACTATAAAATGACCGTAACTTGACACTAGCGTTTGTTTTGGTGCGGGTCAGTCAGTTGAATGTTGACGTTTTCTTCACAAATGAATGCCTTAAAGATGGAGGATGAAAAGTTGCCCGTTCGCCATATTAGGCTTCAGCAATTTCGGAAAGGAGTAAGTGTCGGAATTGCGACAAAAATAATTCAGAAGGTTTATTTGGATCATGCTCCAGCTCTTCAGACGATCAAAAAGTGATTTGGCTGATTTTAACCTAAACTATCAGAGTAACCTTCTGACACGCACACACACACACACACACACATATATATATATATATATATATATATATATATATATATATATATATATATATATATATATATCAGGTTATCCCATAAGTTCTGCCCGAATTTTGAATAAAGAAAACAAGTGAGCTACGAAACAAATAAAGAAAACAAGTAAACTACGAAACAAATGGTAGTCTGAAAGAGTATGGTCGGGAGAATAAGGTGGATGAGGAATTTTCTCCCAACCAACTTCTTCGATCTTTTGTGGCGTGATTCTTGCTGTGTGTGGTCGCGCATTGTTCTGATGAAACATCACCCGTTTTCGATTCACTAGAGCAGGTCTTTTTTTCCTCAACGCTTGGTTCAAACGCTCTAATTGCTGACAGTATATTTGAGCATTAATTGTTGCATTAGGTGGTAAGAATTCAAAGTGGACTATTCCTTGGCAATCCCACCAGATTGAAAGAAGTGTGGCTAGGGTCCTTCCCCTTTACCAAGCCACTGTCTACGACACTTAACATTTCGATAAAAGATCCATTTTTCGTCGACAGTCACAAGTTTATCCAAAAAAGGTGAGACAAGTTGGCGAGAATGGAGAGAAGAGCAGATATCAACCTGGGATTTGAGGTTGTTTTCAGACAATTCATGAGGCACCCATTTTCCAAGTTTAGGAACTTTTCCAACTTGTTGAAGATGACGATGAACAGTTGTATGGTTTGAACTGAGAACCACTGCCAATTCCTCAACTGATAAAGCAGGATTTTCTTCAAGGGCTGCTTCAAGAAGCTTTTCATCAAACTCAACTGGACGTCCGGTTCGATCTTCATCTTCAAGGGTGAAATCTCCACCTCTGAATTTTGCAATCCATCTTCTGCAAGTTCTTTCATTCATACATTCATCCCCATAAACTGAGTGAATGTTTCTAGCCGCTTCGGCTGCTGAGTTTCCTTTCTTGAACTCATAAAGCATTATGTGCCTCAAATAATTCTTGGGTACTTCCATGTTAGCAGGGTTTTAATCAAACAAAATTTAATTTTATTGTTCTCTGAAATAAAATTTGATCAGTTTAAATGCATCTAAACATAAAAATAATGTTCAGCTCCATTAGACATTATAAAATACTCTTTAAATTTCGTTCATTTTAACAAAAAGTTAAAATTCGGACAGAACTTATGGGATGACCTAATATATAAGAGATCATTGCAAAATTTTCGTGGCGGTTACTGGTGCGTTCTCAATTGAAACATTGCATCGTTCAGTTGCGAGTCAGTCTTTGTTGAATGTTGACGTTTTTTTTCACAAATGAATGCTTAAAGTTGGAGGATGAAAAGTTACCTGTTCACTATATTATGCCTCTTGAATTTTGGAAAGGAGTAAGTGTCGGAACTGCGATAAAAAAATAATTCAGAAGATTTATTTGGCTCGAGCTCATCGGACGGTCAAAAAACGATCTCGCAGATTTCGTCACCGTGATTTTAACTAAACGATCAGCCACATTCCAACGTCGATGAAGACGCTCTGATCGCCATTGTAGAGAACAAACTGAAGATTACGACAGAAGAGATAGTTAAGAGTTTGAAAATCGATATTTCAACTGCCTTTTGCCATTTGAAGAGATCTGGCTTCAATAACGGCTGATTTTGGTAAATCGAAAAGGTGGCGTTTTCTACCAAGACAATGCAAGACTGTATGTTGCAAAACAGACTTTGTACAAGGTTAAAGATTTGAAATGAGAAACCCTGAAGCATCCACCGTATTTCCCTTACTTGGTTTATTTGGATTTTCATTTATTTCGGTCTCTACACAACAGTTTAAATGACAAAAATTGACTCTGTACAATCAGTTGAAAACTACCTCACAAGCTTCTTCCAACAAACACAATGTTTCTATGAAAATGGTATCAACAAACTTTTAGAACGATAGGAGACAGTTGTTAAAAACAGTGGAGGTTATGTACATAGTTCAATTTTTTGTGGGGGATTATGTAAAATTATGTTTTTAATTTTCTAATCGAGCATGAGCTTTTGTAACGATCTGGTAGAGTGTAGTCTTCTTTGGATTCGTCAATAATTTTCTGAGACATCTGTGACGCTCATCTGAATACAAATAAAATGTTGAATCGTCGAAGATGAAATACGGATGAAATAAAAAATCTTTTTCCCTTTCTTTCTGTCAAAATTGTTTTTTTCTTTTGTTTCTTTTGTTTTCTTTTATAATAGAGACTTTCTTGTCCAAACCCTCCAGGAAAACGAGACATTCTTTGAGAGGTCACTTAATACTATATATTCAGACTTTTTTCCGTTCACTACAAGGAAAATTCTTAGACAAAATTGAGGTCGCCTCTTTCCTGGCAATAGTAGCCATTTTTACCAGTATTCCATTCTGTTTTGAATTGATGATTTTTCTTACATTTTCCAGATCCAATTTTTCTGTCTGTTTTATATATATATATATATATGTGTGTGTGTGTGTGTGTGTGTGTGCGTGTGTGTGTGTGTGTACTGGTGATCAATTTTGCGAATGATGATCAGTTGAAAAATATTTCTAGCCGGCTCTGGGAAAATGAGCTTTACCATATGTGCCTTTCTTGCTGGAGACTAACAAGCGCTTACTTATTCAAACTTTAAAAAAATAAAAATCTTCAATTAATATCAAAAGAAATCATCACGACTACTGACACGGTTACTGTCTCGAAAAGCTGGATTTATAGGCTTTTTTTTTTAAATTTCTACATCAATATAAAACAATTAAGTCGTCTCAAGAATTGCTGTGTAGTCAAAAATAGACATCGTTACCAGACATTTTATCAAATTCCTTCCAAAATTAAACGACACAAAATGACCTGAAATTTAACCAAAGTCAAAAAATCTGCGAAAAACAAATAACTGATAATTCAAAAGAAATTAAGAAAAATACGAAACGGAAATGACAAAAGTAAATATATTTTCATAAAAAAATGACAATGTCTTTTTAAGAGATAGAAAAAAATCGAATATTTTTAGATTATTTCGTTTTCTTTTCTACAATAAAAAAAAGGAAAAATCTAAAAAAAAACAATAGTAACATATAGACACATACAGACACGTACACACACATACAAATGCTTATATACTTAACAGTGTGTGTGTCCATGTGTTAGTTCTATATGAATTTGTGTTCCGTGTATCCATACCAGAGAACAGCGAAGAATTTTGAATAGTTCTGACCTCCATCAGTGCATTTTAATATATCCATTGAATTTTAGTATAATTTATATAATTCATTCACATAATTCATTTTAATATTCTCATGGAATTTTAATATAATTTATTCATATAATTCATTTTAATATATCCATTGAATTTTAATATAATTTATATAATTCATTCATGTAATTCATTTTCATATATCCATTGAATTTTAATATTTATTTATATACTTCATTCATATAATTCATTTTAATATATACATTGAATTTTAATATAATTTATATAATTCATTCATCTAATTCATTATAATATATCCATTGTATTTTAATCAACCACTATAATTCATTTTTATAATTTAAAATAATCTAATATGATTCATGTAATTCGTTCATATAATTCATTATAATATATCCATGGAATTTTAATATGGTTTATACAATTCATTCATATAATTCATTTTAATATATCCATTGTACGTGTGTATATATGATTCCTTTTATGTGTTTGGCCTGTATTACTTAGTGTTCTGTTTATCCATGCCAGAAAACAGCAAGGACTTTTGAATGGTTTTGTTCGAATCAGTGCGCATGTGCATGTTTGCCCACTGGCACGTGTCTGATGCATTGGTAAGCATTTTCTTATTCAGCTGCATTTTCTCGATTCTACCACTCAGAAATTATTTTGTTCTTAGATAATAAGTTGAAGATAGTGGCCATAGATTCTTATACATCATCATATTCTTCTTTTATGTGCTATGTCCATCCATGATATGAATGATAATGGCTCTCCACAACTTCCTACTGTTTGTAGCTTTAGCAGTCTTTTTATTATCTCTCGCAGTCCCTGTTCTGCCATCCAAGCTTGTTAAGTAGGCGACTCTCTCTCTCTCTCTCTCTCTCTCTCTCTCTCTCTCTCTCTCTCTCTCTCTCTCTCTCTCTCTCTCTCTCTCTCGAATTACTTATATTCACATACGCATAAATACTTTTAATAAAAGATATAAATTCATATCTTCTCCTGTCTGCTATGGGTTAAATAGTAGGAATTGTATCTGGAAAAGGCAGTGTCGTCTCCAAAATACTTTTAATGCAATATTCACTGTAAAAAAATGTTCTTACTATCCAAAATATGCTTCGCCTTTAAATAACCCACGAAGGGTTGATAAGCCATAAAAAATAATCTAGTCGTTGGTTCCCTCTTGCTTTCTTTATACCCTGCATGTGTTAAATTCCACAAGTCGTCATTGCTCATTTATATGTGCCAGAAATTCCAGTTGTCTCTTTCTGATTCTAAGTATGTGCCCTTTTTGTTACCATTTTCCTTAAAACTTCCTTATATACATAAAACATTGAAAATACGTTATAATTCTTTTACATTCGAAATATTTTTCAGGAAGAATACACGCATGCGCATTATTTATTTCCATAAGCATCAATTTTTATAAAGTTTATTTGTCAGTATTTCCAATATTTATCGGGTTTTCTATTCCGTATAATAATCGATTTTCAATAAATTAAATCTTCAGCTAGATGCATTTTTATGTAGCCTAAATAACTTTCAAATAAAGACAAAATCAAACGGTTCGTAAATAGGTAATAAACTTCTGGGAAAGTAAGCAAATCATTTAACAGATGTATAGAGAGACACGAATTTGTAAAAAGTATTAAATATAGACAGGAAAATGATTATATGTGTGTGCATGCATAGGAATTAGAAGAGGTTTAGATCAATAATATATTTCATAAATAGGATAGATCAGAAAGAAAAAGAATCGTAAAAAAAAACAGAAATAGAAGAAAAAGGAAGGAAGGTAAGTAATAAGAAATGGCGAGTAAAGAAGAAACACCTGCAAAGAGAATGAAAAAAGTGTAGTTCAAATATCTGACATTTAAAGTGTGCTTTTCTTTGCATTAACATAGTTGCATGCCCTTAGTTCAGTGTCAACAAGAAATGAACTTTTTCTAAAGCGTGTTATTCTGCTCTCAGAGGATCAAATCTGAGTGACTTTTAAGCGTAAAGGAAAGAAGATGTAATCGCCAAAAATGGGGTTTTGTCATAGAAAATTGTTGAAAGTAAAAAAAAAACAAAGATTAATTTTAAAGCAAAATATAGACTCTTTAAATCTGGAATCTATACAATTTATAGATGCTTTGTTCCTTTGAAATATCTATGTCTATTACTATTTGTTATGCCAAGGATATTTGAACGGGACATTAACGGACACGGCTCTTCACAAGTTAATAATAATAATAATAATAATAATAATAATAATAATAAGAAGAAGAAGAAGAAGAAGAAGAAGAAGAAGAAGAAGAAGAAGAAGAAGAAGAAGAAGAAGAAGAAGAAGAAGAAGACCCGGTTACGGAGATAGGGTCTGTAACAATTTTATGGGTCTACACAATACACACTGACAGAACAATTAAACCTAACCGCCCAGACATTGTCATTAGAGACCGCAAACAAAAAAGTGCCTATTTATTGATAATGCAGTCTCTGCAGACTGCAATGTATCTTTGAAGATCTTCAAAAAGCTATCAAAATACAAGGACCTTGAAATCAAAATCTCAGAAATGTGGCACAGGGGAACATCAAAAATTCCTGTTGTAGTTGGAGCCCTAAGATTGGTTGGAAAAGATTCCAGTAGACTCATTGCAGGGATTCCTGGAAGCCCATGCCTTAAAGAAATACAAAAATTGTTCTCACGAGGACAGCCCACACCTTACGAAAAGGCTTTATCTATGTAAATTATGTGTGTGTCTGTTTTTTAATTGGTCAGTGGAAAATGTCATGATGCCACTTCTGACCGTCGGTCTCTGGGCGGGACCCGGAAAGAAATGTGTACACACCAGAAATCAAAGAAAATAAAATTAAAAAAAAAACAATAGTAATAATAAATAGAAGAATGATAATAATGATAATAATAATAATTGTAATTAGAATATTAGCCTTTTCCCTAAAAGGAAACATTCGGCATTCATTTTCCCATCAGCCAATGATACTACCGGTTGAAATTTAAAAAATCTTACTATTAAAACAATTTTTCAGGAAAACAATTTCTCAAGTCCACAAACTGTTATCGCTCTTTCCATTATTGATGGCGGTGTCAAATAATAGCTTAGCAGATTATTATTTTTAGAGGAAGCGTATCGCTGCTCCAACTTCCTGGGGTTGACCTTAGGGATCAGATACGAGACAAAATAAGGAAGTCGATTTTGATTGGCTGAACGAGCGTGGGAATGATAGAGATATAGAGAGGTTTTTCAGAGAGTCG
This sequence comes from Acanthosepion esculentum, assembly GCA_964036315.1. Lineage (NCBI taxonomy): Eukaryota > Metazoa > Mollusca > Cephalopoda > Sepiida > Sepiidae > Acanthosepion > Acanthosepion esculentum. The sequence continues at coordinate 87,886,412 of OZ038493.1, forward strand.
AGTTTTAACCGTCAAACAATGTAAGCGTTTTTTTTTTCTGAAGTGGCTCTCTATTAGAGGGAGAGCGCCCTCACTGGATAATTAGAAGAAGAATACGTCGAATGTTAATAAACTGGATAAGTTCAAATTATCTTTGCTGATGTGTTTCATCCCTGGGCCCTAAATCATTTAACGACAGGCGGCCGGTAGAAGAGAGAGTGCAACTTTATTATTCAATTGACTCCGTCGCCCAAGAGATCCCCAGAACGAGGGACTATAGAACAAAGGTTTCCTTCCTAGCACTCTATTTGAAGTTGTGTGGAATGTTAATATTAGAAGTCAATATCTTAATTCTATCATTATTTTCTCTTCAAGCTATCCATTTTAGTTGATGCTGCTTTTGAAAGTCCTCAAGTGATGTGGTTTCTGTTATTTGGCACAACTCTGTGATCTTCTAACGCCAATATACGAGGTTCGAAGGAGGATGGTACTCTACACGACCAACATGCTTCCTTCGCTCGAAACAATTTTTAATCATTGATCTATAATAATAATAATAATAATAATAATAATAATAATAATAATAACAACAATAATAATACAATGACGCAGTTGTAGGTCGGCCGCAGTTGAGATTGTAGAGTCATTATGGACTCCACAATCTAATTGGTGGCTACGTACGGTTTGAATTCGCAATTGTACTTCTCAAGGTGCAGTAATGGAGAGCAGATCGAATTGAGAAATCAGAGAGCCGAGTTCGAATTCCAATCGAGTTTATTAAATTCACTTACGTGCTAATTTCCTTGGGAAATATATAAATATATCTTTTTCCCCCCTCCAGTTATAAATAGCTGGACAGACTGGGTTCTATAGCCTTCTGTGGCAACCAGTCAAGGAGAAGGACAACATTGAATTCAAAGCCATGGGGCCTAGTGCACGAACCTAGGGTGACCCACACCCTCTTCCATCGTTAATAGCTCGAAGGGGATATGGGCGCTGCTAAGTTACCTGAAAGAGGAAGAAGAATCAAAGTCTGTTCCTTCTGCCCTCAGGAACCCATCCAACCCCGACGATTGAAGCAGTCAAGAGACAGATGACGATAATGAATTCAGCACACTTTACTTAATTATCCACCAGCCATGATTTCTTTTTTTGCAGTGAGTTTCACTCTGTACACGGCCCGGTCGCAACCCGAGGTAGAGGGTTACATTAAAAGGCAGTTTATGCGGATGGGAGGGGAAGATAACGGTTAAACAACGATTCTAGTAATCGGGGAATCATCCTCTTGAGGGTCGGTTCAACAGAGCAGTGGGTCGCGGGAAGAAGCTGCTTCAGTAGAATTTACTTCTCATCAATGTAATACGAAGGAAATGAGGGTGATTTGCTACTATGTAAACAGCATAGCGGGTCCTAGCCGTGAAGGTTAGAAAAGGCAGAACCAAGGAATGCAGTTCGATCCCTTTCCATGGAAGTAACCATAAAGCAATGAGAAGCTCACCACATCCCGCGTGAGAAAGAGGTTGGAGAATGGTAAAATAATTTGTCACCCACACGGACTCTGAGACGCTTTTAGACTCTATCGAGACTGGAAAGTAAGGACTGGGAAACTCAAATATGACAACAGTATTCCATTTTCAGTCTGATCTGGCTCTTGTAAAGATAGAGGATAGCATGAGGAATCAGCTACTTACTGGAGCGGTACCGACCATTTTCCTGCTACTTTAGCGATGTATCGTATGTAGAAGTTCCACTTGAGAACAGGGTTGAGTTTAGGGCCTAACAGTCTCTCAGGGCAAGCAGCCTCCAGTTGCATTCAATGCCTCGAAACTGGGTGGGGCCAACTATTCATCGTGGTTGTTTGGGGTCCGATCGGCGATAATGAATATAACTAGTTTAATTTTGGAGGCATTGAATTTAACTGGACATACCCCCACCCACCCCACTGAGAAGTTACGGCAAGACTGGATGAGAGATCGGCTTCCAATCTCTGATCATCACGAGTTTTGGAGGTGCACTCTTATGTTGGCGTATCACCGGCGTAGATATTCACAAATGACCTGAGTATATTCATAAGCAGATCATTTATGTAAAGTAAAAAGAGGGTTGGTTGGTCTAAGTTGATTGCTACGGCTTCGGGGAACTGGACGTTAACAACTACCTTCAGGGACCTTCCCGTTCAGAAGGACCTTATAATTTAGAAAATCCTTCCGGTGATTACATTGCTGGAGAGCTTGAGCAGCAAACCTTTGTGCCACACTTTGTCAAAAGCCTTCGAAACATCTGATGCTGTGGTCCTGGAAGTGTATTTGTTGCCAAAAACCTCACTATTCTGTGAGTAATGGTAATTAGGATATCAGCAGTAGATCGGTCTGGTCGAAACTCGTACTGCTTGTCGCTCAAGAGGGTGTTCTTATCTAGGAGCTCAACGACCTTCTTTTTTTATTATAACCTCAAAAAGCTTACTAATGATACTGAGAAGACTGACGTGTCTATATGTGGAGGAAGAGCTCTTGCACGCGTTCTTGAAAACTCGGCATATGCTTGACACTTTCCACGGACTTGGGAAGAATTTCCCCTTCAAGCAGCTTATAAATAATTGCGCTAGTACTGGGGATAATTCTGAGTTGAGGACAACCACTGAATTTGTGTCTGCGCTAGGGGCTTTCTTCTTCACGGTTTTGAATTCAGAGTTTTCCTTCTCCTAGACTAGTTGCCAACCAAGATTAGACAGCCCAGACTAACCTGCTATTCAAAATAACTGCGAGAGAAGAAATGAATTCATGTCTTTTCTATGTGAATCAAACTTTTCTCGAACCTCATTAAATGCTAATGATAATGGTGAGATCAACCCTTTCCTTATAGGGAAACATTTAGCCTTCATTGTCAGCGTCGGCTGTAATTTTGAGAATCTTTTTATTAAAACGATTTTTCGGGGAAATATACCTCTCAAGTCCGCTAAATGTTATAGATCTTCCTAATACTGATTGGAGTTTCTTTCCAAACCTTTTGATTTCAGGCGTGTGGAAAGTTGACAGTTTGATTTCTGTTTTAATTATATGTACTACCAATGTTGTTGTTACCGTTGTTGCAAATATTCAAGTGATAATGTCTTTGTTGTTTGGTTAGCGCAATTTGATGGGATCAGATGAAAGATTGTCTTGTTAAGGATTTTAAAATGGCTCATTTGAAGCCATTTTTAACTAATGAGATGAGATAACAGCTGTGCACAGATGGCAGTTTAGACATCTCTGAAAGATTCGCACGCCATACATGGCATCCATGAAAGCTTTGAATCTGACGAATCTATTTAAGAATGTTTTCGGATATTCTCCACGCAATGTGCGGATGACAAAACCTTGTATTTACACATCTATTGATGGTTCTGTTAATCATCTATGTGAGTGACTCTCTCTCTCTCTCAATATATATATATATATATATATATATATATATATATATATATATATATATATATATATATCGGTTTTGTAGTGCGTATTCAATTTATGTAACGTAAATCATTCAAACGAAAAACAAATACTGAAGCTAGTTATATGGCGAGAATAACTCTCACAAACAATATTTAATAATAAATTACAACCAACTTCGAATCTGTTAATGAATGGTGTGATCCTTGTTCATAAATTCCGGGTTTATCTGGTCTTGTTTTTTTGTACGAGCCGGCTTTCAGTCGTTTCGAACGACCATCCTCAGGTAGACATATTAGTCGCATTACTATTCGGAGTTTAACAAAAACACACTAATATCGACTGAAAGCCGGCTCGTACAAAAAAATAAGACCAGATAAGCCCGGAATTTATGAACAAGGATCACACCATTCATTAACAGATTCGAAGTTGGTTGTAATTTATTATTAAATATTGCTTGTGAGAGTGATTCTCGCCATATAACTAGCTTCAGTATTTGTTTTTCGTTTGAATGATTTACGTTACATATATATATATATATATATATATATATATATATGTGTGTGTGTGTGTGTGTGTGTGTGTGTGTGTGTGTGTGTGTGTGTGTGTGTGTGTGCTTATGCAGGTATTTAATAAACTCAGTCTAGTCTGGCACAACGCCAAAAAAATTGGGCATTTAAAACGTATCAAACTTACTAAAAATGATCAACAAAATTAATTTGCTTCCAACAGCACTACGGCGGGAACCCTATAAGCGTGTATATGGATATAAGTGTATGCTTTCTTCAGTACTGAGTCGGAAGAAAGGTTCGTAGAGTTCTCTAATAGGTAGCGTTTGGACATGTGATTTCGTTTCACACGTGACTGAAATTCATGATAGCCATACATATTCTCACAAGCGACATTTCGACGCGTTTTTTCGATATAATTTATATAGATTGTGAAATTTTAACGCATCTACGTGGAAACTGAAAAATGGATAAAAATGAGGTGCACTTTCGTTATGAATTTATAAACAGCAAAAAGATATGTGCCGTTTATAGCGACGGTGCCTTGCCTGAGAATACTGCTTGTAACACGGATGGCACTCTATGTTAGCAGAGGCTCAGAAATAAAACTGAAAGAGCTCATAAAAAATCATAAAGCAAAATGAGAAAAAGGGACTAAGAAGATAGAATAGATGGTTATCAACAAAAGAGACATGTCCAAGTTGCGAGTTACGTATTAGGGACGTCAAAATCAAAGAGGTAAAAAAATCAACTATCTGATTAGTGTAGTAACAGATGACGGAAAATGTAACACATAAATTATATAAGAATAAAATGTCATTCAAGAAACTAAACAAAGTATTAAGAGATAGGAAACTATCAATAGAAACTAAGAAGAATCCTGAACTGCTATGTCATATCTATCCTCTTATATAGCAGTGAATGCTGGACAATATCTCCACAGATGAAGAAGAGACTTAAAGAAATAGAGATGTGGTTCTACTGACAAATGCTAAGAATAACATAAACAGAATATATGAGCAATTAGAAATTCTTTAAAAAAATAGCAATTACGAGCAAACTTATACTTACAATTATAAAAAGACAATTGAAATTACTAAAAAGCATAGTGAGGAAAGAGGGCCTAGAGAACATAATACTCACAGGATATACTGAAGGCAAGAGAAGCGAGGAAAAACAGTAAGTAACCTACTTAATAAGTTTGTATGGATGGTTGAAAGAACAAGGACAAAGAAGGATGATAAAAGATACAAAAATGATTACAGCAAATAAAGGAAGGAAGTTGGGGAGACCCATGATCGGTCACATCCCGAAAGGACATGATACATAAAAAAAGTAGGATTGGAAAATATCGAACCTGTTCAAAATTAAAGAGCTGATATAATGTAAATGAAGAGCTGTGCGAAGATATGAGAAGACTTTTCTGTTTGAATTTATAGGATGAGAAGTTATTATTTACATTTTATTTTACACGCAGACTTTTGTCTCCATCTTTATTGTTGTTGTTACAATATTCCGGCCGTTATGCCCTCAAGCCTTCACCGCACCCTTATCGATCCAATAGCCTCGTGGTTTAATAGTTCGTGAGTTTTATGATATAGTAATTGTGTGTTCAATCTCTAGGCCGGGCAGTGTGTACTTGGACGCAGTACAACAGAGCGAGCAATAACTAAACAGTACTAAAGTTAAACTAGATAAGATATCCCTAAACATGGACAACGGAACGAGAATAATCGATCGACACTGTTTAAATAAAGATTTCCGTTCAAAATTCATTATAATGGTAATTGTAATATTACCCGTTTCCTTATGAGGAAACATTTGGCATTCACTGATTGATCATTTGAAATTTATATAATGTTTCTCTGAAAATAATTTTTCAGGAAAATAGATTTCTCAAGTCCAGTCGCTGCTAATGCTCGTTCTAGTATCGATGTGGGCGTTTCCTTCCTGACTTTTTGTTTGGGGTTGTGTGGAACGTCAGCATTTTAATTATGTCATTATTTTCTCTTCGAGTTATATGTGCTATTCATTTTAGTTGTTGCCGCTGTTGAAAGTCCTCAAGTGATGTGCTTTCTGTTATCTGGATTTTGTATCGCCAGGCCACGAGGTTCGATGAGGGATGGTCCTCGCCGAGGCTTAGACACCTCACTCACCTGAAACCATTTCTGTCCATCGATCTGAAGAAAGCGGTTGAATATTAGACGTTTAGATAGGTTTGAACAGACTGAGACAGATACATAGATATTAACAAATATATAGACAGATATACACATAGATTGATAAATAGATATTAACAAACTGACAATCTTTCCATATATATATATATATATATATATATATATATATATATATATATATATTTACATACATACATTCATAATAGGTCAACTGAATTCAAAACCTGCGGAGGGTCGTTTGGGGACCTTGGGGACCTTGTGGCACACAGTGCACCAGGTCTCTGTATTCGTCCCTTCAAAAAGTGTGGTTGGTTCTGCACAAAGCCTTCACCACTATAATCAAATCATATCTGCTGGTGTCTGGGATGTCGGTTCCTAGTAATTGATCTGCTTGACCCTCATACATCGAATTCGAGAGTCGAGCATATATATATATATATATATATATATATATATATATATATACATACATATATATATATATATATATATACATACATATATATATATATATATATATATATATGGCCTGACGATTGCACTAGCATGAAACAGACTGTCGCCTCTAAGTGCTGACTTCCATGTCCACTTTTATATTTACACCCGCTCTATCTCTGATATTGAGCACTTTACCCCATAAATATAGCACACTTTAAGACTATATTTCTGTATATATATATATATATATATATATATATATATATATATATATATATATATATATATATATATATAAGTCTAATAGAGTTGAATTGGAAGCTTTGAATGAACAAAAAATATGATATATGTTATTTTGCTTTAAAAATTGAGTGTCATGTTCTTAAATAGCCTCGTCAGATCGAGGCTTTCATATCGATGTCATGCTTCTGCCATCATAGTGTGCTATCCGCGTTACAAGCAGTATTCTCAGGCAAGGCACCATCGCTATAAACGGCACATATCTTTTTTACTGTTTATAAATTCATAACGAAAATACATGACATCAATATGAAAGCCTCGATCTGGCGAGGCTATTTAAGAACATGACTCTCAATTGTTAGTGCAAAATAACATACATCATTTTTGTATTCATTCAAAGCTCCCAAGAAAATTAAATTTTGGCATTAAGCATTAAATAACCCATGAGGTGTTGATATGCCGTTAAACAAAAAAAAATCAATCACACTTGTTTAGCTTACGTTTATCAGCGAATACAGAAGTAGTTCGATCTGGGAGCACGACCAATCGAATTGATTATTATATCGTTGCTCCGCCTTGAGCCAATTTAATAATCACCCTCAACAACTGCTTCGCCTCTTCTCAATTCGAAAATGTAGCGTTTTTATCTCTCAACCATCTTTGAAATTGTCGATATTTATCGACCTGTCAGTATCGGATTCAACTGATTGCGAAGCCTGCTCTTATCCATCACCCACAATCAGTCTATCCACATATCTTAACTTCTTAGAGAGGTGGGTATGCATTTAGTACGGTTTCGAATACCGATTTTCAAGGCAGGTAGACTCTCTTCCATCACCACGTGGAAGATGCTATCCCGATACCTCCAGAATGGTTTAAAAGAGTCATTTGCCTGCATGACCTACTACTAACCGAAAGCCTGTAATGCAAAGATTTTTATTAACAAATTTACGCGTAAGGCTGTACAAACGAAAAGATTGGCAATTGTCAACTTTTTCCTTTTCACTGAAACCGGCGTGAAACAATTCTATCTCCCTTTCTTTCATTCTTTCTTTCTTTCATTCTTTCTTTCTTTCTTTCATTCTTTCTTTCATTCTTTCTTTCTTTCTTTCTTTCTTTCATTCTTTCTTTCATTCTTTCTTTCTTTCTTTCATTCTTTCTTTCATTCTTTCTTTCTTTTTTTCTTTCATTCTTTCTTTCATTCTTTCTTTCTTTCATTCTTTCTTTCATTCTTTCTTTCTTTCTTTCATTCTTTCTTTCACTCTTTCTTTCTTTTTTCTTTCATTCTTTCTTTCATTCTTTCTTTCATTCTTTCTTTCATTCTTTCATTCTTTCTTTCATTCTTTCTTTCTTTCTTTTTTTCTTTCATTTTCTCATTTTTGTTATTTTTTTTTTTTAATTCGTAACCTATCAGCCGCAGTAGAAGTGAATAGCCTGACGGAGGCAAACCCTCTCCAGACCGGTTTTAAATTCAGAGTTACCTTCTCCTAGACTAGATGCCACCCAAGAGTATAGAACCCATTCTATTGATAGCTGGGCGGGGGCGGGGGTGGTAGAAAAGGATTCCAAGACTATAGAACCCAGTCTGTCCAGAGCTGGTGGAGAGGGGAGAAGAGGATTCATAACTTTCCTTCGTAAATGAATGTGATGGATCGACTGGAATTCGAACTCCGATCTCCGATTCCTCAATCCAAGCCGCTATCCTTTACTCGTGCTTCGTACGAGAAGCAAAAACGTTGATCATACTCATCATACACGTTTAACGAGTCGGCAGCCATCATGTATTTATGCAGGTTCAGTCGAAGATCCACGAACGTTTTTGCTTAATTTATTTTATTTATTTAAAACTATTTCATTATTTTATTTAATTTAAAACAATTTCATTATTTTATTTTATTTAAAACAATTTGATTGTTTTTATTAATTGTTTAATAAATTTAATAAATTGCCCAATGTCTCCTCAGCCCTTTCGGTTTTTAGAAACCATTGTCAAAGAGTTTTATTTTTGTTGATTGTAGGAGCCTGCAGCATACAAGGCAACCCGCAAACCAATCAGGAAAAGCAACAGGAGTTGAAAGAGAACTGGATTAAGAAACAGTGTTCAGAAAGAATAGAGTGTCTCGTAAATCACAACAGTAAAAGTGCCTGTTCCAAATGGTGAAGGACCTAAGAAAACTAAAACAACAGCGACTCAATATCATTCAAGGCAAAAATGGAAACTGCCTCACAGAAGATGACATAATGTAGAATTGGAGAGAGTACTGCTCAAACTTGTACAACTACGAAAACAGAAGAGACCCCTATGTGACAAAGAACGAAGAATCGTCAAACGATGATGGCGCTCCAATTTTTAGAGAAGTAGAAACCGCCATCAAAACAATGAAAAATGCTAAAATGACTGGAATTGGCACTATTCCTGCTGAACTGATCAATAATGGAGGTGCGTCAGTGATCGATATTGTTCGAATCATCTGCAATAAAATCTGGCAAACCGGTGAATGGTCAACACTTTGAACACAATCCCTCATTATCACTTTCCCCAAGAAAGGTAACACGCAACTATGCCAGGATTATACAAAATAAGCCACATCTGTCATGCGAACAAAGCTATGCTAAAAGTCATACTAAACAGACGAATAACAGAGGTGGGAGCAATAATTGAAGAAGAAACTTGCTTCAGGAATGCAAAGAGCACAACGGAGCGAATTTTCAACCTCCATATGCTGCATGAAAATTAGGCAGCATCAATGAAACATCTTCCACGTAGTCACAGGCTTTAAAAAGGGCATTCGACCAGGTGCGGCACAAGGTACTGTGAGCTACTACGAAGAAATATGATATTTACCATCAGCTGAGTGAAACAATTCAAGAGCTACACCAACAGTAGAGCAGTGAGATTCTTGCCCAGACAACAGTCGGAGAGTTGTTCCACACATCAGTAGGCGTGAGGCAAGGATGTATCTTGTCCCCTACACGTTTTAATATATTCCTGTTGCCTTTGAAAATCATATCGGCAAATTCAACATTGGAGTGAAAACGATTACGAACCTCAGGTTTGTTGATGACATCGATGGACTGGTTTGAAGTGAAAACTGGCTAACCCGGTGAGGTGTCTGGATGAAACAGCATCCAGACATGAAAATCAAAGCCTGGAAAATAAAGCTAACGAGAAATAGAGAGAAATCCATCGGCACACTAATTACAGTCAGTGGTCAGAAACTGGAGACTGGGTAACAATTCAAAGACTTCGGTGCAATCAGCAGCCATGATGGATCCAAACCAGAAGTCAATGTGAGAACTGCGTTGACAACAGCCAATCAGCCAAGGTTGAAAGCGACTTTGAAAATCAAAAGTTCGCCATCAAAAATAACTTTTTAAAAACATAAATATTACGTGTGTATATTTTTCGAAGTATTCACGAATATTCAGGCCGGTACATGATAATAAATAAATATACTTTTGAATAAATAAATAAAGCCTCCACTCAAATATGGGCATCTACTAAAAACAATGTTTAAGTAATATGATAGATAGATAGATAGATAGATAGATAGATAGATAGATAGATAGATAGATAGATAGATAGATAGATATGCAGAGAATAAGATAGATAGATAGATAGATAGATAGATAGATAGATAGATAGATAGATAGACATGAGCAGACTGTGATAGATGGACAGATAGATATGAACAGACTGAAATAGATCGATAGTGAGATATGAACAGACTAAGTAGATATGAATAGACTGATAGATAAATATATAGATATGAATAGACTGAGATAGATAGATAGATAGATAGATAGATAGATAGAAAGAAAGAAAGAAAGAAACCGAGTAAGATAGATAGATAGATAGATAGATAGATAGATAGATAGATAGATATGAATAGAGTGAGATGGATAGATAGATAGATATATATGAACAGACTGAGATAGATAGATAGATAGATAGATAGATAGATAGATAGATAGATAGATAGATAGATATGAACAGAGTGAGATATATAGATAGCTAAATAGATAGACAGATATTAATAGTCAACATTTGTAACTCCACTGAAAACTAAGGATTGAACTAATCTCCTTAAAGACGCCAAAACATATTACAGCGTTGGACTGAACATTTCTCGAATTTGTTTGATAATCCTTCAGTTGTTGATTTGAACTTAATCAACAATCTGCCTGATCCTGATTTTGTGCATTAAATGGCATTTCCACCAACATATGAGGCGACTAGGAAGGTGATTCAAGAGGTCAATACTAGGAAGGTACCAGGACTGGATGGAATTCCTGTTGAGGTGCACTTACATGGAGGAAACGAAATGGCAAGAAGAATACACCATCTAATTTCAGATGTTTGGAATGATAAACATGTCCATCAGGACTGGATTGATGCCATTCTTGTGTCCCTGTATAATGGGAAAGGTCAAAGGTCAGAATGTGGCAACTACAGGAGAATAAGCTTACTTGAAGCTGTTGGTAAAGTTTTTGCCCAAATCTTGCTCAATCGCCTCTAAAGTCACACCTGTTCTGATACCAGAGAGTCAATGTGAGTATCGCACTGGTAGAGTCGCAATGGACATGATCTTCACAGCCCGACAACTGGTAGAAAAACGCATTGAACACTGTGTCCCGCTCTACCAAGTCTTCGTTGACCTAACTAAGGCGTTTGACACTTTGAATAGGAAGGCTTTGCGGACAATTCTAAGAAAACTAGGTTGCCCACCTGAATTTTTCAGGCTACTTAAAGAGTTGCACAACAATATGGTGCTCTGCCTGTTGAGAATAGTGTGAATCAGGGCGATATACCTGCACCTACTTTATTTCCCATCTTTTTTGCAGTGATGCTCACACATGCCTTTAGAAACTGTATTATTGGTGTTTATTTGCGTTTTCGAACTACCGGGAAGGTTTTTGACCTGCGACGATTTAGTACTTCCATATAGGTGGTTCAGAAAATTATTCGTGAGCTTCTTTATGCTGATGAAACCGACCTCGTGGCTCTTAGCGAAGAAGTTATGCAAAACATCATGAATCTTTGCTGATGCATGTAAATCTTTTGGGATTAGTATCAGTTTGAGGAAAACCAAAGTAATGTTCACACCACCGCCTGGTCAACCGTATCGCGAACCAAAACTTTTGTGGATAGCAGGAGGCTGGAGGTGGTGGATACCTTTGTATACCTTGGAAGCACACTCTCACGAAATGGGACATAGATACTGAAATATTTCACCGCACCGAGAAAGCTACTAAATCTTTTGAATGCTTGATGAAGTGGATGTGGTCTGACAGAAACATCACACTTAGCATCAAGGTAAAGGTTTATTATCAATCATGTGTTTTGACTGCCCTTTTGTACTCTTCAGAAACATGGACAACAGACAGACGTCATATTACCACTCTTTTAAAAGTTCCTCAGAAAAATCATGAATATTTCATAGGAGTTTTTTGTAACTGACACAGAAATTCCGGAGAAAGCTAATATTCCCAGTACTGAGAAACTAATCATTCTGGGCAGGTCACTTGGTGCGAATGGATGACTCAAAGTCGCCTAAAAGTTCCTTTTATGATGAAAGCAAGCAAGCACCCCAGACACAACCCTTAAAAACGCTTTAAAGAATGCATCAAAACCAATTTCAAAGTTCTTGGAATATCAGTTGATACGTGGGAACTGGAGGCTGAATGTCGACCTACGTGGAGAACGACAGTTCATCAAGGTTGTAACCAGTTTGAAAAGGACATGGTGGAACATGCTATGGTTGAGCGCTATCTTCGTAAAGGTAATCTTGAAGCGCTACCTTCCACCATAAACTTACATGTATGTAGTCTATGTGGTAATTTTGCTCTTTCAAAGGCCGGTCTTCAAAGTCACCTTAGGTCTCATCAGGCTCGATCCATTGAAAGAAGCCAGAAATCAATCATTATGCCTTCTTGTACACATTGCTATAAAGTATGCAAGTCAGCTTCTGGATTAACAAGACACATGAAAATTCATGTTGTTGCCATGTGTGTTGGGCTTGAGGATTTCCCTTTCAGGTGCAATATTTGCGCAAATGCTTGTAAAAGTATGGCTGATTGAAAGAGTCATCGGCGGTTTCATAATCGGTGAGTCTGAAAGTTATATAACAAAAAAAGAACAAAAAAACAAAAGAAATTTGTTATGGAGATGGTCTTCTTCTGTCATGAAGTGACAATCACTATTTATATATATATATATATATATATATATATATATATATATATATATATATATAATTATCCTTTATGACACTTATTGAAATAATATGTATCTGGTAGCTATCCTAAAATTCTCTATAATAGAAAATCTCTAATCATTTGCATTCGTTTCAGTATTTTGGCAAACTTCAAAAGTTCCGCAGTCTGAAAAGTTTGAATTTATTATTATTCATTAATCTACATATCTATGGTGTGTATACTGTTTTCAGCATACTCATAAAAAAGAAGCGCGCGCGCACGCACACACACAAACACACACACACATGAGATAGATAGATAGATAGATAGATATGAACAGACTGAGATAGATAGATAGATAGATAGATAGATATGAACAGACTGAGATAGATAGATAGATAGATAGATAGATAGATAGATAGATAGATAGATAGATAGATAGATGTGAAAATGAAATAGATAGATAGATATTAGAAATTATTGAATAATAATAGTGTAATGGCTAAGAGTGTTTACTCACTTTCTCGTTGTACAAATAGATGTGTATTTGTGTGTTGAAGAGAAAAATTTAAAGAGAGAAAAATATTTTTATTCTTTATAGATAAACCGAAACTAAAACTGTAACAGCAGAGAGACGCACCAAAATACTTATCAAATAGTGCTGTTAAAAGGAGATATCGTCTCACGATGACAAGGTTGCAATCCTATAAATCTTACATATATATATATATATATATATATATATATATATATATATATATATATATATATTGTATATATATATATATATTGTATATATATATATATATATATATATATATATATATATATATATATATATATATACACATTAAGGTTCATGTAAACAAACGTATCTACGTATATATGAGTCACGTTCTTTTAGATTTTCAGTTCTCCCAGACAGTAGGAAATCAATAGACACCAAGGATGCCTTATAGTGAGGCTAAAATTACCAAAGTACGTCAAAATGGCTGCAATACGAAACAGTAATGCAGGATTTAACCAATAAAAAAAAATCACGACTGCCTGCAAAATAAAGTAAATAACAGAGATGCGGTGTGAAAATGTCGGAGAAAATCAAGCGTAAAAACAGAAATCGAGGAAATAGGCAAATATTCACAACAGCGTCGATTCTTGACTTCTAAAATGTTGTTAAGAAACATCCAATATGAAGTTTGAGTAATAAAAAAACCGTTTCCATCCTCTTGATTCTAAAGATGTATCGAATCTAAACTGAAAAAGAAAAAGATATTAAGTCCTAATCGGTCACATTTCTAAAGATAACTATATTTTTTAAATCTTTGACAGCAAACGTATTCCTCAACTTTGCCAGAATCAGATTCATTGAACACCCCGTGAAGGATAAATACAATAGCAGTAACTATAGAAATTGCACTATAGTAATTTATTAATTTACATCGTAGTAGTGGAATCTCTATCTATAAAAGGCAGGATGTGTGTGTGTGTGTGTGTGTGTGTGTGTGTGTGTGTGTGTGTTTGTGTGTGTGTGTGTGTGTGTGTGTGTAACGAATGCACGGCCGCAATTTTCGACGGATTTGCACCAAAATTTTCATGCGCATGCTCCAGGTTAGTTAAAAGGCCAAGACCGACTTTGCATTTCCCAACTCCCATCGATAGTGGAAATAATCGATTTTTTTTCATGCTTCTACGGTAGTTTTCATGTAGTTTGCGGCCATTTTCTACTGGCCAGAGTGAGACCCTATAGCTGGCTGCCACCAATAGGCAGGAAGATTCTATTGGCCAGCGTTAGAGCCAACAGCTGACACGAATCTTAACTAGCATGCTACCATGCAAAAAAAAAATCGATAGCTGCATTCGTCACAAGTGGGAAAAATTTAAATCTGCATGGCACTTTACTCCAATTGCCTCATTCGCTTGCTTAAACTCAACGTTGATTCTGATTCCGCAGAACTGGGTTGAGTGTGAAAATGTATTTGTAGTTAAAATTCTTTTTTTTCATTCGGTTTTTCCAGTTAGGAGTCCTTTTTTAAAGCTGATCGTTTTGTGTTCATTTTGTTTAGTGCTTTTTTCGTAACAGATTTAATGTTTAGTATCGAGCTTAGAAAAAATTCGCAGTGTGAGATAGGCAAGAAGTAAGGCATGTGTTAAAGGCAAGGAAGGGCAAAAATATTTTAAGTCAAGTGATAGCGATTGCTGTATGAGTCGTACGATTTTTGAATCAAGCACGGGCAACGCCGGGCTATGCTGCTAGTTAATTATATAGTGAAATCAATCCCAGTCGAATAATTTTAAATGCGGTCTTAAATTTTAAACGTCCCTGTCCCATAGACACAAAAACACAAAATTCTATATTTTTAAATGAGTAGTGATCTTTTTTTTCTTCTTTTTATAAGTCGTGCCTCCTCAGGACGTAGGCGATCATGGCTCTCCATAACTTCCTGTCCTTTATAGCGCTTAATAAATTTTGTCTTTTTGTTATTTCTCCTAAACCCTCTTCTACCAACCATTTAATCAAGCTCATTCTTCTTCTTCTTTTATGTGCTGTGTCCCTTTAAGACGTTGGCGATCATGGCTCTCCACAATTTCCTGTCCTTTGTAGTTCTTAATAAATTTTGTCTTTCTGTTATTCCTCCTAAACCCAGTTTCGCCATCAATTTACTCCCTAAGAACACTAAGTATATCATGCGCTTTTTCCTCTGTCTCTCTTTCCTTCAATCTGTCCTGTGAGTATCAGATTTTGCAAGCCCTCTTTCCTCATTATGTGCCCTAGAAACCTCTACTGTCTCTTCCTGATGTTAAG
This sequence comes from Acanthosepion esculentum, assembly GCA_964036315.1. Lineage (NCBI taxonomy): Eukaryota > Metazoa > Mollusca > Cephalopoda > Sepiida > Sepiidae > Acanthosepion > Acanthosepion esculentum. The sequence goes on from OZ038493.1 coordinate 87,902,187, forward strand.
TATGAGTTTCCTTTTTGTTTCCATTTTCTCTAAAACCTCGTCGTTGTTCACATATTCAGCCCATGGTATCCTCAGCATCCTTCTGTGCGACCACATTTCTGTTGCTTCAAGTCCCTTCTTCATCTGTGATGAGATTTTCCAGCACTCACTGCCATACAGGATGAGAGATATCACGTAACAGTTTAGACGAAATTATAATGGAGATGCTGGCAGCCTTAGACGATTTCGACATAGATAAAAATACATAAATAATAAATTAAATCTACAACAGGGGTGAGATACCGGAGACCTAAGTAGATCTATTTTCATAGCACTGCCTAAGAAGCACGGTGAATACGAATGCGCGCTCCATCGGACAGTCAGCCTAATGAGCCACATAACAAAACTCATCATCCGAATTCTAATGAATAGAGCGCGCAGCAGAATCAGACCGGAAATAGGAAAAGAACAGTGCAGGTTCGTCAAAGGCACTGGAACAAAAAACGTGACCTTTATACTCAGAAAGATCAATACAAATTCGGAAGGACGTGTTTTATCGATTACGCAAAGGCGTTCGATAAAGTACCCCACAAAGATCTATTAGAACTGCTCAACAACCTTTATATATTTGAGAACAACATTAGAATAATCAAAAATCAATACTGGTAGCAAACCGCCTGAATACGGTGTAAAATGAGCAGCAGATATACAAATATAGAAAAGAGTGTAAGACAAGGATGTGTTTTCTCACTGAACTTATTCAAATGATAGAGCGATTTTGAGAAAACTAGAAGTCCTACCGGGATTCATTATTGGCGGCCACAGTCTTAACAACATAACATATGCAGATGACACAGTATCGATAGCAGACACAGAAATAAAACTAAATAAAATTCATCGACAGAAGGTAGTGAAGGAAAGCGAGAAGAAAGGACGAAGCATCAATTGCAAGAAGACATAAGGCAAAAGGATGAGCCGAAAGAGCGAATTCGAAATCGGAGATACCAAGATGAAACTAGTGCGGAAATTTAACTATATATATAATAAGGCTAGAATGCTTTAGTATGCAGGGATGGGGTACAGAGAGTGAAAGCGAGAGGAAAGACTCGGTATACGGCGGATTAGGGAAAGGATTAAAAGATAAACGGTGTTCAAGACGACAGAAGATAGCGATTGACATTACATTTAATTTTTTGGAAATAGTAGTGTTCGGGGAAGCAAGTAAACGGAAGGGAGTTCCACTGTCGGGAAGTGCGAAAAAAGAAACGTGTTTTAACAGAGAATGAAAAGTATGACACTGAAATCCAAAGGTGTATTGGGATAGCAAAAAATGCCTTCCAAAAGCTAAGCAAAGTATTAAGAGACAGAAAAACTTCACTTGAAACAAGGAAAAAAGTACTAAACTGTTACGTGACCTTTTGTTTAAAAGATCGTATTATTTTGGAAAATCTTCAAACGAGCTACTTCTTTACCCCACTAGACCTCCCAGTTAAGACCCGCCACGCTGCATACAATTAGACTAACCAGCCTCATTCCCGTCGTATTCCATTAGTAAGGTGTAAGTTCTACTCTGATAGCTTCTTCCCAAGAACTGTTGCTTCATTGGAACAGGATCCCCAGAAGATGCTTTCCCGACCAATGTATTCTTAATCTCTTCAAGTCTAGGATGAACCGTTATCTTTCACACATTTATCTATATAAAAATGTTATTTAAATTAGCAAATAGCGCAATATTGTCAAAAGATCGATCGACCGTTAGATAGATAAATAGGTAGATATTGATAATATTAGATAGATAAATAGATAGATATTGATAATGTTAGATAGATTTATAGATAGATTAAAATAGCTTCAAGCGAATGAATCCTTTAAGTATTAAAAAAGACAGTACCTCATCAGGCCCAAGAGACTGGCTCTAGAAAATCACAAACGTCTTTACTTAGTAACGAAAAACGAAATCATTTGAACGCATCCAACATCAGCAACAAAAACGCGTAGAAGGAAAATAAATATAATCAAGATAATGACTTTCTATACTGTCTTAAAGAACAGATTAAGAAGGAAACTTCTATCAATACTAGAAGAAGCTATAACAGCAATTGGCCTTGAGAAACCTATTTTCCTTAAAAATTTGGTTGAAGAGAAAGAGTTTATAAATTTCAACAGACAAAATAGCACTAACAGTTTAATCGATGAATGTCAAATGTTTCCTTATAAAGAAACGGATAAACCTGACACCCTGAGCTTGTTCCCCGTCCTTCTCTGTATCCTATCCTCAAACACACCTCTTTACTCTTGTTCTCAATCCTCTGTAACCCCTTGCGTGCTAGTGGCACTCCCGCCTTGCCTTGTGAATTGCCATAAAAAAGTTCACCATTACCATTACTAAAATCTAAAAATCTAATGGCCGATATCCAAAGATGCTACTCTACTAGAGCGGATAGGTAATCCCTGTCGCAGACGCCTGCTCGGGCACATTTTTTTTGTTCAACACCCACAGAGCTCACCTGTTGTTTATACTACATCTATACCGAGTGGACTTCAGTTAAAGTTTCTGGGAGAGAGCGCGTTATCTAGCGTGATCAACAGTCTCAACAAGGCCAGCACGCTCAAACCCTCGGTCACGCTGACTTGTGGCTTCATGTTAGCACAAACATCGACGGCTACCGAAATGTTCCGTCTACCCAATTTCACTTACTAGTATATTAAATGAATATATCTCTAACAGGCTCCCTGGATACGAGGGTATGCACTTTATAAATTTAAATATTTGAGATATAAAATGTCTTTTATATCTCAAATGTTTATTCTTAATTGTAAAGCTTTGAATCAAATTTATAAATCGGAATTAACTTTCTTTCTATATGCCGTGTCCTTTCAGGACGTGGGTGATCATGACTCCCTCTATCCTTTGCAGCTCTCAACAAGTTCCTTCCCTTTGCCACCTCCCCAGACCACGTTCTGCCATCCACTTGCTTAAGGCCGCTAGGCATGTCATGTGTTGTTTTCCCTTCTCTCGCTTTCCTCCTATTAGACACGTGAGTATCATATTCTCCAGGCCTTCCTTCATCATTATATGTCCCAGGAAATTCAGCTGCCTCTTCCTGACGTTGAATATAAGCCTCCTCCTTGTTTGCAACCTCGCTAAGATCTCATCGTTGCTCACACGCTCAGTCCATGATATCCTCAGCATCCTTCTGTAGAACCAAATTTCTGTCGTCTCGAGTCTCTTCTTCATCTTTGAAGAGACCGTCCAACATTCGGTGCCGTATAGGAGGACAGATTTCACGTAACAGCTCAGTACTCTTTTCTTTGTTACCAAAGAGATCCTCCTGTCTCGCAGTACTCTGCCCAGCTTTTGGAATGCATCCTTGGCCATCCCAATCCGTCTACGGATCTCAGCGTCGCACTTAGCGTCCTCTGTCAGAACACTTCCCAGATATTTAAACTTCCGCGTCTACTTGATTCTAGTGTCCCCGACCTGCAAATTGCATTTCGGGCTCATCCTTTTAATGATGACCATGCGTTCTGTTTTCTTGTAGTTTATGCTAAGTAATTACTCATATTTCTTTATTTTAACCCAGTACAGCAAAAACTTTGAGGATGCGGCGAGGATCAAACTGAATGAACTAATAATGAGCTGCGAGACTAGCTTGTTAACCATTACTAGTCTACAGCGAGTTCCTCTACTATCATTCTATAATTATTTATCGGATGCCTCGGCTTGTGGTAATGGTAAGCGGACTAGAGTGACTGGACTGTTATTAATAAGTAGTAAATTCGATCCTGGCGTGACTGTTTCATACGTGTAGCCTTATGTCAACTGTAAGATTAGTTGTTAAAGATAAAATTTGGCATTCTGATTTGCGCCCCTTTCATTTGAAGTGTCCTGTGTATGACGATAAACTACTTCAATAAATAAACACGTGTATAATCTTCAGTAAATAAACACGTGTATAATCTTCAATAAATAAACACGTGTATAATCTTCAATAAATAAACACGTGTATAATCTTCAGTAAATAAGCACGTGTATAATCTTCAATAAATAAACACGTGTATAATCTTCAATAAATAAACACGTGTATAATCTTCAGTAAATAAACACGTGTATAATCTTCAATAAATAAACACGTGTATAATCTTCAATAAATAAACACGTGTAGAATCTTCAATAAATAAACACGTGTAGAATTTTCCTCCCATAAATGATGTTCTTTTCTTTATTTGATCACCGTATATTTGGATAAATCTAATTTAACATTAGTGAATATTTTTCATCGATTACGGGCTTTTGTCCCCGAGGGAGATATTAACCAAAATCCAGTTGTAAGTGGGGCATCTCCTAATGCTGTACCTTCCCCATTTGCACTTAAAGAGGAGAGAATCGGGCGCTGATGCCTGAGATATCCAAAAAAGCGTACAGCCAAGTAAACTGGATCATTTCTAGCACTACCCACATGTAGATGTGCAAAGTCTCAAGTTAATTGTGACAGTTCTTATAATTATTTTTCATCGTGCATAAATTGTTATCTGAGCCTAAGAGCCCTGATTGAGCATGTCGTCAGGGGTGTAGCCGTAATCACAACACTTGACGAGTTGCGGGTTGATGAGGCTATTTAACCCATAGTTTGGGGTTTTGAATCCAGAGACATCCTTCGCATAGATCGGTTGCCACGCAAGTCTTGTCCAAGACTATTTAGCCAAGGGTATGTGAAGTAAATGAATGCAACGAAACCGAATTCGGCCCTCCGAATCCACAATCCGAGTCGCTAACCATTACTCCACCGTTTATACAAGCAGAGAAATACATTTTTCTTTTATGTGCCTATATTTTCATGATGTCTCTTAAAAGTTATCTCCCTTAGTGCGTATGCATTCACCATTTTGTTTTCCTGGACCTTAGTGATGTTTTGAACTTATGAAGTGCTAAAGATTTTACCCGCTTTCGAAAGAAGACTAATCAGTTTATTTCAAGAAGACTTGTGGAAACGAACCTCAAACTTAAATTCTTCCCTTTTCGCTTCCATCTATTTTCATATAAACAAATAATGGCTATACTTCTCAGTACTTCCATAGAAAATGTCTGTCTCAAATAGATTGTTGTTAAATAGATTAGCCTGAAAATAGATTGATCACTAATCAAACTGATCCGACAAGTAAACAAGTTAGACAAATCTAATGGGAAAAGTAATTCAACAACTACACGAGGGGCAAAGACTTGGCCTTCCTTTAAGTTTTTTCTTATTCTTTCAACCATCTTTTCTTCTTTCTTTCTTTCTTTTGCACACTTTTCTTATTTTCTCTTTCTTTTTGAAATTTTCTTTCTATTTCCTTTCATTCAGTCATTAGATTGTTTTTCTTCCACATTTCTTCTTAATTTTTTTCTTTCTTTATTATAACGTCATACCTCCCTCTCTTTCTCCCTCTCTCTATATATATCTATCTATCTATATATCTATCTTAATTTGTTCATTATCTATCTATTTATCTATCTTAGTTTAATTCTAATTCTGTTCATCTCTATCTCAGTCGATCTATCCATCTCTCTCTCTCTCTCTCTCTCTCTCTCTCTCTCTCTAGATAGATAGATAGATAGATAGATAGTCCTAGATGGATGGATGGATGGACTTTGTGAGATAGATAGATAGATAGATAGATAGATAGATAGATAGATAGATAGATATGGGTGGACTTTGTGAGATAGATAGATAGATAGATAGATAGATAGATGTTGGTTGGTTGGTTGGTTGGGGTTTTATGGCATATCAACCACTATGTGTTATTTAATGCCAGATCCAGTTTCCACATAGTTATTAAATATATATACTTTGTAAACGTAATTTAAGAATAACGTCCTTAAACCACAGCTTGTTTATTCTTACTCAAATAGATAGATAGATAGATAGATAGATAGATAGATAGATAGATAGATAGATAGATAATATTAATGGTCAATATACATATATATATATACATATATATATATATATAAAATATATATATATATATATATATATATATATATATATAAAATATATATATATATATATATATATATATATATATATATATATATATATATATATATATATATATATATATAAATTTCCAAGAGGATAGAATCCAGGTAGAACTTAATGTCCAGGACAGAGTAATAATATAATAAAAAAGCTCAAACACTAATATTCCATACACTCTCACTAAAATTTTGTTTTTTATACCCGGAGTTATATTTATCCGATTTCTTTTTGAATTTGTAGGTCTGATGAATTGGATTGTGATTACGATTCCAATGTAATAAATTATAACCATGGAATAATAGTGTTTGAGCCTTTTTCATTATATATATATATATATATATATATATATATATATATATCGAAAGTCGAAAGTACTCATATATATATATATATATATATATATATATATATAATAGTGTTTGAGCTTTTTTATTATATATATATATATGTGTGTGTGTGTGTGTGTGTGTGTGTGTGTGCATTCAAACTTGTCTAATTGAATAATATAGACATATTTTTTTACTGATCTTTCCAGTTGTCTAATCAGTTACATGATGTTAAGATGAAATTCATCAAGGAAAGCGCCGTAGTTTTTAAACCAAGTACTTTCGACTTTTTCTAAGAGCATCTTCAGGACTAAATTACAAAGACAAACATATTGTAACTGCGATCAAATCTGCATTCCGTTGTCATGGTGATTTTTAAAAACACGCGCGAATGTGCTCCGTTATAGTTGTTTCAGCATTTTTTACATTATCCGTTGTAGTTATGGAATTTTTTGCAAAACAAACGTTTCAGTATAAGTAAGGTTACCGGAAAACCGGTAAAATGTAAAATTAATAAATAACTGTTATATGCACTTTGATGTGTTGCTGCTAAATTCGTAAAAAAATTTGTTGAGTGTTGATTGATTGATTTTTGATTTCTTTGATGAATCCCAGCTCAACATCAACAAACTCATTAGACAACTGGAAAGGATCAGTAGACACAATATGTCTATATGATTCAATGAAACATGTTTGAAAGAAGATATGCTGCATATATATATATATATATATATATATATATATATATATATATAGGTTACGATGGATAAATTGTCGTCTAAATTACGCGAAAATGAAAATAACTAACAGACATATTAACAGACATATTTGTCAAAATTACGCAAAAATATATTGGAATACTAATTTATTTAATAGAATCGCCATTGGCTTCAACTCCGGCCTCCAGACGACTTCTGAATCTCCCGCACCTCTTCTAGACGGTCTCCTTGTTTAAGTTTGTGAATGCTGCCATCATCCTTGCCTTCAGTTCATCTTTGGTGTTACAACGAGTTTTATTGGTCTCTCGCTCAACTGCACCCCACATATAATAATCAAAGGAGTTTCAGTCTGGGGAGTTTGGTGGCCAGATGTAAGGAGTGATGTGGTCGCAGAAATTATCTGACAGCCATGACTGGGTTCTCCTGTTCGTGTAGCATAGTGCAAAGTCCTGTTGCGGGACATAGGGTCTTCTAGTAGCCACCCTCTTGACCCAGGAAAGTACTACCTTCTGAAGGCACTTGACGTAGGCCTCCCTGTTCAGGCCCTCACCAACAAATTCAGGAGTTATTTTCTTATCAGAACGATCAGAGTGAGTTTTCCCCTAAAGAAAATATGTATAATAAAAAAAAGTTTACATTGGAATTTCCGCGGGGGATTGGAAACAAAGGTTTTATACTCATAAGCTTTCATTCTCTAACCCTAAACTTAAAAACCAAACAGCTCTTTCAAAAAATTTAAGGAACAAAAGGACAAAAATTTAAACCCACAAATAGTTTGGAAAATTATAGGTTCTGCACAAACTCCTAATATTTTTTAAACGTAGGTGTAATTTATGCTTAAAAGAAAAAATTAAAATAATAAAATACAATAATGAAAGCCATCTGTTGAATCAGGGGAACGAATTAGTTTTCAAATGCCGACACAAAAACAGATTCAAACTTCCATAATATAGCTGTGCCTTATTTAGCTACCCTAAATCACACCCCCATTTCTATCTCCTCTAACTCTTTCTTTCTTTTTTATGTTATATTTATTATAATTTATAAAATTTTCCTCTTCTTAGAATATTTCTCGAGTTCTCTTTCAGTTAATCCTTTTATATCTGTGTTAGCTTATATATGTTTTATTTTTGTTTGTTCCTATTTCTAATACTCTCAACTGGTCTTCATAGGTTTAATATTCTCTGACATCATTCAATAAACCTTCTTCCCTTTAAGACAGATATTGACCTCCTTCCCTGACCCCTGTCATGTGCCATCGCCTGACTTATACACTGAAAAGTGTGAACTCTGTATTAGGTATTGTTGGCATGTTAAATTTCAGGTTGACCCCTTCCCATATTTCTTCCTTAAAGTTAACTTTTACTTTCTGATACCTCTAGCACTACAAACCTGAATTCCATTCCATATCGGGGTTGAAAAGACAGACGACCACTTTCATCGTCTGCCGAAATAGCATATTCCCCACATGACGTACAAATGAGGTACACAGAAATTTCTTGATTATTCATCATATTGCTCTGTACAAATAAAATAAATCGAGCTCTGTCTTTGTTGATCAATTTTAATATATTTATATTACTACGACCCACTCGGATTATACATCCACAGAATTTATTTTAACTTTATTTGAGACCTTCATGAAATGGAAAAAATGGAGAATATCAGGAATAAAAAGGGCCTTAAACTTGATGAAAATAATTTTTTATTGTCTAAATGTTTATGTTATTATTAAGAGGAAAGATCAAAGTATTTTTTTAGTATTTTTTACATTTTTTAATCATTCCTAGCACTTCTCATTTTTTCTAGTCAGCAGAATTGAAACAGAATCATGTGAGCTATTTTTCAATTTTGTAAACAAAAGTGAAATTCTCCGTTTAAAAATCTTTCAAAAATCAATTATAATTTTACAAAATTTATTTTAAGAAAATTAGAAATTATAGTTTATTTAATATATTTTGAAACAAACATTACTTACTTGCTGCGCCGAAAAAATGCAGTTTAAAATAAGAGAAAGCAGGTCTTAACAACAGTGATGATTGACAAGTGACGAGTGATGATTTCATCTGGTATTGACATCTTACGTGAGGGAAAGTTATCGTACGGAAGGACAAAAGTGACATAATGGTGGTGTTGGTCCATTGTGTTAGTCCAAGGTGCTCCTTAATATTTTTTTTTACCCTTTCGGAGAAGCTTTTACTTATTTTACCAATCTCAGGCCTAGTAGGGTTTATGATCTTGGTGGAGGATTTGTTTCAAATCCGGTTTATAGTTTTACATTAATGGATATAAATTCATTTGAAAAAGTGTTTGTAAAGTTGGATAAAACTGAAAATGAATACAGATCACCTGAGACTAAACACAGGCGATCCCATTTTGAATAAGTAGATCACGTGATGGTAAATGAAATGTATATATGGGAATTAGCGTGGCGTCTAAGTGATCACTATCCGGATTACTTCGGAAGTGTGCTTGTCAAACTTTCTGCCTACGGGCTCGGACACCCCACAATAAACTTAGCCTTGTGCCGCATCCGGCCATGTTGGGCGGTAAGTGAATATCTCACTATACGGATTACTATTCGGATCATTATTCGGTGGTTACAAATTTAGCGAGTATTATCAAGCAAGTACTATTAATGCGAGTGTTATTCGAAGGCGTCTGACACCAGTATTGTTCAACGGCGTTACTATTATTCGTAAACTCAAACAGACTGGGTCGGTGGAAGATGTGAAAACATCATTGCATGCTCGTTTACGCCGTTCAGCTGAAAACATTGCTGTAGTGCATGAGAATGTGGCCAAAATTTCAGACACCTCTATTCGTCATCGCACGCAGGAATTGAACCTCACCATAACAACGTTACATCGTTTCCAATTGCACACTCGGTTGGTCGATTATGTTGACCAAAAAAATCGCGAAGTGCGCAAAATACATTTCTGTTTGAACGTCCATTTTGTAATAGGCTTTGATAACTTTAACACGTTGTTTGATTGTTAATCTTTCCATGGTTGAAATTGCCAAAGACGTAAGTTGGTAAATCTGAAAGAAAGAGAAAAAATATCATTAAACGCTTAAACTTAATTCACATTTAAAATTGGTCCAACTTATTGGAACACCCTTCTGGCAACAGAATCCATAGAATGTTTACATTTTCTTCTTGAATAATAATGCTAATAATATTTGTCAAGATCATTTAGGACTAAAATGTATGTTTCAATGTGTAGACTTAAGTTCTTTGAAAACAATGATATGTACTTAACGGGTTTAGAAAAAGTGGTTATTAAATTTTAACAAAGACTTGACACTTATATTCCTTTCTGAAATGAAACCTGCTTAATTAGTACCAAAGAAAACAAAACATATTGCCAGAACTCTGAAGATGACAAGAATAGATTTAAAATGAAGATTAAAATTGAACTGCAGGCTCTGAAAGAAAGCAGGTTAACGAGAGAAACGAAAGGGGAATTGCATATTTAATGTTTAAACAGTCGACAGTAAACAAACAGATGAAGTTGAAATTAGATAAAAACAGAGACCAATAACAAATGGCTCTTTCAGCGTTTGCTTGATTTTTTTTTTTTTTTTTTTTTGCAAAATAAATAACAAGAGAGAAAGCCTTAAATTTTCAGCCAAGAAAATCGCTGGAATTGAACGCTAAAACTTAACAACCAATCGTTCTCTATTCGTTATAAAAGATACGTTTTGAAAAGTTGTCGAACCGTTTTAAGTTGGAACTAAGTGTTTGTGACAAAGATGAGCCTTCCAATCGGAGGAGATTGGCCGTGGTTTGACATAGAGAGGGATAGACTCCACTAGGTCTAATTGGCCAAGACACGCTATGGATGAATGAATGCGTCTCCAACTTTCAAACTGAATATTGGGGGGGGGGTGAAGCTGCTTAAGTGCTCAATTGCGCAGTGACATGACAACACTTTGTCTTGGTACGGATGATGATGATGATGCGGAGAAGGAGGAGGAGGATGACGATGCGGAGGAGGATGATGAAGACGACGACGATGATGACGATAAAGATAATGATGGCGACAACGATGATGATGATGACGATGATGATGATGATGATGATGATGATGATGATGATGATGATGATGATGATGATGATGACGACGATGCAGATGATGATGAGCATGACGACAACGATGATGATGATGGCGATGACGACGATGATGATGAGAAGAAAGATGACGATGATGATGATGAGGAGGAGAATATGAGATAATGACGACAACAATGATGTTGACGACAATGATGACAATGACGAGGATGATGATGAAAATGTGGAAGATGATGATGATGATGATGATGATGTGGAAGAGGAACATGAGGATGATGATGATGATTATTATGATGACAATGATGATAATGATGACAATGATGAAGAGGATCATAATGATGACGACGACGATGATGATGCTGACGGCGGCGATGAAGCCAATGAAGCTGATGATAATGATGACAACGATGATGATGATGATGATAATAATAATAATGCTAAAGAACTGTAGGTCGATCCTTAATGCTCAGCGGCTCGGTTTTACTTTCCGGCTCGTGTTAGATTGCTCAGCTCTCTATTTCTTTCCGACACGTTCGGGAAAGAAATCCAAACAAATCGTGCTCACTGATAGTAAATGAAATTTTGTTTTGATACCTTTTTTCTCGAAACATTCAAACACGAGCAATCATACATTTGGTGACATACAAAATGCCGTCGATAAAATATTCGTCCAATCGTGTTAAGACATTCTCGGCTGCAAATATCTGCAGCAAATCCTTCGATTCATGGTGATTGATGTGCGGTGTTTTAGAAGCTAATTCTAGAAGGTGAAAAAATATCGATTCTGATAATTTCATTACAATTAGTGTAGTTATCCCGAAAGCTCACAGATACAATTTCACAGACTAAGAAGCAATGATAGTGATATGTGTATATAATCCTGTGTGTGTAGCCGACAGTTCGTCTTAAAGGAAGAATAGGTCCATTCTCGAAAAGGAAGAATAGGTCCATTCTCGAAAAGAACGATGCCACCAACGACAGTAACAATACTAGTATTTTGAAAAACCAGTAAAATTTGTCATTTATGAACATCATAATTAAAGAAAAGAGAAAATGATTATGTTTAATATGGCCACTCATCTATTCAAAAATATACAGGGTGTCCATAGAGTTCGTGTGCACTTGAAAAAATTTATAACTTTATTTGTATTTGCGATAGAAATAATCTGTAAAAAATGTTATAAAGTTTAATGTACCTAGTTTTAAGTATCGCTAAAATAACTAATGTTATTTCAGGCATTACTGTAAATCAGTTGGCAAATGTTTTCCATGAACTGTAAAATCGTATTACCCTTTGTATTGCTAATGATGGAGGACATGTGGAAATTTAAATAAAATTTCAATAAAACCTTGAAAGATATAGATTTACTTCTTTCTAATCCTTTTTACAAATTATTTCTATCGCAAATACAAATAAATTTATAAATTTTTTAAAGTGCACACAAACTCTATGGACACCATGTATACATATATATATATATATATATATATATATATATATATATATATATATATCGAGAGAGAGAGAGAAAGAAAGTGAGAGAGAGATGTATAGGATGAAATAAATAGTTTGATATATATGAATAAGCTGATATAGCTAGTTAGGTAGATATATATGAATAGGTTGCGATAGATACATAGGTAGCAATAGGCTGAGATAGATATGAACGGACTGAGATAGATAGATAGATAGATAGATAGATAGATAGATAGATAGATAGATAGAATGACTAAAATGCAAAGTCACTTTGCATACCTATGTAACATCCGCATAAATCTATCTATCTATCTATCTATCTATCTGAGAGCCATTAGTTCTTTCTAATCCTTTTTACAGATTATCTATCGCAAATACAAATAAAGTTATAATTTTTTTAAAGTGCGCACAAACTTTATGGACACCCTGTATATCCTTGCCCATATTAATCATATAATGGCTAGATCTAACCGTAAGTTTCTTTTCTCGCATATCTTGTTGAAAACTCCTTGTTGTACCATACCCATGGACGATAATGGGTACGTCCCCATTCATATAAATACGGTAGTAAATACTGTATGTTGGTCTGCAATTGGAGATTCATTGTGGAATTCACTTGACTCACTTTTAACGATTGACTACTTCTCCTACGCGCCGCTGGTGAATCTTATATGTATTGTTCGTGTCATAAGTATTATCGTTCATTACCAACCTCCGTGTCATTATTCTATTCTGAACCTTCCCTAGGTTACAACACTCTTCCAGCTCATAACTTTCCAGTCAAGTTTCATCTTCAAAAATCTAAATGCAAGGTCAATCTTTATCATATGTCTTCTTAATTCCTGTTCTTTTAGTGTTCTCATTCCTTAATAATTTCTGTTTTTTAATATCCTCTAACACTCAGTAACCCCTCCTTACGTCTTAGTGGCTTTATTGCCTTTGATCTTCAAAAATTTAAATGCAATGTCAATCGTTATCTTCTGTCTTCCTAATTTCTATTCTTTTATTGTTCTCGCACCTTTATAATGTTTTTTTTTCTTTTTCTTGTGGTCTTTCACCCCAATTAACCCCCTTACGTCTTAATGGCTTTGTTACCTTTCTTGGGGTGAAATGATTAAAAAAAACTCTTTTTTATCATTCTTCTCCGCTCAACACTTTTACTTCAGCTATTTTTTAAAAAATAACCCGACCGTGCAAAAACAGAATAAAACCTGGCATTTTGTAGAATTCTTTGGGTCCGGGTTCAAAACACCCCAACTAAGTATGCTGTATACACAACGCCTTAGCTTCTGCTATATAGACGACGCCTTACTAATATAATGGATATAATTATTTGATACCCTTAATCAGTTATGCGCCATGCGTGATACACGCTTAGGCGTTCATGTATCTTTCGATACATGACTGATGAGGCAGATATTTTCCCGGGGTAGATTGCCATTTCTTTCTGTGGTAGACCAGTTGCCATCCAAGGCTATAGAACCCGGTCTGTCCTCCTATTTACCGATAGGTGGGGGGGAGAAGATTCATACCTTTCGCAAGGGTATTAGCACATAAGTGAATATAATGAATTTGACTGGTATTGGAACTACAAGGAATCAGTCAGATATTTTCCATGCGTGATACACGCTTAGGCGATCATGTATCTTTCGATACATGACTGACGAGCCAGATCTTTTACCGCAGTAGGTTGCCATTTCTTTTTGCGGTACACCAGTTGCCATCCAATGCTATAGAACCCGGTCTGTTCTGCTATTTACCCATAACTGAGGGAGAAGAAGAGGATTCATGCCTTTCCCAAGAGTATTAGCACGTAAGTGAATGTAATGGATTCGACTGGAATTCGAACTCGGCTCTCTGATTCCCCAATCCGAGCCGCTATCCTTAATACACTACACAAAATCAGACCTGCAATTCAATCCACATATGAAAACGAAACAACTAACAGCTTAGCTTTTCTTGATATCGACTTACTCCGAACTGATGCCTGTTTAAAACTAAAGTCCACCGTACGTCAACAAACACAAAGGACGTCTGTCTATTTTTCTGAGATGAGGTATTGTAACTATTTACATTGTTCAGACTGTTGTCCTCGTCTTTACTGTCACATTCACGACGTTTCGACCGTTGTACGCTCCGACCTTCTTCAGGATCTGCCTATATTTCTGAGATGAGGTATTGTAACTATTTACATTGTTCAGACTGTTGTCCTCGTCTTTACTGTCACATTCACGACGTTTCGACCGTTGTACGCTCCAGCCTTCTTCAGGATCCCCCTATATTTCTGAGATGAGGTATTGTAACTATTTACATTGTTCAGACTGTTGTCCTCATCTTTACTGTCACGACGTTTCGGTCGTTGTACGCTCCGGTCCCCAAGGACACATCACCCAGTGGATAAAAGCGTTGGCTGAAGTAATCCAGTGACTTGATCCAAAGAGTTATGAGTTCAATACCTGGCCACAGCAGGGGTGAAGTACTAAAGGGAAATAACTGAAACTGAGATATGCGGAAGAGGTATGGCATGTGGAACTAGAACAATCTACCCCTCCACCGTGAACGGCATAAAGGGTTCGGTTAGAAATTCCAATCATTTGAAGAAGACCGAAGCGTGTAACGGCCGAAACATCGAGAATATGACAACAAAGATGAGGACAATGTAAATAGTTTGAAAACAAATGACGTCATATACATTTACTTACATCGTAATCACATATTCTGGCGTAATCACAGGAGCCCATAGAATTTTCAACCTCGAGTATCTATGTAATGAAGAGAAATACGTTGTAGATATTTGTAAAATCCTCCACTTCACTTGATGTTTCATATATAATGCCAAACGAAAAGCATGCAAAATCAACAGAACCAAGAAAGAAAAAAAAGAATGCAAAAACTAGTCATATTGCCTACAAGCTAAATAATGAAATTGGGAGAAATTTATTTAATCTCAATATAAAACTTACTACAAACATTTTAGAACAATTCAAAATTGAATCAAAATAAAACAGTCAACTAACTTTACCTCAGAAGCAGTAATTTACCAATAACGATGTAAAGAAGCCCCCCCCCCGGAATTTAAATAATATAAAAGGGGCTTGAAATTACACATATTCAATGCGTCGGTATGCCACGGTCACATGATCACAAGTTTTACCTGGAAAATAGTTTTATTTTTTAAAAATAGAATGAACAGGATTTACTTAGACGAAATTAAATTGGAAGTGCCATGATAGACGAATCACCTGCACCTAATATAAGACCCGGCTTTTTCAGTCTTTTACCTCTTCTCACTAAACTTGTCTTGACACAATGTGGGATAAGAAAAATATTAAAACAAATGAATGCATGAATAAAAGCCAAGGTGAAATTACTGTCCGACTTCTTTAATCCGGTAACTCACTGGTCCGGCACATTATTCAATCAACCATCATTAGTTCGTCGAGCGGCTACGATGACAGGGCTACACGTTGTTTACAACATTCCGCAGCAGCCGACAGCAAGCAGAGTATTGTGGTCTTGATCATTTCTTATATATAGCTGCATATGCCTGTTCAGGGTAGTAAGTACATATTATTTTCTTAATTTCAGGCTGCTTTTTAGCCTGTGTATCCCATGAAACAATAAAAAAAACTTTGTTTAGAAGTACTAATGATTGTTTTATTTCCTGTTTTAAGCTTTGTTCTACCTTTTATAATACAGCAATATACAGTGCTGTTCGATAAAAGTGACTCAACGTACAGTGCTGTTCGATAAAAGTAACTCGCCTGATTTTTTTTTTGCTTAAAAATTTTTTCGACTATTGTTTTTGGGGTCAATTTAATTTTTAATCTTAATAATAAAAAGACCCCATCCCGACCACCTAGTAAAAAAGTTTACTCACCCTAAGGTATTCTATTGATAATTATAATTTTGGATATAAATGAGATTTAGGGAAAAACTCTGTGGAAAAAAAGTGACTCACTTATTTCCTGCAACTAGTAATCAATAGTAACATAACCGAACAGCTTTAAATAAAGAATAATAGAGGTATAATTTATTTATAATAGGTAATATAGTTCGAAATATTTAATAATCCATGGGTCCTCCTTTATTTTGAATAACCTTTTCAACCCTTTTTCTTATCTCCAAGCATTGAATTTCATTCGGATATGAAATTCACAATCAATTCCTCTTTGTTGTCAACTGCTTTCTCGAGATCCTGTACTTTATAATGCTCTATAAGTTTTCTATGGGGTTGAGGTCAGGAGACTGGGGCGGCCATGTCATAACACTCATCTGCTTCTCATCAAATTATTCCTTCATCAATTATGATTTGTGACAGGGAGCATTATCCTGCATAAAAATGAGCTTGGTGGGGTCGGTTTGCACCCTTTCGGCAGAAGGGAGCAGACAAAACTGTAAAATTCTCTTGTACTGCTCGCTCCTGAGGGTCTTTTCAATAGGTTTTAAGAAACCAGTTCCATGAAAAGAAAATCATCCCCAGAACATTATACTGAACGGATGCTTGACAGTACTTACTGCTAAATTCAAAGAGCTTTCAAAGCTTCTTCGGATTTTAAATCGCTTATCCTTTGAATTTAGCTCAACTTTCGTTTCATCGGAGAAGAGAACATTTAGTAAAAAAAATCAGGTGAGTCACTTTTATCGAACAGCACTGTACATATGAGGAATGAGCTGGCAAGACTATGTTTACATAGAGCTTTTAGGAGTGATTTCAACCCGACATTTTCTGTGGTCCGCCATTGGCCTGGTCCCAAGGATACTGGTATTTAAGAGGTCAAACTACTGTAAAATCTAATTTAAAAAACACGATACAGTTATAGTTTTTTAAAAAATCTTTCATATTATTAACGGGAATCACCTTCTATCTCGCCAAAGTGGATTTGATTGAGATAAAGTCGTTTTTCTGATGGCGCTGTTTGATCAGCGAAACCTGTGGAAATGAAATTGTCTTACATATTTACAAGATGCCGCTGACCAAAGTCTGAAAGGTTTTGGCTGTATTAGAAGCTATCAATTAATATACACAAGTTCAAGTTCAAATAAAATTGTAAGCATTGTTGAAAGAAAAAGAATATTCCTCCCCATAACTGTTAGCTAGCAGTAGTAGAGTCACTTGGCTGAACAGAATAGCCTGGGTGAAACAGAATAGCCTGGGTGAAACAGAATAGCCTGGGTGAAACAGAATAGCCTGAAGAGACAAGAGAACTCTATGTTATGCGTGCAATATATTCCCATACAAATAAGAGACAGAGTTTTACTAGGAGGCATTAAAAAACGAAATTGTCCATGTCGCCGAGTAAGTTAACATACACTGGGAAAAAAAAGAAGCAAGGAGAAATGCTGACAATTGGGATAAAATGACGCTTACGTGAATATTAAGTGTATCACTAGAACTAATATGTTGAGCTGTTATTTTTTGAGCTGTGAAAGATACGGAAAGATGACGTCTACCGCATTATCTCGGTAACTGCTATGGCTGGTTTTATTTGCCAGTTCGTGCGGGATTGTCACGCGAAGTGGCAGATAATTATTTTTTATTAAAACAGAATTGTATTAAAAAAAAAAGCATGTCTCGTAAGATGAATTGACAGAAAAACCTGTGTGTGTGTTTCTTTTTTATGAGTATGTTGAAAACAGTATACACGCCATAGGTATGTAGGTAAATGAATAATAATAATAATAATAATAATAATAATAATAATAATAATAATAATAATAATAATAATTCAAACTTTTCAGACCGCGGAGCATTTGAAGTTTGACAAAATACTGTAACGAATACAAATGATTAGAGATTTTCTATTATATGGCATTTTGCAATAGCTACCAGATACAATCATTATTTCAATAAGTATCATAAAGGATATATATATATATATATATATATATGTGTGTGTGTGTGTGTGTGTGTGTGTGTGTGTGTGTGTGTGTGTGTGTGTATTGTCATCCACAGACAGACTGTTTCGCTGTATCACAGCTCATCAGTGTGACTAGACGTCCGGTTGCCTCTAGCTAGGATCGAATCCCGGCTGAATTGGCGTCAGTTGGAGATTCCACCACTAAGAGTTGTTGATGAGTCCCAAATATAGGACGAAACGGCCGTCCAGTGCTTTCTGCATTCTGTTGAGGTTTCTTTCAGACTCAATGAATTACTTAATTATATTTATCAAATCCTCCTAATAATTTCAATCATTTGTATATCATTGCTTGAACCGGCTTCTAATGCTCAGTTGGCGCGGCTTGGTGATAGTGGTGGCTCCGGGGGCACAGTCTTATGGGTATAAAAGGAAACTCAGTTGAGTTCCACCACAGAATATGTGAGCGAGCGGCGCTATATTGAGTCCGATTTACTACCTCTTCGTTACCGAGGCCCGGTGGAAGAGTTGGTATGATGTTTTCTTGACAACCTAACTGTCAGGGTTTCAATTGTGGATGCGCACTGCTGATGAGTACCACATATAGGACGAAACGGCCGTCCAGTGCTTTCTGCATTCTGTTGAGGTTTCTTTTAGACTCAATGAATTACTTAATTATAATTATCATATCCTCCTAATAATTTCTATCATATATATATATATATATATATATATATATATATATATATATATATATATATATATATATATATGAATTTGTTCATAGTTATCACAGTCTGTTCGTATCTATCTGTCTATCTATCTGTCTATCTCAATCTCTTTCTATCTATCTATGCTTGTTCCTTCTTAACTATGTATCTCAGTCTGTTCATGTCTATCTACTTTTAGCTTGTCTTTTATAACCTCTTCCCATTGATTTTTATATAGCCATCATATCTTCCAATATATCAGACTCTATGTTGATATTTATTGAAACGAAAATTATAACAAACGCGCCACATTATCATCAAACCATCAAAATGTCGCCACAAAAAAATTAACGAACCAAAAAAAGCGAACAACTTGGATGATTTTCAGAAAGATTAACATGGAGTCAATTTCCAGTCAAGCCAAAACATTAAAATAGATTGCGTATGGTGTAGGTGCCTGGAAATCTGGCCCCGTAACGAGTTGAACTTTGTTATTTAAATGCAGAAGAATTAAAACAAAGAAAATCAGCTGTATTCGTGGAAACATTCCTAATTCGTTTGCATAAATCAAGACAACAGAAAAAATGCAGAGGAAGAAATTGTGTGAAATGCTGAATGTTTTATTCTCCTTATTTGTGAGACATGCGAAGAATTCCACAAATAATTTGCACAATTATTCAATACAGTGCATATGAAAAAGAAAAGTATATTAATACTAGAGCAATCTTACTTTATAGCAAAGAGACCTAGGTGTCGTACTATCACATGGCTAACAAGTATATACGAAGGATTCTCAAACACTCTAACAAATCCCTGAGGTGAAAACCCCACGTAAACAAGCAGGATTTAGAAATGGCTACTTAATAGTACGTCATCAACAAAGAATAATGTCGTATTATGTTGTTCTATGACACGTGACCAGCAGTCAACTTCCGCCTGTCTCTTACATTACTATACACTTTATTTCTCTTCTACTTCACATATGCAAATAGGTACAATCCTATTTAGCAATCCACTACACCTCCCTGAACTGAAAAGGTTTCATGTCTTTGATTGGTCTCGATCTTCTTTTTATCATTTCTGAAATTTCGACGAAAGTCAAATTCTTCAACTGCCTGGGGTATACCATAACAGAAATTCTCATTATAGCTTCACAACCTGCCGAAACTAGAAAGAGGATAGTGATTTCATATTCTCTCCTATTACTTGGTTCTCTCTGAATTTGTTTAGCCCTAGTCTGGACTACAAATCACCGGATCCAAGTCTCAATACATTCTGTTTTATCCAAACGACTTAAACATCTTATTGGTGACGCCATGTTGTTGCATTGTGTTGTTCTACGACACGTGATCAGTAGTTAACTTCCTCCCTATCTCTTCGTTTTCTATACATTTTATATCTCTTCTACGCCACATATGCAAATAAGTAAATTCCTGTTTACCAACCCACTGCAAATAGATCAACTGATTGGTAAAAAAAAAACGAAAGAATGTAACAAATTAATTTGATTAAATTTGGCTAATGATGCAAAGTTGTTTGATTCGGAAGAAGACGCGGCAGTCTTTAACTGGAAACGAATGTATTAATATAAAGTGTTATATACCGTACCTATAAACACTAATGAGTATGTCCAAATCCTCATAAATACGTTGGACACTATTGTAAGTTAGGGTATTATGCTTTCTAAGTAATCCACTTCTAAAAGTGGTTTACCTACTTCACGCCGCTGGCGAGTATTGTATTTTGTTGATGTTATAAAGATTACCATTTCATTTCCAACCTCCGTTTGGCTATTTCTCATTCAGTAACCCTTTTTAAGTTACAACACTATCTATCTATATCTGTTATATACTGTACCTAGGATCACTAATATGTATGTCCCAATCCTCATAAATACATTGGACAATATTG
>OZ038493.1:87928264-88138264 GCA_964036315.1 Acanthosepion esculentum
AGTCGTTTTCTGATCTAACCGGGAAAAATTCAAAACCAGTCGATTTTGTATGAGAACGTCCAAAAAATTCAATCACGTTGGGAAAAACAGGTAGTATGGCCATCGATACTGAGTTACCAAAATAATGGGAAAAAAATTAATAACCAATTATGTTGCAGGGTATCGTAAGGACAGGCAATTTCGTGAAACCATATTGTTGCATATTTTTTTACCTTTTGAAAGAAAGTTTTATCAGGAAAACAAAACCTGTCTATATTTCTAAGATGCGGTATTGTAACTATTTACACTATAAACATCGTTTAGACTGTTGTCCTTATTTTTATTGTCATATTCACGACGTTTCGGCCGTTGTACTCTCCGGCCTTAATTCAAGTGTTATACCTTGAAATTTCGAACGAACCCTTTATTTAGTCCACGCAGGTAGATTGTTTTAGTTTCACGTGCCATGCTTTTCTGGATATCCCAGTTTTCAGTTTATTTCCTTTAGTAAATCAAGTTTTTTGGGGGGAAGGGGTTGTTCACCTACGCTATTGCCAGGTATTGAACTCTTGGGTCAAGTCACTTTTAGATTATTTCAATTCACTGGGCCAAGTGTAAATATAAAACCAAGTGATGTACTTTCTGGTTGAGATCGTTTTAAACTTAAATTTCGACATAAAAATATTTTTCTAAATGTTATTCCCATGTCTTAATGACATCGAAAGAAGATAAAAAGTAAAGGTGTAAACTTTGAATCGAATTCTATATTTCATGACAAATAAGAGAATAGACGTTCCACCATATTTGAAAAATCATCACTCTACCTCAGGCTCTCGACGGATAGTCTGCTTAACAAGTGTTGCTAATATAACAAGTTTTATTAATATATTCTGCTTTTATGTCCCGTTTACCTTCATAAAATGAGCGACTATCATATCTGCAACTTCCTAGCATCGTGATTATAAGCAGACCTTTTTTATGCTCATAATCTTTTGAAATATTAAGTCACGACTTACAGTCAAATTTTTTGCACTAAAAATAGGTGATGGCTTCATCGAATA
This sequence comes from Acanthosepion esculentum, assembly GCA_964036315.1. NCBI lineage: Eukaryota > Metazoa > Mollusca > Cephalopoda > Sepiida > Sepiidae > Acanthosepion > Acanthosepion esculentum. The sequence goes on from OZ038493.1 coordinate 87,929,305, forward strand.
ATCGTACACCATTCTAAGAAAAGGATGCAGAACTTGGATCTTAGTGTCTAATTGTTCAATTAATGTAGAATCATTTTCGGAAGATGACTAGACATCCAAGAATAGCTGATCCATTCTGACGTGGGCGTTGTATATCAAGGAGATTCTGTCGAGGTTTTCGTTTCAAGCTCTCGTAATGGGTCTTGAAATCTCGCTAATTACCATATTATGAAAACCATAGTGAATTGCCTCTATTCAAGCGTTGTATCTCTATTTATACGTTATACATCCAAAAGAATTACTTACGCATTCTTCTGTCTCTTTGTCGAATGGTGAACCTATTTAACTATACGTACATACAGATCTCATATTGGATATGTGTGTGTGTTTATGTGTGTGTGTTTATGTGTGTAATGGCACATGAACGTATGTATGTGTGATTCTTGCATAAATACGTATGTGGTATATATATATATATATATATATATATATTTATATATATATATGAAAAACGAATTTTGTTTTTACTATTACTTTCAAATCTTACTCCATCTTGATTTGAAACCTATACATTGAGTAAGAAATATTACCCATCTAAAAATAGCTACAAGTTACATTCATGAATTAGATTCAAACTGATAAAGATGTTACCTTAACAGTCTTTCACAATATTAAAATATTACTTTTAGTAAACTTTTATATTTTTTTATTATTGTTATTTATTAATAGAGTATTCGACTTATATTAAATCTTTAATTTATTTGTAGAGAAGTTGAATATTTAAATTGCTCACAAGCATTAAATTAATTTCTTCATGGAGTTTTTTTAAACATTTAAATTACTACCAAACGTTAAAAATCTGTTTTTATCTAATTTGCTAATAATATACCACCCCTCTTCTTCCTCCGAAAACTCTAAGTACATCTTTTTTCTGTTTATTTCCCCCTTTTTTCTTTTTCCCATTTTCCCCTCCACCATTTTTCTCCTCCCCTTCCATATATCATTTCCGTTGGGTTGACCGATTAAATAGGTCAATGTCTGATCCTTACCCCCTTCCTTCCTCAATATTAAGTATTATAAAGAAATATAAAAATAAATTTTATAATTCTCCCTTCCCTCTGTAAACTCGGCCATGTCTCTCACACCATTCCTCGCTACCTTCTATGTTAACTTATATAAGCTTAATACTACCCGTCAAAAGTGTAAATTTTAATTTCATTTTTCGTTTCACCTTTTGAAAGTGATGTCTGAAGATCCAGGGAGAGTTAAAAGTCCCTGGTGAAATAAACTATTACAATGGAGCCTTAAAGTGGTCAGTTTTTCTTTAACATATATATATATATATATATATATATATATATATATATATATGTGTGTGTGTGTGTGTGTGTGTGTGTGTGTGTGTGTGTGTGTGTGTGTGTTGAGAGATTGATGGTCATTTTTCAATCACGCGTACACACAAACACATACACGCACTCACATGAAAAATACTCGCACGCACACGCAGACACGTCCAGGCGTGCGCGCGCGCACACACACACACACACAGACGCGTAAGCACAAACGCGCGGTCATGCATTCACACACATACACACACACGCGCACAAACACAGGCACACATTCACATGCAAACACACGCACATACACAGGCGCGAATGCACACCCTCACACACATATACACAAGCACGCAAATACACACGCGCACAACCACGCACATGCGCAGCTCCCCGCACAACACACTAATAACACCTGAAAGCCCGCTTTTAAACGAATATTCCGCCATTTAGCTTTCTTCCGTTTTTGCAAATCCCACGTACAAATAATAGAGCACTCGGAAAATATGAGAAGAGGTTTAATGCGAAACAGCATTATTGGAGTACTTCCTGCCTGTATGTAAATATTCATACATACGTGTGCAAATAAATCTGTGTATGTGCGCATGTGTATATGTGGGAGGGGGTATTTATATATATATATATATATATATATATATATATATATATATATATATATATATGTATGTATGTATGTATGTATGTATATATATACAGTAGAATGGATAAGAGCTTATCTGAGGATCGTATAAACGTGAAACCAAGGATTACAAATTCATATTCATTCTACTAAATATGTTAGCTCCATCACTGATATTGAGCTATTTCCAATAAGCCCCGCTGATATATAAAATATAGAGAGAGATTATATAGATATATATATATATATATATATATATATATATATATGCATATATATATATACATATTATACATATATATATATATATATATATATATATATATATATATATATGAAGAAATATAATTTTAAGGTGCGATATATTTATGGGATAAAGTGCTCAATATCAGAGATAGAGCATATGTAAATATAAAAGTGAATATTGGAGTCAACACTGAGAGGCGACAGGTTGTTTCATGCTAGACGCAATCGTCAGGCCATGTGTGTTGGGTTTTTTCTCGAATATTTATATATCCGAGTCAGTGGTTCATTGCGGAAAGTCCATTCTGACCGTTATTTTGGCGGGGGTGGTTTGTTTATTATTGTTAATTTGTTTTACTTGTTTTTTATTCATTCTGTTCGGTTTTTGATGTTTTAGTAGCGTAGTAAAAGATTTTTTTAGATGAGTTTAGATCGTTTATTTAATAGTTTGCTTTTGTCTCTGAATTTTATTAAAGCTATTTTTTCGTCCAATTTTTGGACTGATTGCTGTAGTCTATTCTATCTGTTAATTTGGCGGGGGTGGGCAGTTTTTTAATTTGTTTATTATTCTATTTATTTAGTTAGTTAGATTGATTATTTTTACTTGTTTTTGCTCATTTATTTTTATTTATTCTAACGCTTGTTTTAACGGGAGCTCTTTGTTATTTGTTTATTTATTTGAATTAATTTATTTTACTTGTTTTTCTTATTTATTAATTTAATTATCTATTTGTATATTTTTATTTACTCTTTTCGGTTTCAATTTTTAAGTGACGTGGCAAATATTTTTTTGGTCGTTTATATAGCCGTTATAGCTATTTTTCTTCCAGTTTTTGGATTGATTTTTGCAATCTATTCTAACGGTTATTTTGGCGGGATTGGTTTCTTAATTTGTTTATTATTTACTTTATTTATTTGGATTAATTATTTTTACTTGTTTTTCCTATTTATTTTTATTTTTATTTATTCTTTTTCGTCTATGTTAACGGGAGTGGTTTTTAATTTGTTTATTATTTGCTTGGGTTAATATATTTTACTTGCTTTTTTATTATTTTGCTTATTTTTATTTATTCCTTTCAGTTTTCGATTTTTAAGTAACGTAGTAAAAATTTGTTTTCATGTATGCATTTTGAGATGAGTTCAGATCGTTTATTTAGTAGTTTATCTTTCGACACATGACTGACGAGGCATATTTTTTCCCGCAGTAGGTTGCCATCCAAGTCTATAGAACCCAGTCTGTCCTGCCATTTACCCATAGCTGAGGCAGAAGTGGATTCATACATTTCCCAAGGGTATTATCACGTAAGTGAATGTAATGGATTCGACTGGAAAGTCAGTCAGTTACGTGCCGTACGTGATACACGCTTAGGCAATCGTGTATCTTTCGATACAGGACTGACGAGGAAGATTTTTTCCTGCAGTAGGTTGCCATTTCTTTCTGAAGTAAACCAGTTGCCATCCAGGGCTATAGAACTTTGTCGAGCTATTTACCCATGGCTGGGGGAAGAAGAGGATTCATACCTTTCCCCAGTGTATTAGCACGTAAGTGAATGTAATGGATTCGATTGGAATTCAAACTCGGCTCTCCGATTCCTCAATCCGAGCCGCTATCCATTACTCCACCGTGCCTCCTCGAACACGGCTCTCCGATTCCTCAATCCTTTTTGTGTCCCGATAATCTTTTATATTTCTCACGGTCTCTCCTATGTATTCCTTGTGGCAATTATTACAGGTGATTGAGTAAATTTCTCCTTCAAGTTTTAGATTTTTTTGTATTATTTACGTTTTTTGTTGTTGTTTTAGAATTAGTTGTAACAAATTTTATGTTAAGTTTAGATTAATTCGTTTCAATTCTAGCTGTGATAGAACTGGTGGGTTTGACAATTTATTTTGATCGTTGGGTTTGTCAGGGTGTGCCGCTTTGGTCTTTTGAAATATTTTATGAGCCTTTTGTTTCGCATTGAATATAAATTAATTAGGGTACTGGAGCGTAGAGGAACTTAAAAGTACTTTTTTCTTTTCATGTAAATACCGAGGCTTACAAGTTCTAAATGCTCTTAGACAGAATCCGATTATTATTAACGCTTCCGTTATTTTTTAACCGTTTTTGTTTGTTCTTTTGATTAAAAAGAAGCAAACTCTCAATAATATCTATTATAAACACGGCCACAACGTGTTAACCTTGTTTGGAAATTAAAAAATATTATATATATATATATATATATATATATATATATATATATATATATATATAACAGAGAGAGTTTGGGAACCACACACAAACACACACATACATATATTTTTTATTGAAATTGGAGTAGATTTGAACAGCGAAATTAGATCAGAACAATTTTGTTTACTGATGGGAATCTGATCTAGCCCATTTGGAATTGGGTCATTAGGAAAACAATGGAAGATGATCGAGATACATTTTATCGGTTAAAATTTGAAATAGAGCTTACTAAGGCTATGAGGAACTTTGAAATTCACATGATTTGGGGTTGAAGGCAGCACTCGTAATAATCGCGTACGGGCCAAGGCTCGATTTATGTTCAGCCATGTTTATCTATATAAACGCGCACAGAAATCGGTTGACAGAGTGGTTGGCTCGTCTGCTGTCGAGTGCAGTCGAAACGTTTAGAGAGAGGTCGGAGATTGGAAGTGACGTCAGAGATTGGAACCAAACGCCCGCTAACAAATTTTGATATTGGTGACTGGAAGTGACGTCAGGGATTGGAACAAAATCCCCGCTAACATGTACTGTTAATATAACGAAGATTACTACTACTGCTACTACCGCCGAGGAGGATCGCATCTATAAACTTTAAGCCGTGCACAGAAATCTTTATCTCTCCATCGCAAGAGTCATATATTGTTCTGAGACGATTTCACAACAAGCTAATCACAACCCACTCTCTCTGTCTAGAATCCAGTGTATGAGCTTTTACGTCACTTATTTTCTTTTCTGTAACCCGTTTCTTTTCTATACTATTCTTTTCTGCTATATAAAAGACATTAACAATTCCACCATTGAATAGTTGTTTGTCCGGCTTTCTGCAGATATATATATATTTTTTGGTGCATTCTAAATTTCTTAGCACAGACTCTCCAGCCGTGTCTACATCTTCAGTCGACCGTGAATGGATGAACATCACTTCTGCTTTCTGGATAAAACTAAACACAACGTGGGCAGGAAGCAGGATTAAACCAGTGAACCGGTCGAATGATCTACGGATGCTCAGGGGAACTACGGCCACTCCCTTAAGTTTGGTTAAGACTGAGTAGACACCTCAAGAGAGTAAGACGGGCGAAAGTGTTATATATATATATATATATATATATATATGTGTGTGTGTGTGTGTGTGTGTGTGTGTGTGTGTATGTCGGAGATGAGGTATTATGATTAATTACATTATTTGGACTGTTATCTTCATTGCCAAATTCACAACGGCCTTCTTCAGGTGATTGGAATATCGAACCGAACTCTTTAATTCGCCCACCGAGGTACATTTTTCTAGTGACACGTTTGTTTCACCACTGGTGTGGCCTGGTATTGAACTCACAACTCTTTGGGTCTAGCCACTGGATCTAATCAACGTCTTTATCCAATGGGCCATATGTCCTTGAGGACATCTGTGCATGAATTTTGGGGACTTATAAAACTATTGTCTCAGCATTCATTTTTTACCAGTGCTCATATTGCAATTTTTCTGTTATTATTATTGCATTTTTACCAGAGTTTATATTGCAATTTTTTGTTGTTATTCATTCCTTTTCTCTAGCACATGGCCCAGTGGATAAAGACGTTGATTAGATCCAGTGACTAGACCCAAAGAGTTGTGAGTTCAATGCAAGGACACTGCAGTGGTGAACCAAATTTGGAGAGTTGAGGTAAAGGGAAATAACCGAGACATCCGGAAAAGGCATGGTATATGGAACTAGAACAATCTACCTCGGTGTACCAAATAAAGGGTTCGGTTCGAAAATCCAATCAGCTAAAGAAGGCCGGAGCGTACCACGGTCGAAATGTTGGGAATATGGCAAAGAAGATGAGGATTACAGTCCGAATAATGTAAATAATGAAATTAAACACACACACACACACACATATATATATATATATATATATATATATATATATATATATATATATATATATATATATATATATATATATATTCAATTAAGCAAAATATCATCATTGATAATGGCTAATAGATTATCCGAAATCGCTCGGATCTACAATTGATTTGGATAGATTTTACACACTCTATCTCCAGAAAAGAAATCACTTGTACGAATGCAAGAACAATTTAATAAAAAGCTTAACTGCAATCCATTGTCAGTCGTCTTCAATGAAACATGTATAAAACAGGGATTGCTGCCTAAATACACAATTCTGTTATATTGGATCTATACAAGAGTCAAATTAGATTTTTTTTAAATGACGCATGAGTCCCATATTTTGGCTGAAACTTATCAATCCTCACTTTCCAACCTGAATTGAGTTTAGAGTCATTTGAGCGGTCTTGATGGGGATGATTCACTTCTCACTCTAACCACTTACCCATAGACGCAATAGTGCAAGCCAGTCGCTATTTATCGCTATTTAGACAGTAAATATTCAGAAGATATCTATTATTTTGTTCCACCAGTTCAGATCTCTACAGCCGGAACACGCTATCGAGATTTCCACGGAGTCAAATTATACTCATTAGCTCCACCATGTTCCAGAAGTAAAAAGAAAGTTCCAGTCAGACATTTTTTTCCTAAGAACTTCCACTTAACAAAAAGCGTGAGTGCTTCCCTGAACACTTCACTCTTGACACATTCGGGACAAGCATTAATCATTACGTATCTTCCATATCTTCAATCTTGACCCACTCAAGACGAGGAGTAATCATTACCTATCCTCTATATCTTCAATCTTGACCCATTCAAGACGAGGAGTAATCATTACCTATGCTCTATATCTTCAATCTTGACCCATTCAAGACGAGGAGTAATCATTACCTATCCTCTATATCTTCAATCTTGACCCATTCAAGACGAGGAGTAATCATTACCTATCCTCTATATCTTCAATCTTGACCCAATCAAGACGAGGAGTAATCATTACGTATCCTCTATATCTTCAATCGTGACCCATTCAAGACAAGGAGTAATCATTACCTATCCTCTATATCTTCAATCTTGACCCATTCAAGACAAGGAGTAATCATTACCTATGCTCTATATCTTCAATCTTGACCCATTCAAGACGAGGAGTAATCATTACCTATCCTCTATATCTTCAATCTTGACCCATTCAAGACGAGGAGTAATCATTACCTATGCTCTATATCTTCAATCTTGACCCATTCAAGACGAGGAGTAATCATTACCTATCCTCTATATCTTCAATCTTGACCCATTCAAGACGAGGAGTAATCATTACCTATCCTCTATATCTTCAATCTTGACCCATTCAAGACGAGGAGTAATCATTACGTATCCTCTATATCTTCAATCTTGACCCATTCAAGACAAGGAGTAATCATTACCTATCCTCTATATCTTCAATCTTGACCCATTCAAGACAAGGAGTAATCATTACCTATGCTCTATATCTTCAATCTTGACCCAGTCAAGAAAAGGAGTAATCATTACCTATCCGCTATATCTTCAATCTTGACCCATTCAAGACAAGGAGTAATCATTACCTATCCTCTATATCTTCAATCTTGACCCATTCAAGACAAGGAGTAATCATTACCTATGCTCTATATCTTCAATCTTGACCCATTCAAGACAAGGAGTAATCATTACCTATGCTCTATATATTCAATCTTGACCAATTCAAGACAAGGAGTAATCATTACCTATCCTCTATATATTCAATCTTGACCCATTCAAGACAAGGAGTAATCATTACCTATCCTCTATATCTTCAATCTTGACCCATTCAAGACAAGGAGTAATCATTACCTATGCTCTATATCTTCAATCTTGACCCATTCAAGACAAGGAGTAATCATTACCTATCCTCTATATCTTCAATCTTGACCCATTCAAGACAAGGAGTAATCATTACCTATGCTCTATATCTTCAATCCTGAACCATTCAAGACAAGGAGTAATCATTACCTATGCTCTATATCTTCAATCCTGACCCATGCAAGACAAGGAGTAATCATTACCTATGCTCTATATCTTCAATCGTGACCCATTCAAGACAAGGAGTAATCATTACCTATGCTCTATATCTTCAATCTTGACCCATTCAAGAAAGGAGTAATCATTACCTATCCTCTATATCTTTAATCTTGACCCATTCAAGACAAGGAGTAATCATTACCTATGCTCTATATCTTTAACCTTGACTCATTCAAGACAAGGAGTAATCATTACCTATGCTCTATATCTTCAATCTTCACCCATTCAAAACAAGGAGTAATCATTACCTATGCTCTATATCTTCAATCTTGACCGATTCAAGACAAGGAGTAATCATTACGTATCCTCTATATCTTCAATCTTGACCCATTCAAGACAAGGAGTAATCATTACCTATGCTCTATATCTTCAATCTTGACCCATTCAAGACAAGGAGTAATCATTACCTATCCTCTATATCTTCAATCTTGACCCATGCAAGACAAGGAGTAATCATTACCTATGCTCTATATCTTCAATCTTGACCCATGCAAGACAAGGAGTAATCATTACCTATGCTCTATATCTTCAATCTTGACCCATGCAAGACAAGGAGTAATCATTACCTATCCTCTATATCTTCAATCTTGACCCATTCAAGACAAGGAGTAATCATTACCTATGCTCAATATCTTCAATCCTGACCCATTCAAGACAAGGAGTAATCATTACCTATGCTCTATATCTTCAATCCTGACCCATTCAAGACAAGGAGTAATCATTACCTATGCTCTATATCTTCAATCCTGACCCATGCAAGACAAGGTGTAATCATTACCTATGCTCTAAATCTTCAATCGTGACCCATTCAAGACAAGGAGTAATCATTACGTATCCTCTATATCTTCAATCTTGACCCATTCAAGACAAGGAGTAATCATTACGTATCCTCTATATCTTCAATCTTGACCCATTCAAGACAAGGAGTAATCATTACGTATCCTCTATATCTTCAATCTTGACCCATTCAAGACAAGGAGAAATCATTACCTATGCTCTATATATTCAATCTTGACCAATTCAAGACAAGGAGTAATCATTACCTATCCTCTATATCTTCAATCTTGACCCATTCAAGACAAGGAGTAATCATTACCTATGCTCTATATCTTCAATCTTGACCCATTCAAGACAAGGAGTAATCATTACCTATGCTCTATATCTTCAATCTTGACCCATTCAAGACAAGGAGTAATCATTACCTATCCTCTATATCTTCAATCTTGACCCATTCAAGACAAGGAGTAATCATTACCTATGCTCTATATCTTCAATCCTGACCCATTCAAGACAAGGAGTAATCATTACCTATGCTCTATATCTTCAATCGTGACCCATTCAAGACAAGGAGTAATCATTACCTATGCTCTATATCTTCAATCTTGACCCATTCAAGACAAGGAGTAATCATTACGTATCCTCTATATCTTCAATCTTGACCCATTCAAGACAAGGAGTAATCATTACGTATCCTCTATATCTTCAATCTTGACCCATTCAAGACAAGGAGTAATCATTACGTATCCTCTATATCTTCAATCTTGACCCATTCAAGACAAGGAGTAATCATTACCTATCCTCTATATCTTCAATCTTGACCCATTCAAGACAAGGAGTAATCATTACCTATGCTCTATATCTTCAATCTTGACCCATTCAAGACAAGGAGTAATCATTACCTATGCTCTATATCTTCAATCTTGACCGATTCAAGACAAGGAGTAATCATTACGTATCCTCTATATCTTCAATCTTGACCCATTCAAGACAAGGAGTAATCATTACGTATCCTCTATATCTTCAATCTTGACCCATTCAAGACAAGGAATAATCATTACCTATGCTCTATATCTTCAATCTTGACCCATTCAAGACAAGGAGTAATCATTACCTATCCTCTATATCTTTAATCTTGACCCATTCAAGACAAGGAGTAATCATTACCTATCCTCTATATCTTTAACCTTGACCCATTCAAGACAAGGAGTAATCATTACCTATCCTCAATATCTTTAACCTTGACTCATTCAAGACAAGGAGTAATCATTACCTATGCTCTATATCTTCAATCTTGACCCATTCAAGACAAGGAGTAATCATTACCTATGCTCTATATCTTCAATCTTGACCGATTCAAGACAAGGAGTAATCATTACGTATCCTCTATATCTTCAATCTTGACCCATTCAAGACAAGGAGTAATAATTACCTATGCTCTATATCTTCAATCTTGACCCATTCAAGACAAGGAGTAATCATTACCTATCCTCTATATCTTCAATCTTGACCCATTCAAGACAAGGAGTAATCATTACCTATGCTCTATATCTTCAATCTTGACCCATTCAAGACAAGGAGTAATCATTACCTATGCTCTATATCTTCAATCTTGACCCAGGCAAGACAAGGAGTAATCATTACCTATGCTCTATATCTTCAATCTTGACCCATTCAAGACAAGGAGTAATCATTACCTATGCTCTATATCTTCAACCTTGACCCATTCAAGACACGGAGTAATCATTACCTATGCTCTATATCTTCAATCATGACCCATTCAAGACAAGGAGTAATCATTACCTATGCTCTATATCTTCAATCTTGACCCATTCAAGACAAGGAGTAATCATTACCTATGCTCTATATCTTCAATCCTGACCCATGCAAGACAAGGAGTAATCATTACCTATGCTCTATATCTTCAATCGTGACCCATTCAAGACAAGGAGTAATCATTACCTATGCTCTATATCTTCAATCCTGACCCATGCAAGACAAGGAGTAATCATTACCTATGATCTATATCTTCAATCGTGACCCATTCAAGACAAGGAGTAATCATTACCTATGCTCTATATCTTCAATCTTGACCCATTCAAGACAAGGAGTAATCATTACCTATCCTCTATATCTTTAATCTTGACCCATTCAAGACAAGGAGTAATCATTACCTATCCTCTATATCTTTAACCTTGACTCATTCAAGACAAGGAGTAATCATTACCTATGCTCTATATCTTCAATCTTCACCCATTCAAAACAAGGAGTAATCATTACCTATGCTCTATATCTTCAATCTTGACCGATTCAAGACAAGGAGTAATCATTACGTATCCTCTATATCTTCAATCTTGACCCATTCAAGACAAGGAGTAATCATTACCTATGCTCTATATCTTCAATCTTGACCCATTCAAGACAAGGAGTAATCATTACCTATCCTCTATATCTTCAATCTTGACCCATGCAAGACAAGGAGTAATCATTACCTATGCTCTATATCTTCAATCTTGACCCATGCAAGACAAGGAGTAATCATTACCTATGCTCTATATCTTCAATCTTGACCCATGCAAGACAAGGAGTAATCATTACCTATGCTCTATATCTTCAATCTTGACCCATTCAAGACAAGGAGTAATCATTACCTATGCTCTATATCTTCAACCTTGACCCATTCAAGACACGGAGTAATCATTACCTATCCTCTATATCTTCAATCTGGACCCATTCAAGACAAGGAGTAATCATTACCTATGCTCTATATCTTCAATCCTGACCCATGCAAGACAAGGAGTAATCATTACCTATCCTCTATATCTTCAATCTTGACCCATTCAAGACAAGGAGTAATCATTACCTATGCTCAATATCTTCAATCCTGACCCATTCAAGACAAGGAGTAATCATTACCTATGCTCTATATCTTCAATCCTGACCCATTCAAGACAAGGAGTAATCATTACCTATGCTCTATATCTTCAATCCTGACCCATGCAAGACAAGGAGTAATCATTACCTATGCTCTATATCTTCAATCGTGACCCATTCAAGACAAGGAGTAATCATTACGTATCCTCTATATCTTCAATCTTGACCCATTCAAGACAAGGAGTAATCATTACGTATCCTCTATATCTTCAATCTTGACCCATTCAAGACAAGGAGTAATCATTACGTATCCTCTATATCTTCAATCTTGACCCATTCAAGACAAGGAGAAATCATTACCTATGCTCTATATATTCAATCTTGACCAATTCAAGACAAGGAGTAATCATTACCTATGCTCTATATCTTCAATCCTGACCCATGCAAGACAAGGAGTAATCATTACCTATGCTCTATATCTTCAATCGTGACCCATTCAAGACAAGGAGTAATCATTACGTATCCTCTATATCTTCAATCTTGACCCATTCAAGACAAGGAGTAATCATTACGTATCCTCTATATCTTCAATCTTGACCCATTCAAGACAAGGAGTAATCATTACGTATCCTCTATATCTTCAATCTTGACCCATTCAAGACAAGGAGAAATCATTACCTATGCTCTATATATTCAATCTTGACCAATTCAAGACAAGGAGTAATCATTACCTATCCTCTATATCTTCAATCTTGACCCATTCAAGACAAGGAGTAATCATTACCTATGCTCTATATCTTCAATCTTGACCCATTCAAGACAAGGAGTAATCATTACCTATGCTCTATATCTTCAATCTTGACCCATTCAAGACAAGGAGTAATCATTACGTATCCTCTATATCTTCAATCTTGACCCATTCAAGACAAGGAGTAATCACTACGTATCCTCTATATCTTCAATCTTGACCCATTCAAGACAAGGAGTAATCATTACGTATCCTCTATATCTTCAATCTTGACCCATTCAAGACAAGGAGTAATCATTACCTATGCTCTATATCTTCAATCTTGACCCATTCAAGAAAGGAGTAATCATTACCTATCCTCTATATCTTTAACCTTGACCCATTCAAGACAAGGAGTAATCATTACCTATGCTCTATATCTTCAATCTTGACCCATTCAAGACACGGAGTAATCATTACCTATGCTCTACATCTTCAATCATGACCCATTCAAGACAAGGAGTAATCATTACCTATGCTCTATATCTTCAATCTTGACCCATTCAAGACAAGGAGTAATCATTACCTATGCTCTATATCTTCAATCCTGACCCATGCAAGACAAGGAGTAATCATTACCTATCCTCTATATCTTCAATCTTGACCCATTCAAGACAAGGAGTAATCATTACCTATGCTCAATATCTTCAATCCTGACCCATTCAAGACAAGGAGTAATCATTACCTATGCTCTATATCTTCAATCCTGACCCATTCAAGACAAGGAGTAATCATTACCTATGCTCTATATCTTCAATCCTGACCCATGCAAGACAAGGAGTAATCATTACCTATGCTCTATATCTTCAATCGTGACCCATTCAAGACAAGGAGTAATCATTACGTATCCTCTATATCTTCAATCTTGACCCATTCAAGACAAGGAGTAATCATTACGTATCCTCTATATCTTCAATCTTGACCCATTCAAGACAAGGAGTAATCATTACGTATCCTCTATATCTTCAATCTTGACCCATTCAAGACAAGGAGAAATCATTACCTATGCTCTATATATTCAATCTTGACCAATTCAAGACAAGGAGTAATCATTACCTATGCTCTATATCTTCAATCCTGACCCATGCAAGACAAGGAGTAATCATTACCTATGCTCTATATCTTCAATCGTGACCCATTCAAGACAAGGAGTAATCATTACGTATCCTCTATATCTTCAATCTTGACCCATTCAAGACAAGGAGTAATCATTACGTATCCTCTATATCTTCAATCTTGACCCATTCAAGACAAGGAGTAATCATTACGTATCCTCTATATCTTCAATCTTGACCCATTCAAGACAAGGAGAAATCATTACCTATGCTCTATATATTCAATCTTGACCAATTCAAGACAAGGAGTAATCATTACCTATCCTCTATATCTTCAATCTTGACCCATTCAAGACAAGGAGTAATCATTACCTATGCTCTATATCTTCAATCTTGACCCATTCAAGACAAGGAGTAATCATTACCTATGCTCTATATCTTCAATCTTGACCCATTCAAGACAAGGAGTAATCATTACGTATCCTCTATATCTTCAATCTTGACCCATTCAAGACAAGGAGTAATCACTACGTATCCTCTATATCTTCAATCTTGACCCATTCAAGACAAGGAGTAATCATTACGTATCCTCTATATCTTCAATCTTGACCCATTCAAGACAAGGAGTAATCATTACCTATGCTCTATATCTTCAATCTTGACCCATTCAAGAAAGGAGTAATCATTACCTATCCTCTATATCTTTAACCTTGACCCATTCAAGACAAGGAGTAATCATTACCTATGCTCTATATCTTCAATCTTGACCCATTCAAGACACGGAGTAATCATTACCTATGCTCTACATCTTCAATCATGACCCATTCAAGACAAGGAGTAATCATTACCTATGCTCTATATCTTCAATCTTGACCCATTCAAGACAAGGAGTAATCATTACCTATGCTCTATATCTTCAATCCTGACCCATGCAAGACAAGGAGTAATCATTACCTATGCTCTATATCTTCAATCGTGACCCATTCAAGACAAGGAGTAATCATTACCTATGCTCTATATCTTCAATCCTGACCCATGCAAGACAAGGAGTAATCATTACCTATGCTCTATATCTTCAATCGTGACCCATTCAAGACAAGGAGTAATCATTACCTATGCTCTATATCTTCAATCTTGACCCATTCAAGACAAGGAGTAATCATTACCTATCCTCTATATCTTTAATCTTGACCCATTCAAGACAAGGAGTAATCATTACCTATCCTCTATATCTTTAACCTTGACTCATTCAAGACAAGGAGTAATCATTACCTATGCTCTATATCTTCAATCTTCACCCATTCAAAACAAGGAGTAATCATTACCTATGCTCTATATCTTCAATCTTGACCGATTCAAGACAAGGAGTAATCATTACGTATCCTCTATATCTTCAATCTTGACCCATTCAAGACAAGGAGTAATCATTACCTATGCTCTATATCTTCAATCTTGACCCATTCAAGACAAGGAGTAATCATTACCTATCCTCTATATCTTCAATCTTGACCCATGCAAGACAAGGAGTAATCATTACCTATGCTCTATATCTTCAATCTTGACCCATGCAAGACAAGGAGTAATCATTACCTATGCTCTATATCTTCAATCTTGACCCATTCAAGACAAGGAGTAATCATTACCTATGCTCTATATCTTCAACCTTGACCCATTCAAGACACGGAGTAATCATTACCTATCCTCTATATCTTCAATCTGGACCCATTCAAGACAAGGAGTAATCATTACCTATGCTCTATATCTTCAATCCTGACCCATGCAAGACAAGGAGTAATCATTACCTATCCTCTATATCTTCAATCTTGACCCATTCAAGACAAGGAGTAATCATTACCTATGCTCAATATCTTCAATCCTGACCCATTCAAGACAAGGAGTAATCATTACCTATGCTCTATATCTTCAATCCTGACCCATTCAAGACAAGGAGTAATCATTACCTATGCTCTATATCTTCAATCCTGACCCATGCAAGACAAGGAGTAATCATTACCTATGCTCTATATCTTCAATCTTGACCCATTCAAGACAAGGAGTAATCATTACCTATGTTCAATATCTTCAATCCTGACCCATTCAAGACAAGGAGTAATCATTACCTATGCTCTATATCTTCAATCCTGACCCATTCAAGACAAGGAGTAATCATTACCTATGCTCTATATCTTCAATCCTGACCCATGCAAGACAAGGTGTAATCATTACCTATGCTCTAAATCTTCAATCGTGACCCATTCAAGACAAGGAGTAATCATTACGTATCCTCTATATCTTCAATCTTGACCCATTCAAGACAAGGAGTAATCATTACGTATCCTCTATATCTTCAATCTTGACCCATTCAAGACAAGGAGTAATCATTACGTATCCTCTATATCTTCAATCTTGACCCATTCAAGACAAGGAGAAATCATTACCTATGCTCTATATATTCAATCTTGACCAATTCAAGACAAGGAGTAATCATTACCTATCCTCTATATCTTCAATCTTGACCCATTCAAGACAAGGAGTAATCATTACCTATGCTCTATATCTTCAATCTTGACCCATTCAAGACAAGGAGTAATCATTACCTATGCTCTATATCTTCAATCTTGACCCATTCAAGACAAGGAGTAATCATTACCTATCCTCTATATCTTCAATCTTGACCCATTCAAGACAAGGAGTAATCATTACCTATGCTCTATATCTTCAATCCTGACCCATTCAAGACAAGGAGTAATCATTACCTATGCTCTATATCTTCAATCGTGACCCATTCAAGACAAGGAGTAATCATTACCTATGCTCTATATCTTCAATCTTGACCGATTCAAGACAAGGAGTAATCATTACGTATCCTCTATATCTTCAATCTTGACCCATTCAAGACAAGGAGTAATAATTACCTATGCTCTATATCTTCAATCTTGACCCATTCAAGACAAGGAGTAATCATTACCTATCCTCTATATCTTCAATCTTGACCCATTCAAGACAAGGAGTAATCATTACCTATGCTCTATATCTTCAATCTTGACCCATTCAAGACAAGGAGTAATCATTACCTATGCTCTATATCTTCAATCTTGACCCAGGCAAGACAAGGAGTAATCATTACCTATGCTCTATATCTTCAATCTTGACCCATTCAAGACAAGGAGTAATCATTACCTATGCTCTATATCTTCAACCTTGACCCATTCAAGACACGGAGTAATCATTACCTATGCTCTATATCTTCAATCATGACCCATTCAAGACAAGGAGTAATCATTACCTATGCTCTATATCTTCAATCTTGACCCATTCAAGACAAGGAGTAATCATTACCTATGCTCTATATCTTCAATCCTGACCCATGCAAGACAAGGAGTAATCATTACCTATGCTCTATATCTTCAATCGTGACCCATTCAAGACAAGGAGTAATCATTACCTATGCTCTATATCTTCAATCCTGACCCATGCAAGACAAGGAGTAATCATTACCTATGCTCTATATCTTCAATCGTGACCCATTCAAGACAAGGAGTAATCATTACCTATGCTCTATATCTTCAATCTTGACCCATTCAAGACAAGGAGTAATCATTACCTATCCTCTATATCTTTAATCTTGACCCATTCAAGACAAGGAGTAATCATTACCTATCCTCTATATCTTTAACCTTGACTCATTCAAGACAAGGAGTAATCATTACCTATGCTCTATATCTTCAATCTTCACCCATTCAAAACAAGGAGTAATCATTACCTATGCTCTATATCTTCAATCTTGACCGATTCAAGACAAGGAGTAATCATTACGTATCCTCTATATCTTCAATCTTGACCCATTCAAGACAAGGAGTAATCATTACCTATGCACTATATCTTCAATATTGACCCATTCAAGACAAGGAGTAATCATTACCTATCCTCTATATCTTCAATCTTGACCCATGCAAGACAAGGAGTAATCATTACCTATGCTCTATATCTTCAATCTTGACCAATTCAAGACAAGGAGTAATCATTACCTATCCTCTATATCTTCAATCTTGACCCATTCAAGACAAGGAGTAATCATTACCTATGCTCTATATCTTCAATCTTGACCCATTCAAGACAAGGAGTAATCATTACGTATCCTCTATATCTTCAATCTTGACCCATTCAAGACAAGGAGTAATCATTACGTATCCTCTATATCTTCAATCTTGACCCATTCAAGACAAGGAGTAATCATTACGTATCCTCTATATCTTCAATCTTGACCCATTCAAGACAAGGAGTAATCATTACGTATCCTCTATATCTTCAATCTTGACCCATTCAAGACAAGGAGTAATCATTACGTATCCTCTATATCTTCAATCTTGACCCATTCAAGACAAGGAGTAATCATTACCTATGCTCTATATCTTCAATCTTGACCCATTCAAGACAAGGAGAAATCATTACCTATGCTCTATATATTCAATCTTGACCCATTCAAGACAAGGAGTAATCATTACCTATGCTCTATATCTTCAATCTTGACCCATTCAAGACAAGGAGTAATCATTACCTATGCTCTATATCTTCAATCTTGACCCATTCAAGACAAGGAGTAATCATTACCTATCCTCTATATCTTCAATCTTGACCCATGCAAGACAAGGAGTAATCATTACCTATGCTCTATATCTTCAATCTTGACCCATGCAAGACAAGGAGTAATCATTACCTATGCTCTATATCTTCAATCTTGACCCATGCAAGACAAGGAGTAATCATTACCTATGCTCTATATCTTCAATCTTGACCCATTCAAGACAAGGAGTAATCATTACCTATGCTCTATATCTTCAACCTTGACCCATTCAAGACACGGAGTAATCATTACCTATCCTCTATATCTTCAATCTTGACCCATTCAAGACAAGGAGTTATCATTACCTATCCTCTATATCTTCAATCTTGACCCATTCAAGACAAGGAGTAATCATTACCTATGCTCAATATCTTCAATCCTGACCCATTCAAGACAAGGAGTAATCATTACCTATGCTCTATATCTTCAATCCTGACCCATTCAAGACAAGGAGTAATCATTACCTATGCTCTATATCTTCAATCCTGACCCATGCAAGACAAGGAGTAATCATTACCTATGCTCTATATCTTCAATCGTGACCCATTCAAGACAAGGAGTAATCATTACCTATGCTCTATATCTTCAATCTTGACCCATTCAAGACAAGGAGTAATCATTACCTATGCTCAATATCTTCAATCCTGACCCATTCAAGACAAGGAGTAATCATTACCTATGCTCTATATCTTCAATCCTGACCCATTCAAGACAAGGAGTAATCATTACCTATGCTCTATATCTTCAATCCTGACCCATGCAAGACAAGGAGTAATCATTACCTATGCTCTATATCTTCAATCGTGACCCATTCAAGACAAGGAGTAATCATTACGTATCCTCTATATCTTCAATCTTGACCCATTCAAGACAAGGAGTAATCATTACGTATCCTCTATATCTTCAATCTTGACCCATTCAAGACAAGGAGTAATCATTACCTATGCTCTATATCTTCAATCTTGACCCATTCAAGACAAGGAGTAATCATTACCTATGCTCTATATCTTCAATCTTGACCCATTCAAGACAAGGAGTAATCATTACCTATGCTCTATATCTTCAATCCTGACCCATGCAAGACAAGGAGTAATCATTACCTATGCTCTATATCTTCAATCGTGACCCATTCAAGACAAGGAGTAATCATTACGTATCCTCTATATCTTCAATCTTGACCCATTCAAGACAAGGAGTAATCATTACGTATCCTCTATATCTTCAATCTTGACCCATTCAAGACAAGGAGTAATCATTACCTATGCTCTATATCTTCAATCTTGACCCATTCAAGACAAGGAGTAATCATTACCTATGCTCTATATCTTCAATCTTGACCCATTCAAGACAAGGAGTAATCATTACGTATCCTCTATATCTTCAATCTTGACCCATTCAAGACAAGGAGTAATCATTACGTATCCTCTATATCTTCAATCTTGACCCATTCAAGACAAGGAGTAATCATTACCTATGCTCTATATCTTCAATCTTGACCCATTCAAGACAAGGAGTAATCATTACCTATCCTCTATATCTTTAATCTTGACCCATTCAAGACAAGGAGTAATCATTACCTATCCTCTATATCTTTAACCTTGACCCATTCAAGACAAGGAGTAATCATTACCTATCCTCAATATCTTTAACCTTGACTCATTCAAGACAAGGAGTAATCATTACCTATGCTCTATATCTTCAATCTTGACCCATTCAAGATAAGGAGTAATCATTACCTATGCTCTATATCTTCAATCTTGACCGATTCAAGACAAGGAGTAATCATTACGTATCCTCTATATCTTCAATCTTGACCCATTCAAGACAAGGAGTAATCATTACCTATGCTCTATATCTTCAATCTTGACCCATTCAAGACAAGGAGTAATCATTACCTATCCTCTATATCTTCAATCTTGACCCATTCAAGACAAGGAGTAATCATTACCTATGCTCTAAATCTTCAATCTTGACCCATTCAAGACAAGGAGTAATCATTACCTATGCTCTATATCTTCAATCTTGACCCAGGCAAGACAAGGAGTAATCATTACCTATGCTCTATATCTTCAATCTTGACCCATTCAAGACAAGGAGTAATCATTACCTATGCTCTATATCTTCAACCTTGACCCATTCAAGACACGGAGTAATCATTACCTATGCTCTATATCTTCAATCATGACCCATTCAAGACAAGGAGTAATCATTACCTATGCTCTATATCTTCAATCTTGACCCATTCAAGACAAGGAGTAATCATTACCTATGCTCTATATCTTCAATCCTGACCCATGCAAGACAAGGTGTAATCATTACCTATGCTCTATATCTTCAATCGTGACCCATTCAAGACAAGGAGTAATCATTACCTATGCTCTATATCTTCAATCGTGACCCATTCAAGACAAGGAGTAATCATTACCTATGCTCTATATCTTCAATCTTGACCCATTCAAGACAAGGAGTAATCATTACGTATCCTCTATATCTTCAATCTTGACCCATTCAAGACAAGGAGTAATCATTACGTATCCTCTATATCTTCAATCTTGACCCATTCAAGACAAGGAGTAATCATTACGTATCCTCTATATCTTCAATCTTGACCCATTCAAGACAAGGAGTAATCATTACCTATCCTCTATATCTTCAATCTTGACCCATTCAAGACAAGGAGTAATCATTACGTATCCTCTATATCTTCAATCTTGACCCATTCAAGACAAGGAGTAATCATTACCTATGCTCTATATCTTCAATCTTGACCCATTCAAGACAAGGAGTAATCATTACGTATCCTCTATATCTTCAATCTTGACCCATTCAAGACAAGGAGTAATCATTACCTATGCTCTATATCTTCAATCTTGACCCATTCAAGACAAGGAGTAATCATTACCTATGCTCTATATCTTCAATCTTGACCCATTCAAGACAAGGAGTAATCATTACCTATCCTCTATATCTTCAATCTTGACCCATTCAAGACAAGGAGTAATCATTACCTATGCTCTATATCTTCAATCCTGACCCATGCAAGACAAGGAGTAATCATTACCTATGCTCTATATCTTCAATCCTGACCCATTCAAGACAAGGAGTAATCAATACGTATCCTCTATATCTTCAATCTTGACCCATTCAAGACAAGGAGTAATCATTACGTATCCTCTATATCTTCAATCTTGACCCATTCAAGACAAGGAGTAATCATTACGTATCCTCTATATCTTCAATCTTGACCCATTCAAGACAAGGAGTAATCATTACGTATCCTCTATATCTTCAATCTTGACCCATTCAAGACAAGGAGTAATCATTACCTATGCTCTATATCTTCAATCTTGACCCATTCAAGACAAGGAGTAATCATTACCTATGCTCTATATCTTCAATCTTGACCCATTCAAGACAAGGAGTAATCATTACCTATGCTCTATATCTTCAATCTTGACCCATTCAAGACAAGGAGTAATCATTACCTATCCCCTATATCTTTAATCTTGACCCATTCAAGACAAGGAGTAATCATTACCTATCCTCTATATCTTCAATCTTGACCCATTCAAGACAAGGAGTAATCATTACCTATCCTCTATATCTTCAATCTTGACCCATTCAAGACAAGGAGTAATCATTACCTATCCTCTATATCTTCAATCTTGACCCATTCAAGACAAGGAGTAATCATTACCTATGCTCTATATCTTCAATCTTGACCCATGCAAGACAAGGAGTAATCATTACCTATGCTCTATATCTTCAACCTTGACCCATTCAAGACAAGGAGTAATCATTACCTATGCTCTATATCTTCAATCTTGACCCATTCAAGACAAGGAGTAATCATTACCTATCCTCTATATCTTCAATCCTGACGCATTCAAGACAAGGAGTAATCATTACCTATGCTCTATATCTTCAATCCTGACCCATGCAAGACAAGGAGTAATCATTACCTATGCTCTATATCTTCAATCGTGACCCATTCAAGACAAGGAGTAATCATTACCTATGCTCTATATCTTCAATCTTGACCCATTCAAGACAAGGAGTAATCATTACGTATCCTCTATATCTTCAATCTTGACCCATTCAAGACAAGGAGTAATCATTACGTATCCTCTATATCTTCAATCTTGACCCATTCAAGACAAGGAGTAATCATTACCTATCCTCTATATCTTCAATCTTGACCCATTCAAGACAAGGAGTAATCATTACCTATACTCTATATCTTCAATCTTGACCCATTCAAGACAAGGAGTAATCATTACCTATGCTCTATATCTTCAATCTTGACCCATTCAAGACCAGGAGTAATCATTACCTATCCTCTATATCTTCAATCTTGACCCATTCAAGACCAGGAGTAATCATTACCTATCCTCTATATCTTCAATCTTGACCCATTCAAGACAAGGAGTAATCATTACGTATCCTCTATATCTTCAATCTTGACCCATTACCTATGCTCTATATCCTCATAATCCCCACTTCCTACCACTTTCAGTTCCCTTCATATCATACACCTCGTTTATTATTATGATTTTCACTGTAAACTTCTACCTTAAGTGCCTCTTGATCCTTGTTGTGGGTGTAATTTCAGTAATATATATATATATATATATATATATATATATATATATATATATATATATATATATATATATATATATATATATTATTTTTATACGTTCTTTTTATAGATACAAATATTTAAGTAAATGCTCTGTTTATAATAAACAGTATTAACAACATTTACCGGCCTGAATGTCCCAGAAATTTTCATAGAAAATATGCGTCCTCCGTCATTTCGAGAATAGAACGTATAAACATCTTAAATAATTGTCGGACTTTGTCCATTTCATAATTTATGACGTCATTTGTTTACATTTGGATACGCATTGAGCAGATATGAATGAATGAGAGAAAATCATGGAGAATTGTGTTTAAAAACAGTAAAAATCGACCTTGCTAACTGAACGCTTCTGTGTGGCCCAATCGGTTAAGGCACGTTAGGCTACATGACGGTTCCGTATAGGATACATGTTCGATTTCTGTCGGAGGACGCATATTTTCTATGAAAATTTCTGGGACATTCAGGCCGGTAAATGTTGTTAATACTGTTTATTATAAACATAACATTTACTTAAATATTTGTATCTATAAAAAGAACGTATAAACTTAAAAAATAATTGTCCATTTCATTATATATATATATATATATATATATATATATATATATATATATATATAAGCCAAGATAATGTGAGCTATTAGCATTCTTTATTTTGTTTGTATTTAAGCCCTGAAGATTAAGGGTAGGTGGGTCATGAAAACAATTTATTGTATAAGAAAAGTAAAGCTATATTATACATTGGAAATTGTTCCTGATTGAGGGCTTGGAAATTATGATAGCCCGATGTAATAATAGTGAAAATAATAATAGTGCAATAGTACAAATGATATGTCCAAACTCGGCGAGATAGCTAAGTAGGAAAAGAAAGAAAGAAAGAAAGAATGAATGAAAGAATGAAAAGAAACGAAAGAAAGAAAGAAAGAAAAGAAAGAAAAGAAAGAAAGAAAAGAAAGAAAAGAAACGAAAGAAAGGAAAGAAAGAAAGAAAGAAAGAAAGAAAGAAAAGAAAGAAAGAAAGAAAAGAAAAGAAAGAGAGAAAAGAAAGAAAGAAAAGAAAAGAAAGAAAGACAGAATGAAAGAAAGAAAGAAAGGAAAAGAAAAGAAAGAAATAAAGAAAGGAAAAGGCGGTCTATATAGTAAAATAGATAAGAAATTGCTCAACTTATTTATCTGTTGTGTCATCTTTGTGTCTATCATTGTTCTCTTCCCTTTCTCTTCTCCTTATCTTACTATTTTATTCTCTCGTTTTCTCTCTTCTTACTAATCTCTCTCACTCTTTCCTCTCTTCTTTTTTTCTTACTAGTCTTTCACTATCTCGTTCACTTAATACCACATAGAAACTGATTAGAATATCAACGAAATGCAATCATTCACACCTCGGCTATTTGATCCTTTTTGCTATTCAACCACGAAATAATGCAAGAGCAGTCCACCAAATATGATTGCTCTGATTAAAATCGAGCCCGTCATTTACACAAATTGCCTCTATTAATTTACGTGTGCTTCTCTCTTGCTAAACAACTAATAACAGAAAATCTAACACTTAATGGCGTATAATTAGCAGAAAAGCCTGCAGAATAGAAGGTCAAAATCGCCTGGTTTCTTCTTTCAAGTACCTGGTGAACTCGTTAATAAAAACGATGCTTTGTGTGTAGGCGGTCATTTGTAATGCGACAAGTGTGCATGCGCAAGTGCAATCCTTGTAATACTATCAGGTGATGAAGATTCCTGGGTTCAGCATGTATTTAAGCATTCCCTAGAAGTAGCGGGCAGTCCTCTGTCAGCAGCTGTTGAGAATAAATTACGATTGGTTACACGATCTACGGTGGACCGTGTGCTCCACAATTTACCGTGTTGGAATGAATTACTTTTCTTCCTTCTGCAGTGCTTTGTCTACGTTTGAGTCAGAACAATAATTTCCAAGCCTCAAACTGGGACAATTTTCAGTTTTCCTTTTAGGTTTAAGTTATTGCATAATAAAAGGTTTACATGACCCAACACACATCTTCAGGGCTGACATAAAAATCAAATAAAATATATAGTAAGAGCTGGGTATCAGGACAGCCAATTCAAAACGCGACAGTTTGGGCCAAAATTGATACAGGCCCGGTCAAACCGAAATAGTCCAGGCCAAATTGGGACCTTCTAGGTAAAATAGAGACATTCCAAGCCAAATTGGACCAGTTCAAATCAGATCGTGGCATTCCAGGTTAAATGGGTAATTTCCAAGAAAATAGGTACATACCAGGTCAAATAGAAACTTTCGAGGTCAAATATAGACCTTTCAAGGCAAATTGGAATTTCAGGTCAAATTAGTATATTATAGGTCAAACTCGGACATTTCTAATGAATTGGATCGTGATTACGATTCCAGTGTAATAAATTATAACCATGGAATATTAGTGTTTGAGCCTTTTATATATATATATATATATATATATATATATATATATATATATATATATGCAAGTCTCGTTCAAAACGACTGACAAGGTGCAGTGGTTGAGTTTTTATATAATTTCTCAATTTTTTTCTTTTCTGAATATATGGATTTTTTTATGTATATATCTAGAGTTAGAGGAATGTTTTATTTTCCACACACGGTCAGCACATTGTGGCCGTGTTCATAGTTGATATTATAGAGTGTTGGCTTTTTCTTTTTATTAATAATCCTTCCATTATTTTTTAGCCTTTTGGTATATGTAGATGATACTATTTTAATATACATGGAGACCTATCCAAACTCTATCCGTAACATATTCGTTGATAATACAAAAAGGATAAAAATATCCTTGATAATGGCTAAAATATAGCCGAAAGCGCTAGCGAAAACAATCGGACAATTTTATATAAGTTATATCCTTAAAAGAAAGATTTATACGAATACATGCGAAATTATATAAAACACTCAACCACTGCACGTAATCAGTCGTTTTCAATGCAACTTACATGAAAGAGAGATTGTTGCCCAAATACACAATATATATATATATATATATATATATATATATATATATATATATATATATATATATATATATATATATATATATATCTGTGTGTGTGTGTGTGTAATTTTTATATACATTATTTATATATTATATATTCGGGGTAATTATTGGAAAGCGCTCAATATCAGTGATAGAGATAGTATATCTAGTTGCATTTAGTTGCATTGATGTGAGTTTTTGACCCTGGGTTTCACGCCCTGACGATCGCAAGAGCGTGAAACCCAGAGTCAAAAACTCACATTAATGCAACTAAATATATATGATGATGATGACCTGCCGCATCTTCACAGATGATTGACCGCTTAGTCACGTTCGCACTCCACCTCGGACGTCTCACGTGCATGACTCCGAATGTGACTTGCCAGGCCGGCTGCAGAGTTGCACGACTCGTTACACAAGTGACAGACGAACAATGTGCTTGCCACAACCTTGATGGATTCACACCGCTGTGCCTGATTCCTGTGCATCACCATCTGCCTTTTCAGTCCGGAGTTGCTTGTGCATGCCTAGTCATACAGCGTGCAGGCTGTGACAATTTGTGTCTGGGGAATGTCAAGGGTGATTTTTTTCTTTATGGGACTTCTCATGATTTACTCAGCCAACCTGTGAAAGAAGTATCCGCTGACAGAAATCACATGTCCAGCCCTTGTTACCCTCGTTGTGCCCATTGTTATCACCCATTCGAAATAGCCGCTTCAGCCGTTTGTGTTGCAGGCGACATTCTTCGAAGAGTTGACACCCGTTTCTTTTTTTACCTCTCCATCCAGTTCTATCTAGGGCCATCTCTTCCCAATTGTTGAAGTCATATATATATATATATATATATATATATATATACAGTTGCGGCCCAAATGTTCAGAACGGCATTGTTTTCGTCAGAAAAGTAGGTATAAGTATTTATCAAAGTTGTTTTATATTCTATAATTTTCACAGACAATAAATACGATATTATTTGTTATTGTCTGAGATTTTGGTGTAATTTGAGAGGATAATACAAAAGTTATGGATGATTTAGTGATTTAATGCAAAACCCATGTCGGCCAAAATGATCAGAACGGTTGCTTTTACTCCGTGTTTTAGTATATTTAACCGGCGAACACTAATTTTTTTAATTTTTTACGTGACAGTTCGTTGACTAAACATTAGTAAGAATATCTGCAGTGCACTTTGTTAATATAATGCCACTTACTCCGTTACCAATTCGTCAGCAAATTATTAAGCTTCGAAAGAAGGATAATTTAAGTATTGGGTCTATTGCAAAGATTGTTAATAAGTCAAAAAGTGTTGTTCACAGTATTCTTAAGGTCTACGGTGATTGTGGTTTGTGTGAAGCAAGAAAGTCTACAGGTAGGTCAAGAAAAACGACCAAGAGAGAAGATCGTGCTATGGTAAAGTTGGTTAAAAGGGGCAGATTTAAAACTGCTGCTGCTGTTTCTCGGAAAATTAGCATTGTACTGAAGAAAACTTTATCTCGAAAAACTTTTGTTGAACATGACCTACAAGCAAGAGCACCTGCAGTAAAGCCACTGATCAGCTTCAAGAATAAAAAGTGTCGTATTATCTTTGCAACCGAACGTGTGTTGTGGTCTCAAGAAAAATGGCAAACGGTGCATTTCAGTGATGAATCTAAGTTTATGTTATTTGGCTCAGATAGGAAAAGGTACGTTAGTCGAAAAGTAGGTGAAAAATTGTCGCCTAAATGCCTTAAGACTAGTGTTAAATTCGATAGAGGAAGTGTCATGGTTTGGAGGATGATATCTGGAGATGGTGTGGGCCCTTTGGTGCGATTACATGGAAAGGTAAATGCAGGATTTATAAACAACTTGTAAAAGATCATGTCTTGCCTGTGCTGAGAAATTCGACCACCCATATTCATGCAGGGCAATGCCCCATGTCACGAGGCTAAGGTGGTTATGAACTTCCTCAAGGGTGAAAAGGTTATTGTTATGGATTAGCCTGCTCAAAGCCCATATCTCAATCCTATTGAAAATGTGTGGAATATTCTAGAACGTTCGAAAGCCAGAAATCCTAAAACAAGCGAGCAATTATGGAATGCCCTTCAGGAAGAATGGAATAAGATCGCCCAGCAAAAAATTGAAAATTTAATTTCCTCATGCTGTCGATGTCAAAGTGTGACTAAAGGGCTTCACACTAAATATTAAATAATTCCAGTATTCTCTGTCATTTTTTATTATTTTGTTATTTTTTCAACCGTTCTGATCATTTTGGCTGCCATTGATTTTGCAGTAAATCACTAAATCATCCATAACTTTTGTATTATCCTCTCAAATTACACCAAAATCTGAGACAATAACAAATAATATCGTATTTATTGTCTGAATATAAAACAACTTTGATAAAAACTTATACCTACTTTTCTGATGAGAACAATGCCGTTCTGAACATTTTGGCCGCAACTGTATATATATATATATATATATATATATATACACACTTTACCAAATGTCACTTTATAAGGTATGCACTTCTAGTATCTTGTTAGATAACCTTTGTCTTTATAAACAGCTCACATGGCTTCGAATTTTCAGTTCGTGCTGTTATTAACATGTGATAGAAACGGTAATATTAACTGTTTCCTTATATGAAAACATTGACCGAGCAGCAAGTGCTACCGTTAATTAAAATTTATTAAAATTTCTATTCACAAGATTTTTCAGGAAAATTGGTTTCTCAAGTCCACTAGCTGTTATGGTTCTTTCTATTATTGATGGGAGTTTCCTTCCTAGCCTTTTGTTCGAAGTAGTGCAGAACGTCAAAATTCCGTAATTATATTAGATTAGTCGGCTGCACATCGAAGACGCGAATCTCCCTTTCCACCTCATCACCTGCGCAGGACACTGAAAACCCATTACTGTGTTCAAGTAACTAATCTGTCTCTATTTATTATTATTATTATTATTATTTATAGCCTGT
The DNA here is from genome assembly GCA_964036315.1 of Acanthosepion esculentum. Lineage (NCBI taxonomy): Eukaryota > Metazoa > Mollusca > Cephalopoda > Sepiida > Sepiidae > Acanthosepion > Acanthosepion esculentum. The sequence goes on from OZ038493.1 coordinate 87,958,402, forward strand.
TTCGTTGACCTGTTGGAGGTAGCCACCAGAGCATGGGTTCATCGGGAGACATGCGGTCAGTCACAATGTCTAGGTAAGTTGTGGTGTTTAAGCAATCTTTTATTGGTACCAAGAGTCCCAATATATCAGGAGAAAATATTCCCCATAGCATTAAACCACTACCACGCCTGAATCGTTGATGCAAAGCTGGATGAATACACACTTTCATGTTGTTTACACCAAATTCTGGTCTAACCATCCGAATGTCACTGCAGAAATCAAGACTCATCAAAGCAGGCAATGTTTTTTCCAGTATTCTAATTTCCAATTATTGTTACCCCCGAGCAAATTGTAGCCTCATTTCTTCTTATCTGATAGCGGTGTCGCTTGGCTTGGCCTTCAGCTGCTGGAGTCCATTAGTCTTTGCGTGCTCACAGATGCTTTTCTCTATACTTTCAGTACAGAGTGCTTATTTGAGCCTCTGTTGCTTTTCTACCTCGATTTACGGGAAAAACCGATTTTAAATCAAAACTTTGAGAATCGACCAGTTTTGATAATAAATAGAAAAGTGACTTGATACATTGAACATTGGAGATGTTAACTCGAGTAGAAAGATGTATAATGGTTTTAAAGTACATAAGTTTAATATACATATACACTTTAATATACATATACAGTTTAATATAAGTTCAATATACATAAGTTTAATATAAATATACACTTTAATATACATATACAGTTTAATATAAGTTTAATATACATATACAGTTTAATATACATAAGTTTAATATATATATATATATATATATATATATATATATACATATATGCAGTTTAAAATACATAAGTTTAATATACATATACACTTTAATATATATAAGTTTAATATATATATATAAGTTTAAAAATCAAGTTTAATATGCGGTTTCAAATACATAAGTTTAATATACAAATACAGTTTAAAATACATTATTTTTATATACATATACTTATACAGATTAATATACATAAGTTTAATATATATATATATATATATATATATATATATATATATATATATACAGTTTTAAAAACATAAGCTTAATATAGATATACGCCTTAAATACATAGGTTTAATATACATATACAGGGTGACCCAAAAAAAAACAGGAATTTTTGAAGTGCGTATTGCCAGACATGAGCTAGTGGCAACACCCTGAGACAGTGACCTTGAGCAAGTGAACAAGTTACTGTTAATTGGACAAAGAGCCAATAAACTGTTAAACTGAACAAAGAGCTATTAAAGTAGAAAACCACTTCCAAAATGTACAGAATATTTTAAATTCTGAAATAAATTGGATAAAACTAAAACCTTGTGAGAAGATTATATTTTGGGGTTGTCGGAGTTAGCTCCTCCTCAGTTCTTTAATCCTTCATCTGGGGTCTCTCTCCCCTGGCTATAAATACTGGCTGACCCTTCTCTCTCTCTCTCTCTCTCTCTCTCTCTCTCTCTCTCTCTCTCTCTCTCTCTCTCTCTCTCTCTCTCTCTCTCTCTCTCTCTCTCTCTTCGACTTAGGCCTTGGGCCGCTACCTCGCGCGGAGACGAGGTAAAATCTCTCTTTTCCACTTACACCAATATGTGACCTCTCACAGATACAGCGTTTCCCAAATTCTGGGAACGCGCTAAGAACAATACACGTACGTACGAACACTTACAACACACACACATAATTTCTCCATACAAACTCTATGTAACAGTCCATGTCTTTGTTTAACTTGTTTTGTTATTAATATGTATTTGTTTACCCATGTATATCGGTCTTGTTTGTTTCCTTTGTCTTCTTCGGACTTAGTTAAAGTCCGACATTCCCATGTAGCTGGACCGGCCAGCAGGAAAGTTTAACCTTCTGATATCTCTTCACATCTTCACCCCGCACGGTCCGTTACAGGGTCAAACTCGGAATAATTCTAAAATAAAAATTCTCAAAGGTAAGAATTCTATCAACGTAACCACATTTATAACGATAAACAATTCATTATCGAGTCTTTAACGAATATTTTTGTGCTTTCTTAAGTAACCATAACGAAGTCGATTAGTTCTATGGCTTATGTTTGTTGATTGAAAACTTTAGTAAAACTTGAACAATAAAACGGCAAATTATATTCTTTTCCAATTTGTTCCTTTAATATTCAATAATTAATTAAAATTATTCGATCGGAAAATATCTTAGCGGCATGATTTTACTTTCGAAACATTTGAATACAGATTCTATTTAAAAAAAATATCTCCAGAATATCGCAATATTTAATTTAAAAAATCATAAAGTTCAGCTTCATTCAAAAATAGTCCGAAGATTTCTAAATTGATCTTGCATATTATCAAATTCATTTTCAAATATACCTACTGAAATTCGAGTTATTTATATAGAAGTGTTAAGAAATTCAAACTTATCCATCTTATTTGTTTTTCAGAAATAATTAGAATGTGCCTAAGAAACGGGGAAAATGCTGAATATTAGAAATGTGCCCCCAAAAGTATATTTTTGTAAAACTATTTACTGAAATCAAAATTTTTTTAAAACTTTTTTCGCTGAGAAATTTTGCAAATACCAAACGTAAGTTCATTTTGTCAAGCACAAAGATTTCATCAAAAAAATATTAATTAAAATCAATATCTCTTTTAAATTCCAATCGATTGAATTCCATTAGTTTCAAAGTCTTTGTGTGCTCACAGATGCTTTTCTCTATAGCTTCATTATAAAGTAGTTATTTGAGCTACTGTTGCTTTTCTACCTCGATTTACGGGAAAAACCGATTTTAAATCAAAACTTTGAGAATCGACCGGTAATAAATAGAAAAGTGACTTGATAGATTAAACATTTTTAAACATACATATATATTAAACTGATGTATATTAAAGTGTATATGTATATTAAACTTACTAAAAGTGAATTAAAGATATAACTCCTCATCCCAGAAATTCAGTCAGAGTGAGAGAATAAGTAAAGCTGAATTAAATGCACAAAATAGTTTTGAAGCTATGCATATTGTTAAAGAGTTTTGTGATGTGACAATTTGGAATTTAGAAGACGTGCAAAGACTAAATAGAAAGGTCAGAAAACTTTTAATCAAATTTAACATTTATTATCCGAAAGCAAATTTAGATTGTCTACACCAGCGTTTCTCAACCTTTTTACACTTGCGTAACCCTTAAAATAAATTACACGTCTCAAGGAACCCCTGCACAAAAACAAAATTATATACTATATCTTTCTCATTTTATTTTCATCATAGTTCAAGTGGTAAATATCATAGTATATATTTTTGAAAAACTGGTTTAAGGAAAAATTAATACTTCTTTGTCAAATTTTTCGGTAATGCTAAATAGAATTCATACTTTTCGTTTATAATACTTCATCAGGGAGTTTTCATTCACACACAAAAATTCTAAACTCAAACGTAAAAAATAAACATAAGTAACCAATATCATATACTTATAATATAAATGTAAGCAGAACGAAAATTGATAATTGCTGTATGAGTTTTTTATTTTTTTTTTTACCCTTTACTATGAATAATATATTAATATTAATATATTTTTAATAACTTAATAGGTTAGATAGGATGATGTCTATATTGCAATAACCAAGAATATATTGTGTGTGTTTAGTAATATTACGTATATGAAATTAAATAAGTCAAAAGTTCATTAGCTTATCTCACCTGTTCTCAAGGAACCCTTGGGGACCTTTTGCGGAACCTTAGGGTTCCGGGGAACTCCGGTTGAGAAACGCTGGCTACACCTATCTTTAACAATTGGCAGAAGACTGATCCAGTCGTGGGGCTTAGGGGTTAAAATGACCAGTTGATTTAACCACGTGAAGAACATTATTGAAGGATGACAATGAAGAGGAAACGCACAGGTAATCTTAACAAAACAAGGTAAGGAATTTATTCACGAATTCACAAGCTTGAAGTTGTGTCAGTCGCTCATTTCAGGAAAATAAATAAGAGAAAAAGTTCGTATTTTTAACGTATTGTCCTGAAGAGGAAATTTTCATACAAAAGATTAAATAATATTCATTTTTTTTAAAACAAAAGTAAAACATAATTTACATTATTCGGACTGTTATCCTCATCTTCATTGCGATATTCTCAACATTTCGGCCGTTGTACACTCCGGCCTTCTTCAGGCGATTGGAATTTCGGACCGAACCTTTTATTTCGTCCACCGGAGTAGATTTGTTCTAGTTCGGCATGCCCTGCTTCTTCCGGATGTCTCAGTTATTTCCCTTTAACTTAACCCTCCAATTATTTTGGTTCACCACTGCTGCGGCCTAATACTGAATTCACCACTCTTTGGGTCTAGTCACTGGATCTAAGCAACGCCTTTATCTAGCGACTAAACCCAATGAGTTTCTATTCAATAATTTCCTAATAAATACTTTCATTTTCTTTAGGTCTTGGTTGAGAGAATTGGTAATTGATTGGGTTAAACAGAAAATAAAACAAAGAAGAAGAAGAAGAAGAAGAAGAAGAAGAAGAAGAAGAAGAAGAAGAATTGTATTATTCATATAATTAGGGAAAACATCAAATTACATGAGACCTACAAAAATAGGCCTGACTGGGTAAGAACAGTGATCCACTGGAAACTGTCCCAACATCTGGGATTTTACTATACAATTCAATGTTATATGCAGAAAAACAGAATCCATCCGATCGTAAAGAATATAAAAATCTGTTAAATGGTAGACATTACTGTAACTTCAAAGAACCCCGGGAGTTTTCAAGAGAATGAGAAATTGGAAAGAGATCTGGCCCTTACTAGAAAACAGGAAAAAATTGTGGAATTGGTGAAGTTGAAAATTTTCTTCATGATTATTAAAGGACTTGGAACAATCTTGAAGAACTTTTCAAAAATCTTGTAAGAATTGTAAATTTGAGGAAGACTTAAATCATTCCGACCACAGAATTGTTAATATGAGAGAGGAAAATGATGGGTTTACCGTTATTGAATCTTTAGTAAAAGCGCCATGAAAGATACTAAAGCTGTGAAAGATAAAATTAGAAGAAGAAAGAATTTGAACAGCTTAAATATTAACCTTGAAAGTAAAAAAAAAAAGAAAAAGAAAAAGAAAAAATTCATGAGATGGCGAAAAAGTAAACAAAACATTGCGACCTTTACAGAAAGTATTTCCACTCACCCATAATGAAAACTTGATATAAAATAAAACGTTTTTTTTTTCTCAGCCTGAAGACATTATTTCAGGAGAAGCAATGAAATAGAAAGAGCTATTACTCCGAAAAATGTTTCGCCACTTGCAAAGCGGTCACTGTGTCTCCCACTGGTTCTCGCCTAGTTTTATGTCCCTCAATCTTCTGTTCATACCACTTCTTTCCAACACTAAATACATGCCTAAGCATCTCTTATGGAAGACGTGGGCTGACATTTGCTGTTTCGCGCTTTTAAATGGTGGTGGTGGCACGGGCGTGTGTGCGTGCGTGCGTGCGTGTAGAAACTGTTGTAAACGAACTAATAACATTATATGAGCGTATGTTGAACACATCAACTCACTTAGGTGAGGTATAGCGAATATATATAAGCATTTTGGTTGTGTTGAATTCATTTGCATTTACCCATTTGCAAAGCCACTTCAAAACCTTATCCATTTCTAAAGCATATTTGCACAAACACAAAGACGCACACACACAGACAGATAGATAGATAGATAGATAGATAGATAGATAGATAGAAGAATTATGCGGATGTTACATAGGTATGCAAAGTGCCTTTGCATTTTTGTCATCCTATCTATCTATCTATCTATCTATCTATCTATCTATCTATGTCTGTTCATATCTATCTATCTATCTATCTATCTATCTCAGTCTCAACCAATTGCTACCTATCTATCTATCTATCTCAAACTATTCATATATATCTACCTAACTAGCTATATCAGTCTATTCATATATATCAAACTATTTATTTCATCCTATACATCTCTCTCTCACTTTCTTTCTCTCTCTCTCTCTCTCTCTCTCTCTCTATATATATATATATATATATATATATATATATATATATATATATATATATAGGGTGTCCATAGAGTTCGTGTACACTTTAAAAAACTCTCTCTCACTCTATCTCTCACGCTCTCTCTCTCCACACACACACACATACACACACACACACATACACACATACACACACACACACATACACACACATACACACACACACACACACACATATATATATATATATATATATATATATATATATATATATATATATATGTATATATCGGTAAATATACAAGGAAAAGGAAAGTTTTATTAACTTTTTATTTAGTTTTTCCAGCGTTCTTACATTTTTCCGTTTGGTGGGAGTAAGGGAATGCAAAGAATTTCCATATTTTCAATTGTCCGAAGCGCTTTCGGCCACTTCTTTGGGGGGGGGGTGTTGCTTGAGGTGTTGCAAATTTCTCATCATCTTTTGACTGTTTAAGATGTTTTTGTATTGTTTTGTCGCCGAAAAGGAGCCTTTATTTCGACCATTCAAGTGTTGAGCGCTGCTGGAATTCGACTGGGCGTCTTTCTACTTTTTTAACTTTCAATACTCCATGCCCGATGTTAAATAAGGTGAGATTGATCGTGAGGGAGAGATGTTTAATACACAGGGCCTCTCTTATAGCGAGATGTTTCCGATAAGCTGATTTATGTAGAATTTTAGCGTTTTCAACCAGAATTTTCCCTACGGCTTCTTGAAAATTATGGATAAATGGATGATTTTTATAGCACCTTGATCTGATAAGTGACACGTGCGGCGTGTACTTAAGGATGTAGTAGTATGTCTGATATAGGTAACTGAGTTATGAAAAAAGCTATGAAAAACCCTGAATGACATAATTTCTCCATACACACCCAACAAGTACAACATCGCATCAACAAACGAGAAAATCTTTTGGGTGCTGTTTTTTTTTGTTTTTTTGGAACCGATGAATTCTTCGAAGGTGTTTTCAGCTGCTGCTAGATAGCTGAAGACCGTCTCTTAGAGAAAATTTTCAAGATGCTTTAAAAAATGCCATCCGGTCAGAAAGAGTTCTGAGGAGGACGCTGGGTAAGGTGAAATTTCTTGAACAAGTTCTTTTGATTTTTGAAAGAAGAATTGGTCTTTTTGAGAGAACGCTTAGTGGATTTTGTCTTTTATATGGCGATACTTCTTCGGTGTCATGGTTTCATTAGGATCTAAGATATTTTAGTGGTTCCATTTGCCGACCACCGAACAGTGATCCTAAGCTTGTTTTGATGCTTCTTTAGTCGTGTGATTAGTTTTGGTCGGTTGTCGTACTGAATCCATTTTTCGTCAGTGAATCGTTTTTGTTGCAGAAAAGAAGTGTAGACCAAACTTCGGAATGTTTAACGCGGCATCAATTTGCTGAGTCTTCTTTTTTTCCGATTTCTTACAAATGTTGAACAATTGAAGAATGGACAAGATTTAATTCTTCTGCAAATTCTCAAGTTCCTTTTGTGTTTGATTCAATATTGGCATTCACTTGGTTACTATCGATCGGAGAAAAATGTGTACGGCTCTGCTCATCTTGTCTCCGTTGGGAAATATTTGAAGCCGATATGGAATTTTACGTTCATTGACAGTCTCTTAACCAAATGCTTGGTTCATATTGCAAGCGGTTACCGTCACGTTACGTCCAATTCTCAGTTCATATAAGAAGATCGATTCAATTAGCTTTTTTTTCCTTACACTGGAAAACAAAAATAAACGGTGAAAACAAAACACTTAACAGAAATCAACAGAACAAAATCCACTCTTTATTATATGAACAGAGTTAAATAACATTAAATAACAGTGAAATTCCAAATACGCATCGCTTACTGTCAAATCGGGCTGAAAAGACCGGTTCTCATTCGATCAGCGAAGTTAAACAATGTCGATCCTGGTCAGTACTTAGACGGGGGACCGCATGGACACACCGGCTACTTTAAACAACCTTCTACAATCCGAGATATCTCTCGGTATTAAATAACTCACAAAGGGTTGATAAGCCGTTAAAAAAACAATTAAATCCATCAATAAAAATACAGAGAAAAATCAAAAGTTTAAAATAGCTAATGAATTATTTTTGCATCGAAACTCCTTAAAAACTGAGTCACGATGCAGTGTTGATCCCCATGTTTACACTATTTATAACAATCAATACTCTATCTCTGATATTGAGTACTCATTTCCTATAAATATAGCAATTTTTAATCAATATATATTTATATATACGCACAAACGCATGCACACACACACACACACACACACACACACACACACACATATATATAAAAAAAGGCTAAAAATAATGGAAGCCTTACTTATAAAATTAAACAAACCAACCCTTAATAATATTAACTTTGAACATGGACATAATATCTTGACCGTGTTTTGAAACAAAAAAATGAATCACTTTATAAAACACACACAAACTATTTCTAATTCTAACAGTTGAAATATAATCCTTGATAATGGCTAAAAGTATAGCCGAAAGCGCTCGGAAAAGAACATTCGGACAATTTTTGTATAATTTATCCTCTGAAAAGAAAAACTTTATTAGATCGCACGAGAAATTATATAAAAAACTAAATAAAAGCACCTTGTCAGTCGTTTTTAATGAAATGTGCTTGAAAGAAGGATTGCTGCCTAAATACACAAATATATATATGTATATATATGTATATAGGTAGTAGTCCGTTGATATAATTCAAGCGAGTCCGATGAATAGAATATAGAATTTTAAATATTAAATATTAAAAGTTAAAACTGACTCAGAAAAGAGCGCTCAATGGTTAACAGATTAAGCTCAATTAAACAGAACAAAATATTTAAAATGTTTCCGTATTTTGTTCTTTCTCTTTTTTTCCTTTCCGCGGACAGTCCTCTTCAACAAACTGACACCATAAACATTTTGAAAAATCCTGTCAATTTTAAATTTAAAATTCGCGGATGAAAATGATCATTCACTAATGGTATATTAATTCCAACTGTATGATATATATATATATATTGTACCAAAATTATTTTGCAAACTTTGGGGCTATGTTATCACACTAAGCAAGGACAAATGTCAATATAAAGATATATCCACAAATGTGTGTGTGTGTGTTTCTCTGTGTGTGTGTGTTTCTCTATGTGTGTGTGTGTGTGTGTGTGTGTGTGTGTGTGTGTGTGTGTGTGTGTGTGTGTGTGTGTGTGTGTGTGTGTGTGTGTGTGTTTGTTTTTTTTACTTATTAACTTTAAAGAAAGAGTTTACGGTAGATAGCGCTGTGTTAAAGTTTTATCAGAGAATGAGTTATGAAGAAAAAGAAGAAATTCTGGTATTTTTATTTTGTGTTGTTTGATTTTCATTGTTTACGCAGGGTTCAATACAGTCCGGGTTCGATTCTCGGTAATGGATGCCCACTGCTGCTGAGTCCCAAATAGGACGAAACGACAGTCTAGGGCTTTCTTCATTCTGTTGAGGATTCTTCTAGATTCGATGAATTACTATACTAATTATTCGAATTCCTCAAAATTCTACACAGGTATATATATATATATATATATATATATATATATATATATATATACAGTGTAAGTGTATAAATTCCTTTCAAGGAGTTTGTAACACATCTATTTATCATCTCTCAGTTACGTTTCTGTCCTTTGGGAGAGTGCGCTCAGGGTCTACTCTGTGAAAGGACAACAGAGTCACAACTGACGAAAATTATACTGAGAGGTGCCCAGCCCTGGGGAACTGCTTCCCGAGGCCGCGCCTTCTCATTGCATCAGAGAGAGGTATCGGTGCTCGCACCGAGGCCAGCGCAACCGACGGTTGCGGGGGCTGCCGGCAATTTTTGTTCCTAGCCCGAGTGTACGCGTCCGGATCCCCACCTTAAAAACTGACCTTGTGACTTAGTGGGGAGACAGAGTAAATACCTAGTATACATAGGCAGAAATTGTTCATCTGGACATACCTTAATATAGAATATAGACACTTCCTCTCCAAATTACGAAGGATCCTTCGGGAAAATGGCAGTTTTTGGTGAGCAAAATTGACAAAAACCTTCATAATGTATGTATCTAAAATTTGAACTCTCATGAGTCGTCCTCCTGGTTGCGTAATTAGTTTATTATGTGAAAAGAACCGTAATAGTCATAATGTTATATTTAAATTTAATAGAAAAAAATCCGAAAACGCTGAGAGTCCCTTCCACCACGTGTCACTTCAACATATATATATATATTTTTAAGCTTTTCACCCCAGGCAAGGCTGGAAGCCACTAGCACGTAAGGGGTTACAGAGGATTTGCAGCAAGAGCAGATATGAGTGATAGAGGAAAGGATGTGGAGAAGGATAGAGGATAGATCAAGGCAACTGGAGATGTCGATTGATGTTACACTTGAATAGTTTGAGATCATAGTCATCAGGGAAACAGGAATGAGAAAGGGAGTTCCATAGGCGTGAGGTGCGAGATATGAAGCTATTGGAGTAGAAGAGACGTCTACATTTAACAGTTTCAGCAGTGAAAGTGTGGGAACGGGATCCCAGCCTCGTAGGACTCTTGAATTCATGGAGCCTGGGTACCAGCGATAGCAGCTCATCGGAGCAATTACCATGGAAGTATTTATAAAAGAGACAGAGAGAGGTGACGACGCGTCTGTGAGAGAGAGACTGCAGACGAGAAGCCAGATATCGGCCAATTACATTGCATACCCGTCTCTGGATCTTATCAAGAACCGTGAGGCAAACATAAGGGGCTCCAGACCATATATGGCAGCAATACTCCATGCAAGGGCGGATGGTTGCTTTGTAAATTTGGAAGATCGATTCAGGGGAGAAGAATTTCCTGGCCCGGCACAGGGAGCCAACTTTCCTTGCGGTGGATGAAGCAATCGACTCAATGTAGTTGTTCCATCTCAAGTCAGCAGATATATATATATATATATATATATATATATATATATATATATATATATATATATATATATATATATATATATATATATATATATATATATATATATATATATATTAACTGTTAAATTGGAACATGCAAGTTGCCAGGACAAAAATGAATAGTTTTTTCGACGTTTAAAGACGTCTCGTCAGGTAGTTAACGATGGTGGTGATAAACGATTTTATTTTAAAAAAAAAAAACAATTTATGAAATATCACTTCTTTGTAAATTTTTAAACATTTTCCAGAGACGGCAAAGAGACAAAGATATAAACAATTATTTATTCCATAAAAGGAAAAGAAAGAAACAAATTAAAGTATAAAGAAAATAAGTAATAAATAAAAAAAATCATAATAAATAATCACTAAAAAAAAAAAGAAAGATAAAAGAAAAGAAAGGCTTTAGGAATCAACCCTACTACGAAGAGAAGGGAAAGAAAAGAAAGGGATAAGAAATCAACCCTACTACGAAGAGAAGGGAAAGAAAAGAAAGGGATAAGAAATCAACCCTACTACGAAGAGAAGGGAAAGAAAAGAAAGGGATAAGAAATCAACCCTACTACGAAGAGAAGGGAAAGAAAAGAAAGGGATAAGAAATCAACCCTACTACGAAGAGAAGGGAAAGAAAAGAAAGGCATAAGAAATCAACCCTACTACGAAGAGAAGGGAAAGAAAAGAAAGGCATAAGAAATCAACCCTACTACGAAGAGAAGGGAAAGAAAAGAAAGGGATAAGAAATCAACCCTACTACGAAGAGAAGGGAAAGAAAAGAAAGGGATAAGAAATCAACCCTACTACGAAGAGAAGGGAAAGAAAAGAAAGGGATAAGAAATCAACCCTACTACGAAGAGAAGGGAAAGAAAAGAAAGGGATAAGAAATCAACCCTACTACGAAGAGAAGGGAAAGAAAAGAAAGGGATAAGAAATCAACCCTACTACGAAGAGAAGGGAAAGAAAAGAAAGGCATAAGAAATAAACCCTACTACGAAGAGAAGGGAAAGAAAAGAAAGGGATAAGAAATCAACCCTACTACGAAGAGAAGGGAAAGAAAAGAAAGGGATAAGAAATCAACCCTACTACGAAGAGAAGGGAAAGAAAAGAAAGGGATAAGAAATCAACCCTACTACGAAGAGAAGGGAAAGAAAAGAAAGGGATAAGAAATCAACCCTACTACGAAGAGAAGGGAAAGAAAAGAAAGGGATAAGAAATCAACCCTACTACGAAGAGAAGGGAAAGAAAAGAAAGGCATAAGAAATCAACCCTACTACGAAGAGAAGGGAAAGAAAAGAAAGGGATAAGAAATCAACCCTACTACGAAGAGAAGGGAAAGAAAAGAAAGGGATAAGAAATCAACCCTACTACGAAGAGAAGGGAAAGAAAAGAAAGGGATAAGAAATCAACCCTACTACGAAGAGAAGGGAAAGAAAAGAAAGGCATAAGAAATCAACCCTACTACCAAGAGAAGGGAAAGAAAAGAAAGGGATAAGAAATCAACTCTACTACGAAGAGAAGGGAAAGAAAAGAAAGGGATAAGAAATCAACCCTACTACGAAGAGAAGGGAAAGAAAAGAAAGGCATAAGAAATCAACCCTACTACGAAGAGAAGGGAAAGAAAAGAAAGGGATAAGAAATCAACCCTACTACGAAGAGAAGGGAAAGAAAAGAAAGGGATAAGAAATCAACCCTACTACGAAGAGAAGGGAAAGAAAAGAAAGGGATAAGAAATCAACCCTACTACGAAGAGAAGGGAAAGAAAAGAAAGGCATAAGAAATCAACCCTACTACGAAGAGAAGGGAAAGAAAAGAAAGGGATAAGAAATCAACCCTACTACGAAGAGAAGGGAAAGAAAAGAAAGGGATAAGAAATCAACCCTACTACGAAGAGAAGGGAAAGAAAAGAAAGGGATAAGAAATCAACCCTACTACGAAGAGAAGGGAAAGAAAAGAAAGGGATAAGAAATCAACCCTACTACGAAGAGAAGGGAAAGAAAAGAAAGGGATAAGAAATCAACCCTACTACGAAGAGAAGGGAAAGAAAAGAAAGGGATAAGAAATCAACCCTACTACGAAGAGAAGGGAAAGAAAAGAAAGGGATAAGAAATCAACCCTACTACGAAGAGAAGGGAAAGAAAAGAAAGGGATAAGAAATCAACCCTACTACGAAGAGAAGGGAAAGAAAAGAAAGGCATAAGAAATCAACCCTACTACGAAGAGAAGGGAAAGAAAAGAAAGGGATAAGAAATCAACCCTACTACGAAGAGAAGGGAAAGAAAAGAAAGGCATAAGAAATCAACCCTACTACGAAGAGAAGGGAAAGAAAAGAAAGGGATAAGAAATCAACCCTACTACGAAGAGAAGGGAAAGAAAAGAAAGGGATAAGAAATCAACCCTACTACGAAGAGAAGGGAAAGAAAAGAAAGGCATAAGAAATCAACCCTACTACGAAGAGAAGGGAAAGAAAAGAAAGGCATAAGAAATCAACCCTACTACGAAGAGAAGGGAAAGAAAAGAAAGGCATAAGAAATCAACCCTACTACGAAGAGAAGGGAAAGAAAAGAAAGGGATAAGAAATCAACCCTACTACGAAGAGAAGGGAAAGAAAAGAAAGGCATAAGAAATCAACCCTACTACGAAGAGAAGGGAAAGAAAAGAAAGGGATAAGAAATCAACCCTACTACGAAGAGAAGGGAAAGAAAAGAAAGGCATAAGAAATCAACCCTACTACGAAGAGAAGGGAAAGAAAAGAAAGGGATAAGAAATCAACCCTACTACGAAGAGAAGGGAAAGAAAAGAAAGGCATAAGAAATCAACCCTACTACGAAGAGAAGGGAAAGAAAAGAAAGGGATAAGAAATCAACCCTACTACGAAGAGAAGGGAAAGAAAAGAAAGGGATAAGAAATCAACCCTACTACGAAGAGAAGGGAAAGAAAAGAAAGGGATAAGAAATCAACCCTACTACGAAGAGAAGGGAAAGAAAAGAAAGGCATAAGAAATCAACCCTACTACCAAGAGAAGGGAAAGAAAAGAAAGGGATAAGAAATCAACCCTACTACGAAGAGAAGGGAAAGAAAAGAAAGGGATAAGAAATCAACCCTACTACGAAGAGAAGGGAAAGAAAAGAAAGGCATAAGAAATCAACCCTACTACGAAGAGAAGGGAAAGAAAAGAAAGGCATAAGAAATCAACCCTACTACGAAGAGAAGGGAAAGAAAAGAAAGGCATAAGAAATCAACCCTACTACGAAGAGAAGGGAAAGAAAAGAAAGGGATAAGAAATCAACCCTACTACGAAGAGAAGGGAAAGAAAAGAAAGGGATAAGAAATCAACCCTACTACGAAGAGAAGGGAAAGAAAAGAAAGACATAAGAAATCAACCCTACTACGAAGAGAAGGGAAAGAAAAGAAAGGCAAAAGAAATCAACCCTACTACGAAGAGAAGGGAAAGAAAAGAAAGGCATAAGAAATCAACCCTACTACGAAGAGAAGGGAAAGAAAAGAAAGGCATAAGAAATCAACCCTACTACCAAGAGCAGGGAAAGAAAAGAAAGGCATAAGAAATCAACCCTACTACGAAGAGAAGGGAAAGAAAAGAAAGGCATAAGAAATCAACCCTACTACGAAGAGAAGGGAAAGAAAAGAAAGGGATAAGAAATCAACCCTACTACGAAGAGAAGGGAAAGAAAAGAAAGGCATAAGAAATCAACCCTACTACGAAGAGAAGGGAAAGAAAAGAAAGGGATAAGAAATCAACTCTACTACGAAGAGAAGGGAAAGAAAAGAAAGGGATAAGAAATCAACCCTACTACGAAGAGAAGGGAAAGAAAAGAAAGGCATAAGAAATCAACCCTACTACGAAGAGAAGGGAAAGAAAAGAAAGGGATAAGAAATCAACCCTACTACGAAGAGAAGGGAAAGAAAAGAAAGGCATAAGAAATAAACCCTACTACGAAGAGAAGGGAAAGAAAAGAAAGGGATAAGAAATCAACCCTACTACGAAGAGAAGGGAAAGAAAAGAAAGGGATAAGAAATCAACCCTACTACGAAGAGAAGGGAAAGAAAAGAAAGGGATAAGAAATCAACCCTACTACGAAGAGAAGGGAAAGAAAAGAAAGGGATAAGAAATCAACCCTACTACGAAGAGAAGGGAAAGAAAAGAAAGGGATAAGAAATCAACCCTACTACGAAGAGAAGGGAAAGAAAAGAAAGGCATAAGAAATCAACCCTACTACGAAGAGAAGGGAAAGAAAAGAAAGGGATAAGAAATCAACCCTACTACGAAGAGAAGGGAAAGAAAAGAAAGGGATAAGAAATCAACCCTACTACGAAGAGAAGGGAAAGAAAAGAAAGGGATAAGAAATCAACCCTACTACGAAGAGAAGGGAAAGAAAAGAAAGGCATAAGAAATCAACCCTACTACCAAGAGAAGGGAAAGAAAAGAAAGGGATAAGAAATCAACTCTACTACGAAGAGAAGGGAAAGAAAAGAAAGGGATAAGAAATCAACCCTACTACGAAGAGAAGGGAAAGAAAAGAAAGGCATAAGAAATCAACCCTACTACGAAGAGAAGGGAAAGAAAAGAAAGGGATAAGAAATCAACCCTACTACGAAGAGAAGGGAAAGAAAAGAAAGGGATAAGAAATCAACCCTACTACGAAGAGAAGGGAAAGAAAAGAAAGGGATAAGAAATCAACCCTACTACGAAGAGAAGGGAAAGAAAAGAAAGGCATAAGAAATCAACCCTACTACGAAGAGAAGGGAAAGAAAAGAAAGGGATAAGAAATCAACCCTACTACGAAGAGAAGGGAAAGAAAAGAAAGGGATAAGAAATCAACCCTACTACGAAGAGAAGGGAAAGAAAAGAAAGGGATAAGAAATCAACCCTACTACGAAGAGAAGGGAAAGAAAAGAAAGGGATAAGAAATCAACCCTACTACGAAGAGAAGGGAAAGAAAAGAAAGGGATAAGAAATCAACCCTACTACGAAGAGAAGGGAAAGAAAAGAAAGGGATAAGAAATCAACCCTACTACGAAGAGAAGGGAAAGAAAAGAAAGGGATAAGAAATCAACCCTACTACGAAGAGAAGGGAAAGAAAAGAAAGGGATAAGAAATCAACCCTACTACGAAGAGAAGGGAAAGAAAAGAAAGGCATAAGAAATCAACCCTACTACGAAGAGAAGGGAAAGAAAAGAAAGGGATAAGAAATCAACCCTACTACGAAGAGAAGGGAAAGAAAAGAAAGGGATAAGAAATCAACCCTACTACGAAGAGAAGGGAAAGAAAAGAAAGGGATAAGAAATCAACCCTACTACGAAGAGAAGGGAAAGAAAAGAAAGGGATAAGAAATCAACCCTACTACGAAGAGAAGGGAAAGAAAAGAAAGGGATAAGAAATCAACCCTACTACGAAGAGAAGGGAAAGAAAAGAAAGGCATAAGAAATCAACCCTACTACGAAGAGAAGGGAAAGAAAAGAAAGGGATAAGAAATCAACCCTACTACGAAGAGAAGGGAAAGAAAAGAAAGGGATAAGAAATCAACCCTACTACGAAGAGAAGGGAAAGAAAAGAAAGGGATAAGAAATCAACCCTACTACGAAGAGAAGGGAAAGAAAAGAAAGGCATAAGAAATCAACCCTACTACCAAGAGAAGGGAAAGAAAAGAAAGGGATAAGAAATCAACTCTACTACGAAGAGAAGGGAAAGAAAAGAAAGGGATAAGAAATCAACCCTACTACGAAGAGAAGGGAAAGAAAAGAAAGGCATAAGAAATCAACCCTACTACGAAGAGAAGGGAAAGAAAAGAAAGGGATAAGAAATCAACCCTACTACGAAGAGAAGGGAAAGAAAAGAAAGGCATAAGAAATCAACCCTACTACGAAGAGAAGGGAAAGAAAAGAAAGGGATAAGAAATCAACCCTACTACGAAGAGAAGGGAAAGAAAAGAAAGGGATAAGAAATCAACCCTACTACGAAGAGAAGGGAAAGAAAAGAAAGGCATAAGAAATCAACCCTACTACGAAGAGAAGGGAAAGAAAAGAAAGGCATAAGAAATCAACCCTACTACGAAGAGAAGGGAAAGAAAAGAAAGGCATAAGAAATCAACCCTACTACGAAGAGAAGGGAAAGAAAAGAAAGGGATAAGAAATCAACCCTACTACGAAGAGAAGGGAAAGAAAAGAAAGGCATAAGAAATCAACCCTACTACGAAGAGAAGGGAAAGAAAAGAAAGGGATAAGAAATCAACCCTACTACGAAGAGAAGGGAAAGAAAAGAAAGGCATAAGAAATCAACCCTACTACGAAGAGAAGGGAAAGAAAAGAAAGGGATAAGAAATCAACCCTACTACGAAGAGAAGGGAAAGAAAAGAAAGGCATAAGAAATCAACCCTACTACGAAGAGAAGGGAAAGAAAAGAAAGGGATAAGAAATCAACCCTACTACGAAGAGAAGGGAAAGAAAAGAAAGGGATAAGAAATCAACCCTACTACGAAGAGAAGGGAAAGAAAAGAAAGACATAAGAAATCAACCCTACTACGAAGAGAAGGGAAAGAAAAGAAAGGCAAAAGAAATCAACCCTACTACGAAGAGAAGGGAAAGAAAAGAAAGGCATAAGAAATCAACCCTACTACGAAGAGAAGGGAAAGAAAAGAAAGGCATAAGAAATCAACCCTACTACCAAGAGCAGGGAAAGAAAAGAAAGGCATAAGAAATCAACCCTACTACGAAGAGAAGGGAAAGAAAAGAAAGGCATAAGAAATCAACCCTACTACGAAGAGAAGGGAAAGAAAAGAAAGGGATAAGAAATCAACCCTACTACGAAGAGAAGGGAAAGAAAAGAAAGGCATAAGAAATCAACCCTACTACGAAGAGAAGGGAAAGAAAAGAAAGGGATAAGAAATCAACTCTACTACGAAGAGAAGGGAAAGAAAAGAAAGGGATAAGAAATCAACCCTACTACGAAGAGAAGGGAAAGAAAAGAAAGGCATAAGAAATCAACCCTACTACGAAGAGAAGGGAAAGAAAAGAAAGGGATAAGAAATCAACCCTACTACGAAGAGAAGGGAAAGAAAAGAAAGGCATAAGAAATAAACCCTACTACGAAGAGAAGGGAAAGAAAAGAAAGGGATAAGAAATCAACCCTACTACGAAGAGAAGGGAAAGAAAAGAAAGGGATAAGAAATCAACCCTACTACGAAGAGAAGGGAAAGAAAAGAAAGGGATAAGAAATCAACCCTACTACGAAGAGAAGGGAAAGAAAAGAAAGGGATAAGAAATCAACCCTACTACGAAGAGAAGGGAAAGAAAAGAAAGGGATAAGAAATCAACCCTACTACGAAGAGAAGGGAAAGAAAAGAAAGGCATAAGAAATCAACCCTACTACGAAGAGAAGGGAAAGAAAAGAAAGGGATAAGAAATCAACCCTACTACGAAGAGAAGGGAAAGAAAAGAAAGGGATAAGAAATCAACCCTACTACGAAGAGAAGGGAAAGAAAAGAAAGGGATAAGAAATCAACCCTACTACGAAGAGAAGGGAAAGAAAAGAAAGGCATAAGAAATCAACCCTACTACCAAGAGAAGGGAAAGAAAAGAAAGGGATAAGAAATCAACTCTACTACGAAGAGAAGGGAAAGAAAAGAAAGGGATAAGAAATCAACCCTACTACGAAGAGAAGGGAAAGAAAAGAAAGGCATAAGAAATCAACCCTACTACGAAGAGAAGGGAAAGAAAAGAAAGGGATAAGAAATCAACCCTACTACGAAGAGAAGGGAAAGAAAAGAAAGGGATAAGAAATCAACCCTACTACGAAGAGAAGGGAAAGAAAAGAAAGGGATAAGAAATCAACCCTACTACGAAGAGAAGGGAAAGAAAAGAAAGGCATAAGAAATCAACCCTACTACGAAGAGAAGGGAAAGAAAAGAAAGGGATAAGAAATCAACCCTACTACGAAGAGAAGGGAAAGAAAAGAAAGGGATAAGAAATCAACCCTACTACGAAGAGAAGGGAAAGAAAAGAAAGGGATAAGAAATCAACCCTACTACGAAGAGAAGGGAAAGAAAAGAAAGGGATAAGAAATCAACCCTACTACGAAGAGAAGGGAAAGAAAAGAAAGGGATAAGAAATCAACCCTACTACGAAGAGAAGGGAAAGAAAAGAAAGGGATAAGAAATCAACCCTACTACGAAGAGAAGGGAAAGAAAAGAAAGGGATAAGAAATCAACCCTACTACGAAGAGAAGGGAAAGAAAAGAAAGGGATAAGAAATCAACCCTACTACGAAGAGAAGGGAAAGAAAAGAAAGGCATAAGAAATCAACCCTACTACGAAGAGAAGGGAAAGAAAAGAAAGGGATAAGAAATCAACCCTACTACGAAGAGAAGGGAAAGAAAAGAAAGGGATAAGAAATCAACCCTACTACGAAGAGAAGGGAAAGAAAAGAAAGGGATAAGAAATCAACCCTACTACGAAGAGAAGGGAAAGAAAAGAAAGGGATAAGAAATCAACCCTACTACGAAGAGAAGGGAAAGAAAAGAAAGGGATAAGAAATCAACCCTACTACGAAGAGAAGGGAAAGAAAAGAAAGGCATAAGAAATCAACCCTACTACGAAGAGAAGGGAAAGAAAAGAAAGGGATAAGAAATCAACCCTACTACGAAGAGAAGGGAAAGAAAAGAAAGGGATAAGAAATCAACCCTACTACGAAGAGAAGGGAAAGAAAAGAAAGGGATAAGAAATCAACCCTACTACGAAGAGAAGGGAAAGAAAAGAAAGGCATAAGAAATCAACCCTACTACCAAGAGAAGGGAAAGAAAAGAAAGGGATAAGAAATCAACTCTACTACGAAGAGAAGGGAAAGAAAAGAAAGGGATAAGAAATCAACCCTACTACGAAGAGAAGGGAAAGAAAAGAAAGGCATAAGAAATCAACCCTACTACGAAGAGAAGGGAAAGAAAAGAAAGGGATAAGAAATCAACCCTACTACGAAGAGAAGGGAAAGAAAAGAAAGGCATAAGAAATCAACCCTACTACGAAGAAAAGGGAAAGAAAAGAAAGGGATAAGAAATCAACCCTACTACGAAGAGAAGGGAAAGAAAAGAAAGGGATAAGAAATCAACCCTACTACGAAGAGAAGGGAAAGAAAAGAAAGGCATAAGAAATCAACCCTACTACGAAGAGAAGGGAAAGAAAAGAAAGGCATAAGAAATCAACCCTACTACGAAGAGAAGGGAAAGAAAAGAAAGGCATAAGAAATCAACCCTACTACGAAGAGAAGGGAAAGAAAAGAAAGGGATAAGAAATCAACCCTACTACGAAGAGAAGGGAAAGAAAAGAAAGGCATAAGAAATCAACCCTACTACGAAGAGAAGGGAAAGAAAAGAAAGGGATAAGAAATCAACCCTACTACGAAGAGAAGGGAAAGAAAAGAAAGGCATAAGAAATCAACCCTACTACGAAGAGAAGGGAAAGAAAAGAAAGGGATAAGAAATCAACCCTACTACGAAGAGAAGGGAAAGAAAAGAAAGGCATAAGAAATCAACCCTACTACGAAGAGAAGGGAAAGAAAAGAAAGGGATAAGAAATCAACCCTACTACGAAGAGAAGGGAAAGAAAAGAAAGGGATAAGAAATCAACCCTACTACGAAGAGAAGGGAAAGAAAAGAAAGGGATAAGAAATCAACCCTACTACGAAGAGAAGGGAAAGAAAAGAAAGGCATAAGAAATCAACCCTACTACCAAGAGAAGGGAAAGAAAAGAAAGGGATAAGAAATCAACCCTACTACGAAGAGAAGGGAAAGAAAAGAAAGGGATAAGAAATCAACCCTACTACGAAGAGAAGGGAAAGAAAAGAAAGGCATAAGAAATCAACCCTACTACGAAGAGAAGGGAAAGAAAAGAAAGGCATAAGAAATCAACCCTACTACGAAGAGAAGGGAAAGAAAAGAAAGGCATAAGAAATCAACCCTACTACGAAGAGAAGGGAAAGAAAAGAAAGGCATAAAAAATCAACCCTACTACGAAGAGAAGGGAAAGAAAAGAAAGGGATAAGAAATCAACCCTACTACGAAGAGAAGGGAAAGAAAAGAAAGGGATAAGAAATCAACCCTACTACGAAGAGAAGGGAAAGAAAAGAAAGGCATAAGAAATCAACCCTACTACGAAGAGAAGGGAAAGAAAAGAAAGGCATAAGAATACAACCCTACTACGAAGAGAAGGGAAAGAAAAGAAAGGGATAAGAAATCAACCCTACTACGAAGAGAAGGGAAAGAAAAGGAAGGCATAAGAAATCAACCCTACTACGAAGAGAAGGGAAAGAAAAGAAAGGCATAAGAAATCAACCCTACTACGAAGAGAAGGGAAAGAAAAGAAAGGCATAAGAAATCAACCCTACTACGAAGAGAAGGGAAAGAAAAGGAAGGCATAAGAAATCAACCCTACTACGAAGAGAAGGGAAAGAAAAGAAAGGGATAAGAAATCAACCCTACTACGAAGAGAAGGGAAAGAAAAGAAAGGCATAAGAAATCAACCATACTACGAAGAGAAGGGAAAGAAAAGAAAGGCATAAGAATACAACCCTACTACGAAGAGAAGGGACAGAAAAGAAAGGGATAAGAAATCAACCCTACTACGAAGAGAAGGGAAAGAAAAGAAAGGCATAAGAAATCAACCCTACTACGAAGAGAAGGGAAAGAAAAGAAAGGCTTAAGAAATCAACCCTACTACCAAGAGAAGGGAAAGAAAAGAAAGGGATAAGAAATCAACCCTACTACGAAGAGAAGGGAAAGAAAAGAAAGACATAAGAAATCAACCCTACTACGAAGAGAAGGGAAAGAAAAGAAAGGCATAAGAAATCAACCCTACTACCAAGAGAAGGGAAAGAAAAGAAAGACATAAGAAATCAACCCTACTACGAAGAGAAGGGAAAGAAAAGAAAGGCATAAGAAATCAACCCTACTAAGAAGAGAAGGGAAAGAAAAGAAAGGCATAAGAAATCCACCCTACTACGAAGAGAAGGGAAAGAAAAGGAAGGCATAAGAAATCAACCCTACTACGAAGAGAAGGGAAAGAAAAGAAAGGGATAAGAAATCCACCCTACTACGAAGAGAAGGGAAAGAAAAGAAAGGCATAAGAAATCAACCCTACTACGAAGAGAAGGGAAAGAAAAGAAAGGGATAAGAAATCAACCCTACTACGAAGAGAAGGGAAAGAAAAGAAAGGCATAAGAAATCAACCCTACTACGAAGAGAAGGGAAAGAAAAGAAAGGCATAAGAAATCAACCCTACTACGAAGAGAAGGGAAAGAAAAGAAAGGCATAAGAAATCAACCCTACTACGAAGAGAAGGGAAAGAAAAGAAAGGCATAAGAAATCAACCCTACTACGAAGAGAAGGGAAAGAAAAGAAAGGCATAAGAAATCCACCCTACTACGAAGAGAAGGGAAAGAAAAGGAAGGCATAAGAAATCAACCCTACTACGAAGAGAAGGGAAAGAAAAGAAAGGGATAAGAAATCCACCCTACTACGAAGAGAAGGGAAAGAAAAGAAAGGCATAAGAAATCAACCCTACTACGAAGAGAAGGGAAAGAAAAGAAAGGGATAAGAAATCAACCCTACTACGAAGAGAAGGGAAAGAAAAGAAAGGCATAAGAAATCAACCCTACTACGAAGAGAAGGGAAAGAAAAGAAAGGCATAAGAAATCAACCCTACTACGAAGAGAAGGGAAAGAAAAGAAAGGCATAAGAAATCAACCCTACTACGAAGAGAAGGGAAAGAAAAGAAAGGCATAAGAAATCAACCCTACTACGAAGAGAAGGGAAAGAAAAGAAAGGCATAAGAAATCAACCCTACTACGAAGAGAAGGGAAAGAAAAGAAAGGCATAAGAAATCAACCCTACTACGAAGAGAAGGGAAAGAAAAGGAAGGCATAAGAAATCAACCCTACTACGAAGAGAAGGGAAAGAAAAGAAAGGCATAAGAAATCAACCATACTACGAAGAGAAGGGAAAGAAAAGAAAGGCATAAGAATACAACCCTACTACGAAGAGAAGGGACAGAAAAGAAAGGGATAAGAAATCAACCCTACTACGAAGAGAAGGGAAAGAAAAGAAAGGCATAAGAAATCAACCCTACTACGAAGAGAAGGGAAAGAAAAGAAAGGCATAAGAAATCAACCCTACTACGAAGAGAAGGGAAAGAAAAGTAAGGGATAAGAAATCAACCCTACTACGAAGAGAAGGGAAAGAAAAGAAAGGCATAAGAAATCAACCCTACTACGAAGAGAAGGGAAAGAAAAGAAAGGGATAAGAAATCAACCCTACTACGAAGAGAAGGGAAAGAAAAGAAAGGCATAAGAAATCAACCCTACTACGAAGAGAAGGGAAAGAAAAGAAAGGGATAAGAAATCAACCCTACTACGAAGAGAAGGGAAAGAAAAGAAAGGGATAAGAAATCAACCCTACTACGAAGAGAAGGGAAAGAAAAGAAAGGCATAAGAAATCAACCCTACTACGAAGAGAAGGGAAAGAAAAGAAAGGGATAAGAAATCAACCCTACTACGAAGAGAAGGGAAAGAAAAGAAAGGCATAAGAAATCAAACCTACTACGAAGAGAAGGGAAAGAAAAGAAAGGGATAAGAAATCAACCCTACTACGAAGAGAAGGGAAAGAAAAGAAAGGCATAAGAAATCAACCCTACTACGAAGAGAAGGGAAAGAAAAGAAAGGGATAAGAAATCAACCCTACTACGAAGAGAAGGGAAAGAATAGAAAGGCATAAGAAATCAACACTACTACGAAGAGAAGGGAAAGAAAAGAAAGGCATAAGAAATCAACCCTACTACGAAGAGAAGGGAAAGATAAGAAAGGGATAAGAAATCAACCCTACTACGAAGAGAAGGGAAAGAAAAGGAAGGCATAAGAAATCAACCCTACTACGAAGAGAAGGGAAAGAAAAGGAAGGCATAAGAAATCAACCCTACTACGAAGAGAAGGGAAAGAAAAGAAAGGCATAAGAAATCAACCCTACTACGAAGAGAAGGGAAAGAAAAGAAAGGGATAAGAAATCAACCCTACTACGAAGAGAAGAGAAAGAAAAGAAAGGCATAAGAAATCAACCCTACTAAGAAGAGAAGGGAAAGAAAAGAAAGGGATAAGAAATCAACCCTACTACGAAGAGAAGGGAAAGAAAAGAAAGGCATAAGAAATCAACCCTACTACGAAGAGAAGGGAAAGAAAAGAAAGGGATAAGAAATCAACCCTACTACGAAGAGAAGGGAAAGAAAAGAAGGGCATAAGAAATCAACCCTACTACGAAGAGAAGGGAAAGAAAAGAAAGGGATAAGAAATCAACCCTACTACGAAGAGAAGGGAAAGATAAGAAAGGGATAAGAAATCAACCCTACTACGAAGAGAAGGGAAAGAAAAGAAAGGGATAAGAAATCAACCCTACTACGAAGAGAAGGGAAAGATAAGAAAGGGA
This sequence comes from Acanthosepion esculentum, assembly GCA_964036315.1. Classification (NCBI taxonomy): domain Eukaryota; kingdom Metazoa; phylum Mollusca; class Cephalopoda; order Sepiida; family Sepiidae; genus Acanthosepion; species Acanthosepion esculentum. Next base: position 87,982,834 of record OZ038493.1, read on the forward strand.
TAAGAAATCAACCCTACTACGAAGAGAAGGGAAAGAAAAGAAAGGGATAAGAAATCAACCCTACTACGAAGAGAAGGGAAAGATAAGAAAGGGATAAGAAATCAACCCTACTACGAAGAGAAGGGAAAGAAAAGAAAGGGATAAGAAATCAACCCTACTACGAAGAGAAGGGAAAGATAAGAAAGGGATAAGAAATCAACCCTACTACGAAGAGAAGGGAAAGAAAAGAAAGGGATAAGAAATCAACCCTACTACGAAGAGAAGGGAAAGATAAGAAAGGGATAAGAAATCAACCCTACTACGAAGAGAAGGGAAAGAAAAGAAAGGGATAAGAAATCAACCCTACTACGAAGAGAAGGGAAAGAAAAGAAATGGATAAGAAATCAACCCTACTACGAAGAGAAGGGAAAGAAAAGAAAGGGATAAGAAATCAACCCTACTACGAAGAGAAGGGAAAGAAAAGAAAGGGATAAGAAATCAACCATACTACGAAGAGAAGGGAAAGAAAAGAAAGGGATAAGAAATCAACCCTACTACGAAGAGAAGGGAAAGAAAAGAAAGGGATAAGAAATCAACCCTACTACGAAGAGAAGGGAAAGAAAAGAAAGGGATAAGAAATCAACCCTACTACGAAGAGAAGGGAAAGATAAGAAACGGATAAGAAATCAACCTTACTACGAAGAGAAGGGAAAGAAAAGAAAGGGATAAGAAATCAACCCTACTAAGAAGAGAAGGGAAAGAAAAGAAAGGCATAAGAAATCAACCCTACTACGAAGAGAAGGGAAAGAAAAGAAAGGCATAAGAAATCAACCCTACTACGAAGAGAAGGGAAAGAAAAGAAAGGCATAAGAAATCAACCCTACTACGAAGAGAAGGGAAAGAAAAGAAAGGCAAAAGAAATCAACCCTACTACGAAGAGAAGGGAAAGAAAAGAAAGGCATAAGAAATCAACCCTACTACGAAGAGAAGGGAAAGAAAAGAAAGGCATAAGAAATCAACCCTACTACCAAGAGCAGGGAAAGAAAAGAAAGGCATAAGAAATCCACCCTACTACGAAGAGAAGGGAAAGAAAAGAAAGGCATAAGAAATCAACCCTACTACGAAGAGAAGGGAAAGAAAAGAAAGGGATAAGAAATCAACCCTACTACGAAGAGAAGGGAAAGAAAAGAAAGGCATAAGAAATCAACCCTACTACGAAGAGAAGGGAAAGAAAAGAAAGGGATAAGAAATCAACTCTACTACGAAGAGAAGGGAAAGAAAAGAAAGGGATAAGAAATCAACCCTACTACGAAGAGAAGGGAAAGAAAAGAAAGGCATAAGAAATCAACCCTACTACCAAGAGAAGGGAAAGAAAAGAAAGGGATAAGAAATCAACCCTACTACGAAGAGAAGGGAAAGAAAAGAAAGGCAATAGAAATCAACCCTACTACCAAGAGAAGGGAAAGAAAAGAAAGGCATAAGAAATCAACCCTACTACGAAGAGAAGGGAAAGAAAAGAAAGGCATAAGAAATCAACCCTACTACGAAGAGAAGGGAAAGAAAAGAAAGGGATAAGAAATCAACTCTACTACGAAGAGAAGGGAAAGAAAAGAAAGGCATAAGAAATCAACCCTACTACGAAGAGAAGGGAAAGAAAAGAAAGGGATAGGAAATCAACCCTACTACGAAGAGAAGGGAAAGAAAAGAAAGGGATAAGAAATCAACCCTACTACGAAGAGAAGGGAAAGAAAAGAAAGGGATAAGAAATCAACCCTACTACGAAGAGAAGGGAAAGAAAAGAAAGGCATAAGAAATCAACCCTACTACCAAGAGAAGGGAAAGAAAAGAAAGGCATAAGAAATCAACCCTACTACGAAGAGAAGGGAAAGATAAGAAAGGGATAAGAAATCAACCCTACTACGAAGAGAAGGGAAAGAAAAGAAAGGCATAAGAAATCAACCCTACTACGAAGAGAAGGGAAAGAAAAGAAAGGCATAAGAAATCAACCCTACTACGAAGAGAAGGGAAAGAAAAGAAAGGGATAAGAAATCAACCCTACTACGAAGAGAAGGGAAAGAAAAGAAAGACATAAGAAATCAACCCTACTACGAAGAGAAGGGAAAGAAAAGAAAGGCATAAGAAATCAACCCTACTACGAAGAGAAGGGAAAGAAAAGAAAGGCATAAGAAATCAACCCTACTACGAAGAGAAGGGAAAGAAAAGAAAGGCATAAGAAATCAACCCTACTACGAAGAGAAGGGAAAGAAAAGAAAGGGATAAGAAATCAACCCTACTACGAAGAGAAGGGAAAGAAAAGAAAGGCATAAGAAATCAACCCTACTACGAAGAGAAGGGAAAGAAAAGGAAGGCATAAAAAATCAACCCTACTACGAAGAGAAGGGAAAGAAAAGAAAGGGATAAGAAATCAACCCTACTACGAAGAGAAGGGAAAGAAAAGAAAGGGATAAGAAATCAACCCTACTACGAAGAGAAGGGAAAGAAAAGAAAGGCATAAGAAATCAACCCTACTACGAAGAGAAGGGAAAGAAAAGAAAGGCATAAGAATACAACCCTACTACGAAGAGAAGGGAAAGAAAAGAAAGGGATAAGAAATCAACCCTACTACGAAGAGAAGGGAAAGAAAAGGAAGGCATAAGAAATCAACCCTACTACGAAGAGAAGGGAAAGAAAAGAAAGGCATAAGAAATCAACCCTACTACGAAGAGAAGGGAAAGAAAAGAAAGGCATAAGAAATCAACCCTACTACGAAGAGAAGGGAAAGAAAAGGAAGGCATAAGAAATCAACCCTACTACGAAGAGAAGGGAAAGAAAAGAAAGGGATAAGAAATCAACCCTACTACGAAGAGAAGGGAAAGAAAAGAAAGGCATAAGAAATCAACCATACTACGAAGAGAAGGGAAAGAAAAGAAAGGCATAAGAATACAACCCTACTACGAAGAGAAGGGACAGAAAAGAAAGGGATAAGAAATCAACCCTACTACGAAGAGAAGGGAAAGAAAAGAAAGGCATAAGAAATCAACCCTACTACGAAGAGAAGGGAAAGAAAAGAAAGGCTTAAGAAATCAACCCTACTACCAAGAGAAGGGAAAGAAAAGAAAGGGATAAGAAATCAACCCTACTACGAAGAGAAGGGAAAGAAAAGAAAGACATAAGAAATCAACCCTACTACGAAGAGAAGGGAAAGAAAAGAAAGGCATAAGAAATCAACCCTACTACCAAGAGAAGGGAAAGAAAAGAAAGACATAAGAAATCAACCCTACTACGAAGAGAAGGGAAAGAAAAGAAAGGCATAAGAAATCAACCCTACTAAGAAGAGAAGGGAAAGAAAAGAAAGGCATAAGAAATCAACCCTACTACCAAGAGAAGGGAAAGAAAAGAAAGGCATAAGAAATCCACCCTACTACGAAGAGAAGGGAAAGAAAAGGAAGGCATAAGAAATCAACCCTACTACGAAGAGAAGGGAAAGAAAAGAAAGGGATAAGAAATCCACCCTACTACGAAGAGAAGGGAAAGAAAAGAAAGGCATAAGAAATCAACCCTACTACGAAGAGAAGGGAAAGAAAAGAAAGGGATAAGAAATCAACCCTACTACGAAGAGAAGGGAAAGAAAAGAAAGGCATAAGAAATCAACCCTACTACGAAGAGAAGGGAAAGAAAAGAAAGGCATAAGAAATCAACCCTACTACGAAGAGAAGGGAAAGAAAAGAAAGGCATAAGAAATCAACCCTACTACGAAGAGAAGGGAAAGAAAAGAAAGGCATAAGAAATCAACCCTACTACGAAGAGAAGGGAAAGAAAAGAAAGGCATAAGAAATCCACCCTACTACGAAGAGAAGGGAAAGAAAAGGAAGGCATAAGAAATCAACCCTACTACGAAGAGAAGGGAAAGAAAAGAAAGGGATAAGAAATCCACCCTACTACGAAGAGAAGGGAAAGAAAAGAAAGGCATAAGAAATCAACCCTACTACGAAGAGAAGGGAAAGAAAAGAAAGGGATAAGAAATCAACCCTACTACGAAGAGAAGGGAAAGAAAAGAAAGGCATAAGAAATCAACCCTACTACGAAGAGAAGGGAAAGAAAAGAAAGGCATAAGAAATCAACCCTACTACGAAGAGAAGGGAAAGAAAAGAAAGGCATAAGAAATCAACCCTACTACGAAGAGAAGGGAAAGAAAAGAAAGGCATAAGAAATCAACCCTACTACGAAGAGAAGGGAAAGAAAAGAAAGGCATAAGAAATCAACCCTACTACGAAGAGAAGGGAAAGAAAAGAAAGGCATAAGAAATCAACCCTACTACGAAGAGAAGGGAAAGAAAAGGAAGGCATAAGAAATCAACCCTACTACGAAGAGAAGGGAAAGAAAAGAAAGGCATAAGAAATCAACCATACTACGAAGAGAAGGGAAAGAAAAGAAAGGCATAAGAATACAACCCTACTACGAAGAGAAGGGACAGAAAAGAAAGGGATAAGAAATCAACCCTACTACGAAGAGAAGGGAAAGAAAAGAAAGGCATAAGAAATCAACCCTACTACGAAGAGAAGGGAAAGAAAAGAAAGGCATAAGAAATCAACCCTACTACGAAGAGAAGGGAAAGAAAAGTAAGGGATAAGAAATCAACCCTACTACGAAGAGAAGGGAAAGAAAAGAAAGGCATAAGAAATCAACCCTACTACGAAGAGAAGGGAAAGAAAAGAAAGGGATAAGAAATCAACCCTACTACGAAGAGAAGGGAAAGAAAAGAAAGGCATAAGAAATCAACCCTACTACGAAGAGAAGGGAAAGAAAAGAAAGGGATAAGAAATCAACCCTACTACGAAGAGAAGGGAAAGAAAAGAAAGGGATAAGAAATCAACCCTACTACGAAGAGAAGGGAAAGAAAAGAAAGGCATAAGAAATCAACCCTACTACGAAGAGAAGGGAAAGAAAAGAAAGGGATAAGAAATCAACCCTACTACGAAGAGAAGGGAAAGAAAAGAAAGGCATAAGAAATCCAACCTACTACGAAGAGAAGGGAAAGAAAAGAAAGGGATAAGAAATCAACCCTACTACGAAGAGAAGGGAAAGAAAAGAAAGGCATAAGAAATCAACCCTACTACGAAGAGAAGGGAAAGAAAAGAAAGGGATAAGAAATCAACCCTACTACGAAGAGAAGGGAAAGAATAGAAAGGCATAAGAAATCAACACTACTACGAAGAGAAGGGAAAGAAAAGAAAGGCATAAGAAATCAACCCTACTACGAAGAGAAGGGAAAGATAAGAAAGGGATAAGAAATCAACCCTACTACGAAGAGAAGGGAAAGAAAAGGAAGGCATAAGAAATCAACCCTACTACGAAGAGAAGGGAAAGAAAAGGAAGGCATAAGAAATCAACCCTACTACGAAGAGAAGGGAAAGAAAAGAAAGGCATAAGAAATCAACCCTACTACGAAGAGAAGGGAAAGAAAAGAAAGGGATAAGAAATCAACCCTACTACGAAGAGAAGAGAAAGAAAAGAAAGGCATAAGAAATCAACCCTACTAAGAAGAGAAGGGAAAGAAAAGAAAGGGATAAGAAATCAACCCTACTACGAAGAGAAGGGAAAGTAAAGAATGGCATAAGAAATCAACCCTACTACGAAGAGAAGGGAAAGAAAAGAAAGGGATAAGAAATCAACCCTACTACGAAGAGAAGGGAAAGAAAAGAAGGGCATAAGAAATCAACCCTACTAAGAAGAGAAGGGAAAGAAAAGAAAGGGATAAGAAATCAACACTACTAAGAAGAGAAGGGAAAGAAAAGACAGGCATAAGAAATCAACCCTACTAAGAAGAGAAGGGAAAGAAAAGAAAGGGATAAGAAATCAACCCTACTACGAAGAGAAGGGAAAGATAAGAAAGGGATAAGAAATCAACCCTACTACGAAGAGAAGGGAAAGAAAAGAAAGGGATAAGAAATCAACCCTACTACGAAGAGAAGGGAAAGATAAGAAAGGGATAAGAAATCAACCCTACTACGAAGAGAAGGGAAAGAAAAGAAAGGGATAAGAAATCAACCCTACTACGAAGAGAAGGGAAAGAAAAGAAATGGATAAGAAATCAACCCTACTACGAAGAGAAGGGAAAGAAAAGAAAGGGATAAGAAATCAACCCTACTACGAAGAGAAGGGAAAGAGAAGAAAGGGATAAGAAATCAACCATACTACGAAGAGAAGGGAAAGAAAAGAAAGGGATAAGAAATCAACCCTACTACGAAGAGAAGGGAAAGAAAAGAAAGGGATAAGAAATCAACCCTACTACGAAGAGAAGGGAAAGAAAAGAAAGGGATAAGAAATCAACCCTACTACGAAGAGAAGGGAAAGATAAGAAACGGATAAGAAATCAACCTTACTACGAAGAGAAGGGAAAGAAAAGAAAGGGATAAGAAATCAACCCTACTAAGAAGAGAAGGGAAAGAAAAGAAAGGCATAAGAAATCAACCCTACTACGAAGAGAAGGGAAAGAAAAGAAAGGCATAAGAAATCAACCCTACTACGAAGAGAAGGGAAAGAAAAGAAAGGGATAAGAAATCAACCCTGCTACGAAGAGAAGGGAAAGAAAAGGAAGGCATAAGAAATCAACCCTACTAAGAAGAGAAGGGAAAGAAAAGAAAGGGATAAGAAATCAACCCTACTACGAAGAGAAGGGAAAGAAAAGGAAGGCATAAGAAATCAACCCTACTACGAAGAGAAGGGAAAGAAAAGAAAGGCATAAGAAATCAACCATACTACGAAGAGAAGGGAAAGAAAAGAAAGGCATAAGAATACAACCCTACTACGAAGAGAAGGGACAGAAAAGAAAGGGATAAGAAATCAACCCTACTACGAAGAGAAGGGAAAGAAAAGAAAGGCATAAGAAATCAACCCTACTACGAAGAGAAGGGAAAGAAAAGAAAGGCATAAGAAATCAACCCTACTACGAAGAGAAGGGAAAGAAAAGTAAGGGATAAGAAATCAACCCTACTACGAAGAGAAGGGAAAGAAAAGAAAGGCATAAGAAATCAACCCTACTACGAAGAGAAGGGAAAGAAAAGAAAGGGATAAGAAATCAACCCTACTACGAAGAGAAGGGAAAGAAAAGAAAGGCATAAGAAATCAACCCTACTAAGAAGAGAAGGGAAAGAAAAGAAAGGGATAAGAAATCAACCCTACTAAGAAGAGAAGGGAAAGAAAAGAAAGGCATAAGAAATCAACCCTACTACGAAGAGAAGGGAAAGAAAAGAAAGGCATAAGAAATCAACCCTACTACGAAGAGAAGGGAAAGAAAAGAAAGGGATAAGAAATCAACCCTGCTACGAAGAGAAGGGAAAGAAAAGGAAGGCATAAGAAATCAACCCTACTAAGAAGAGAAGGGAAAGAAAAGAAAGGGATAAGAAATCAACCCTACTAAGAAGAGAAGGGAAAGAAAAGAAAGGCATAAGAAATCAACCCTACTACGAAGAGAAGGGAAAGAAAAGAAAGGGATAAGAAATCAACCCTACTACGAAGAGAAGGGAAAGAAAAGAAATGCATAAGAAATCAACCCTACTAAGAAGAGAAGGGAAAGAAAAGAAAGGGATAAGAAATCAACCCTACTACGAAGAGAAGGGAAAGAAAAGAAAGGCATAAGAAATCAACCCTACTACGAAGAGAAGGGAAAGAAAAGAAAGGGATAAGAAATCAACCCTACTACGAAGAGAAGGGAAAGAAAAGAAAGGCATAAGAAATCAACCCTACTAAGAAGAGAAGGGAAAGAAAAGAAAGGGATAAGGAATCAACCCTACTAAGAAGAGAAGGGAAAGAAAAGAAAGGCATAAGAAATCAACCCTACTACGAAGAGAAGGGAAAGATAAGAAAGGGATAAGAAATCAACCCTACTACGAAGAGAAGGGAAAGAAAAGAAAGGGATAAGAAATCAACCCTACTACGAAGAGAAGGGAAAGAAAAGAAAGGGATAAGAAATCAACCCTACTACGAAGAGAAGGGAAAGAAAAGATAGGCATAAGAAATCAACCCTACTACGAAGAGAAGGGAAAGATAAGAAAGGGATAAGAAATCAACCCTACTACAAAGAGAAGGGAAAGAAAAGAAAGGCATAAGAAATCAACCCTACTAAGAAGAGAAGGGAAAGAAAAAAAAGGGATAAGAAATCAACCCTACTAAGAAGAGAAGGGAAAGAAAAGAAAGGCATAAGAAATCAACCCTACTAAGAAGAGAAGGGAAAGAAAAGAAAGGGATAAGAAATCAACCCTACTAAGAAGAGAAGGGAAAGAAAAGAAAGGGATAAGAAATCAACCCTACTAAGAAGAGAAGGGAAAGAAAAGAAAGGCATAAGAAATCAACCCTACTAAGAAGAGAAGGGAAAGAAAAGAAAGGCATAAGAAATCAACCCTACTAAGAAGAGAAGGGAAAGAAAAGAAAGGGATAAGAAATCAACCCTACTAAGAAGAGAAGGGAAAGAAAAGAAAGGGATAAGAAATCAACCCTACTAAGAAGAGAAGGGAAAGAAAAGAAAGGCATAAGAAATCAACCCTACTAAGAAGAGAAGGGAAAGAAAAGAAAGGCATAAGAAATCAACCCTACTAAGAAGAGAAGGGAAAGAAAAGAAAGGGATAAGAAATCAACCCTACTAAGAAGAGAAGGGAAAGAAAAGAAAGGGATAAGAAATCAACCCTACTAAGAAGAGAAGGGAAAGAAAAGAAAGGCATAAGAAATCAACCCTACTAAGAAGAGAAGGGAAAGAAAAGAAAGGCATAAGAAATCAACCCTACTAAGAAGAGAAGGGAAAGAAAAGAAAGGGATAAGAAATCAACCCTACTAAGAAGAGAAGGGAAAGAAAAGAAAGGGATAAGAAATCAACCCTACTAAGAAGAGAAGGGAAAGAAAAGAAAGGGATAAGAAATCAACCCTACTAAGAAGAGAAGGGAAAGAAAAGAAAGGCATAAGAAATCAACCCTACTAAGAAGAGAAGGGAAAGAAAAGAAAGGGATAAGAAATCAACCCTACTAAGAAGAGAAGGGAAAGAAAAGAAAGGCATAAGAAATCAACCCTACTACGAAGAGAAGGGAAAGAAAAGAAAGGCATAAGAAATCAACCCTACTAAGAAGAGAAGGGAAAGAAAAGAAAGGGATAAGAAATCAACCCTACTAAGAAGAGAAGGGAAAGAAAAGAAAGGCATAAGAAATCAACCCTACTAAGAAGAGAAGGGAAAGAAAAGAAAGGGATAAGAAATCAACCCTACTAAGAAGAGAAGGGAAAGAAAAGAAAGGGATAAGAAATCAACCCTACTAAGAAGAGAAGGGAAAGAAAAGAAAGGCATAAGAAATCAACCCTACTAAGAAGAGAAGGGAAAGAAAAGAAAGGGATAAGAAATCAACCCTACTAAGAAGAGAAGGGAAAGAAAAGAAAGGCATAAGAAATCAACCCTACTAAGAAGAGAAGGGAAAGAAAAGAAAGGGATAAGAAATCAACCCTACTAAGAAGAGAAGGGAAAGAAAAGAAAGGCATAAGAAATCAACCCTACTAAGAAGAGAAGGGAAAGAAAAGAAAGGGATAAGAAATCAACCCTACTAAGAAGAGAAGGGAAAGAAAAGAAAGGCATAAGAAATCAACCCTACTAAGAAGAGAAGGGAAAGAAAAGAAAGGGATAAGAAATCAACCCTACTAAGAAGAGAAGGGAAAGAAAAGAAAGGCATAAGAAATCAACCCTACTACGAAGAGAAGGGAAAGAAAAGAAAGGCATAAGAAATCAACCCTACTAAGAAGAGAAGGGAAAGAAAAGAAAGGGATAAGAAATCAACCCTACTACGAAGAGAAGGGAAAGAAAAGAAAGGCATAAGAAATCAACCCTACTACGAAGAGAAGGGAAAGATAAGAAAGGGATAAGAAATCAACCCTACTACGAAGAGAAGGGAAAGAAAAGAAAGGGATAAGAAATCAACCCTACTAAGAAGAGAAGGGAAAGAAAAGAAAGGCATAAGAAATCAACCCTACTACGAAGAGAAGGGAAAGATAAGAAAGGGATAAGAAATCAACCCTACTACGAAGAGAAGGGAAAGATAAGAAAGGGATAAGAAATCAACCCTACTACGAAGAAAAGGGAAAGAAAAGAAAGGCATAAGAAATCAACCCTACTACGAAGAGAAGGGAAAGATAAGAAAGGGATAAGAAATCAACCCTACTAAGAAGAGAAGGGAAAGAAAAGAAAGGGATAAGAAATCAACCCTACTACGAAGAGAAGGGAAAGAAAAGAAAGGCATAAGAAATCAACCCTACTACGAAGAGAAGGGAAAGATAAGAAAGGGATAAGAAATCAACCCTACTAAGAAGAGAAGGGAAAGAAAAGAAAGGGATAAGAAATCAACCCTACTACGAAGAGAAGGGAAAGAAAAGAAAGGCATAAGAAATCAACCCTACTACGAAGAGAAGGGAAAGATAAGAAGGGGATAAGAAATCAACCCTACCAAGAAGAGAAGGGAAAGAAAAGAAAGGGATAAGAAATCAACCCTACTACGAAGAGAAGGGAAAGAAAAGAAAGGGATAAGAAATCAACCCTACTACGAAGAGAAGGGAAAGAAAAGAAAGGCATAAGAAATCAACCCTACTACGAAGAGAAGGGAAAGAAAAGAAAGGGATAAGAAATCAACCCTACTACGAAGAGAAGGGAAAGAAAAGAAAGGCATAAGAAATCAAACCTACTACGAAGAGAAGGGAAAGAAAAGAAAGGGATAAGAAATCAACCCTACTACGAAGAGAAGGGAAAGAAAAGAAAGGCATAAGAAATCAACCCTACTACGAAGAGAAGGGAAAGAAAAGAAAGGGATAAGAAATCAACCCTACTACGAAGAGAAGGGAAAGAATAGAAAGGCATAAGAAATCAACACTACTACGAAGAGAAGGGAAAGAAAAGAAAGGCATAAGAAATCAACCCTACTACGAAGAGAAGGGAAAGATAAGAAAGGGATAAGAAATCAACCCTACTACGAAGAGAAGGGAAAGAAAAGGAAGGCATAAGAAATCAACCCTACTACGAAGAGAAGGGAAAGAAAAGGAAGGCATAAGAAATCAACCCTACTACGAAGAGAAGGGAAAGAAAAGAAAGGCATAAGAAATCAACCCTACTACGAAGAGAAGGGAAAGAAAAGAAAGGGATAAGAAATCAACCCTACTACGAAGAGAAGAGAAAGAAAAGAAAGGCATAAGAAATCAACCCTACTAAGAAGAGAAGGGAAAGAAAAGAAAGGGATAAGAAATCAACCCTACTACGAAGAGAAGGGAAAGTAAAGAATGGCATAAGAAATCAACCCTACTACGAAGAGAAGGGAAAGAAAAGAAAGGGATAAGAAATCAACCCTACTAAGAAGAGAAGGGAAAGAAAAGAAGGGCATAAGAAATCAACCCTACTACGAAGAGAAGGGAAAGAAAAGAAAGGCATAAGAAATCAACCCTACTACGAAGAGAAGGGAAAGAAAAGAAGGGCATAAGAAATCAACCCTACTAAGAAGAGAAGGGAAAGAAAAGAAAGGGATAAGAAATCAACACTACTAAGAAGAGAAGGGAAAGAAAAGACAGGCATAAGAAATCAACCCTACTAAGAAGAGAAGGGAAAGAAAAGAAAGGGATAAGAAATCAACCCTACTACGAAGAGAAGGGAAAGTAAAGAATGGCATAAGAAATCAACCCTACTACGAAGAGAAGGGAAAGAAAAGAAAGGGATAAGAAATCAACCCTACTAAGAAGAGAAGGGAAAGAAAAGAAGGGCATAAGAAATCAACCCTACTACGAAGAGAAGGGAAAGAAAAGAAAGGCATAAGAAATCAACCCTACTACGAAGAGAAGGGAAAGAAAAGAAGGGCATAAGAAATCAACCCTACTAAGAAGAGAAGGGAAAGAAAAGAAAGGGATAAGAAATCAACACTACTAAGAAGAGAAGGGAAAGAAAAGACAGGCATAAGAAATCAACCCTACTAAGAAGAGAAGGGAAAGAAAAGAAAGGGATAAGAAATCAACCCTACTACGAAGAGAAGGGAAAGATAAGAAAGGGATAAGAAATCAACCCTACTACGAAGAGAAGGGAAAGAAAAGAAAGGGATAAGAAATCAACCCTACTACGAAGAGAAGGGAAAGATAAGAAAGGGATAAGAAATCAACCCTACTACGAAGAGAAGGGAAAGAAAAGAAAGGGATAAGAAATCAACCCTACTACGAAGAGAAGGGAAAGAAAAGAAATGGATAAGAAATCAACCCTACTACGAAGAGAAGGGAAAGAAAAGAAAGGGATAAGAAATCAACCCTACTACGAAGAGAAGGGAAAGAATAGAAAGGCATAAGAAATCAACACTACTACGAAGAGAAGGGAAAGAAAAGAAAGGCATAAGAAATCAACCCTACTACGAAGAGAAGGGAAAGATAAGAAAGGGATAAGAAATCAACCCTACTACGAAGAGAAGGGAAAGAAAAGGAAGGCATAAGAAATCAACCCTACTACGAAGAGAAGGGAAAGAAAAGGAAGGCATAAGAAATCAACCCTACTACGAAGAGAAGGGAAAGAAAAGAAAGGCATAAGAAATCAACCCTACTACGAAGAGAAGGGAAAGAAAAGAAAGGGATAAGAAATCAACCCTACTACGAAGAGAAGAGAAAGAAAAGAAAGGCATAAGAAATCAACCCTACTAAGAAGAGAAGGGAAAGAAAAGAAAGGGATAAGAAATCAACCCTACTACGAAGAGAAGGGAAAGTAAAGAATGGCATAAGAAATCAACCCTACTACGAAGAGAAGGGAAAGAAAAGAAAGGGATAAGAAATCAACCCTACTACGAAGAGAAGGGAAAGAAAAGAAGGGCATAAGAAATCAACCCTACTAAGAAGAGAAGGGAAAGAAAAGAAAGGGATAAGAAATCAACACTACTAAGAAGAGAAGGGAAAGAAAAGACAGGCATAAGAAATCAACCCTACTAAGAAGAGAAGGGAAAGAAAAGAAAGGGATAAGAAATCAACCCTACTACGAAGAGAAGGGAAAGATAAGAAAGGGATAAGAAATCAACCCTACTACGAAGAGAAGGGAAAGAAAAGAAAGGGATAAGAAATCAACCCTACTACGAAGAGAAGGGAAAGATAAGAAAGGGATAAGAAATCAACCCTACTACGAAGAGAAGGGAAAGAAAAGAAAGGGATAAGAAATCAACCCTACTACGAAGAGAAGGGAAAGAAAAGAAATGGATAAGAAATCAACCCTACTACGAAGAGAAGGGAAAGAAAAGAAAGGGATAAGAAATCAACCCTACTACGAAGAGAAGGGAAAGAAAAGAAAGGGATAAGAAATCAACCATACTACGAAGAGAAGGGAAAGAAAAGAAAGGGATAAGAAATCAACCCTACTACGAAGAGAAGGGAAAGAAAAGAAAGGGATAAGAAATCAACCCTACTACGAAGAGAAGGGAAAGAAAAGAAAGGGATAAGAAATCAACCCTACTACGAAGAGAAGGGAAAGATAAGAAACGGATAAGAAATCAACCTTACTACGAAGAGAAGGGAAAGAAAAGAAAGGGATAAGAAATCAACCCTACTAAGAAGAGAAGGGAAAGAAAAGAAAGGCATAAGAAATCAACCCTACTACGAAGAGAAGGGAAAGAAAAGAAAGGCATAAGAAATCAACCCTACTACGAAGAGAAGGGAAAGAAAAGAAAGGGATAAGAAATCAACCCTGCTACGAAGAGAAGGGAAAGAAAAGGAAGGCATAAGAAATCAACCCTACTAAGAAGAGAAGGGAAAGAAAAGAAAGGGATAAGAAATCAACCCTACTACGAAGAGAAGGGAAAGAAAAGGAAGGCATAAGAAATCAACCCTACTACGAAGAGAAGGGAAAGAAAAGAAAGGCATAAGAAATCAACCATACTACGAAGAGAAGGGAAAGAAAAGAAAGGCATAAGAATACAACCCTACTACGAAGAGAAGGGACAGAAAAGAAAGGGATAAGAAATCAACCCTACTACGAAGAGAAGGGAAAGAAAAGAAAGGCATAAGAAATCAACCCTACTACGAAGAGAAGGGAAAGAAAAGAAAGGGATAAGAAATCAACCCTACTACGAAGAGAAGGGAAAGAAAAGTAAGGGATAAGAAATCAACCCTACTACGAAGAGAAGGGAAAGAAAAGAAAGGCATAAGAAATCAACCCTACTACGAAGAGAAGGGAAAGAAAAGAAAGGGATAAGAAATCAACCCTACTACGAAGAGAAGGGAAAGAAAAGAAAGGCATAAGAAATCAACCCTACTAAGAAGAGAAGGGAAAGAAAAGAAAGGGATAAGAAATCAACCCTACTAAGAAGAGAAGGGAAAGAAAAGAAAGGCATAAGAAATCAACCCTACTACGAAGAGAAGGGAAAGAAAAGAAAGGCATAAGAAATCAACCCTACTACGAAGAGAAGGGAAAGAAAAGAAAGGGATAAGAAATCAACCCTGCTACGAAGAGAAGGGAAAGAAAAGGAAGGCATAAGAAATCAACCCTACTAAGAAGAGAAGGGAAAGAAAAGAAAGGGATAAGAAATCAACCCTACTAAGAAGAGAAGGGAAAGAAAAGAAAGGCAGAAGAAATCAACCCTACTACGAAGAGAAGGGAAAGAAAAGAAAGGGATAAGAAATCAACCCTACTACGAAGAGAAGGGAAAGAAAAGAAATGCATAAGAAATCAACCCTACTAAGAAGAGAAGGGAAAGAAAAGAAAGGGATAAGAAATCAACCCTACTACGAAGAGAAGGGAAAGAAAAGAAAGGCATAAGAAATCAACCCTACTACGAAGAGAAGGGAAAGAAAAGAAAGGGATAAGAAATCAACCCTACTACGAAGAGAAGGGAAAGAAAAGAAAGGCATAAGAAATCAACCCTACTAAGAAGAGAAGGGAAAGAAAAGAAAGGGATAAGGAATCAACCCTACTAAGAAGAGAAGGGAAAGAAAAGAAAGGCATAAGAAATCAACCCTACTACGAAGAGAAGGGAAAGATAAGAAAGGGATAAGAAATCAACCCTACTACGAAGAGAAGGGAAAGAAAAGAAAGGGATAAGAAATCAACCCTACTACGAAGAGAAGGGAAAGAAAAGAAAGGGATAAGAAATCAACCCTACTACGAAGAGAAGGGAAAGAAAAGATAGGCATAAGAAATCAACCCTACTACGAAGAGAAGGGAAAGATAAGAAAGGGATAAGAAATCAACCCTACTACAAAGAGAAGGGAAAGAAAAGAAAGGCATAAGAAATCAACCCTACTAAGAAGAGAAGGGAAAGAAAAAAAAGGGATAAGAAATCAACCCTACTAAGAAGAGAAGGGAAAGAAAAGAAAGGCATAAGAAATCAACCCTACTACGAAGAGAAGGGAAAGAAAAGAAAGGGATAAGAAATCAACCCTACTACGAAGAGAAGGGAAAGACGAGAAAGGCATAAGAAATCAACCCTACTAAGAAGAGAAGGGAAAGAAAAGAAAGGGATAAGAAATCAACCCTACTACGAAGAGAAGGGAAAGAAAAGAAAGGCATAAGAAATCAACCCTACTAAGAAGAGAAGGGAAAGAAAAGAAAGGGATAAGAAATCAACCCTACTAAGAAGAGAAGGGAAAGAAAAGAAAGGCATAAGAAATCAACCCTACTACGAAGAGAAGGGAAAGAAAAGAAAGGCATAAGAAATCAACCCTACTAAGAAGAGAAGGGAAAGAAAAGAAAGGGATAAGAAATCAACCCTACTACGAAGAGAAGGGAAAGAAAAGAAAGGCATAAGAAATCAACCCTACTACGAAGAGAAGGGAAAGATAAGAAAGGGATAAGAAATCAACCCTACTACGAAGAGAAGGGAAAGAAAAGAAAGGGATAAGAAATCAACCCTACTAAGAAGAGAAGGGAAAGAAAAGAAAGGCATAAGAAATCAACCCTACTACGAAGAGAAGGGAAAGATAAGAAAGGGATAAGAAATCAACCCTACTACGAAGAGAAGGGAAAGATAAGAAAGGGATAAGAAATCAACCCTACTACGAAGAAAAGGGAAAGAAAAGAAAGGCATAAGAAATCAACCCTACTACGAAGAGAAGGGAAAGATAAGAAAGGGATGAGAAATCAACCCTACTAAGAAGAGAAGGGAAAGAAAAGAAAGGGATAAGAAATCAACCCTACTACGAAGAGAAGGGAAAGAAAAGAAAGGCATAAGAAATCAACCCTACTACGAAGAGAAGGGAAAGATAAGAAAGGGATAAGAAATCAACCCTACTAAGAAGAGAAGGGAAAGAAAAGAAAGGGATAAGAAATCAACCCTACTACGAAGAGAAGGGAAAGAAAAGAAAGGCATAAGAAATCAACCCTACTACGAAGAGAAGGGAAAGATAAGAAGGGGATAAGAAATCAACCCTACCAAGAAGAGAAGGGAAAGAAAAGAAAGGGATAAGAAATCAACCCTACTAAGAAGAGAAGGGAAAGAAAAGAAAGGCATAAGAAATCAACCCTACTACGAAGAGAAGGGAAAGAAAAGAAAGGCATAAGAAATCAACCCTACTAAGAAGAGAAGGGAAAGAAAAGAAAGGGATAAGAAATCAACCCTACTACGAAGAGAAGGGAAAGAAAAGAAAGGCATAAGAAATCAACCCTACTACGAAGAGAAGGGAAAGAAAAGAAAGGGATAAGAAATCAACCCTACTACGAAGAGAAGGGAAAGAAAAGAAAGGCATAAGAAATCAACCCTACTAAGAAGAGAAGGGAAAGAAAAGAAAGGGATAAGAAATCAACCCTACTAAGAAGAGAAGGGAAAGAAAAGAAAGGCATAAGAAATCAACCCTACTACGAAGAGAAGGGAAAGAAAAGAAAGGGATAAGAAATCAACCCTACTACGAAGAGAAGGGAAAGATAAGAAAGGGATAAGAAATCAACCCTACTACGAAGAGAAGGGAAAGAAAAGAAAGGGATAAGAAATCAACCCTACTACGAAGAGAAGGGAAAGAAAAGAAAGGGATAAGAAATCAACCCTACTACGAAGAGAAGGGAAAGAAAAGAAAGGGATAAGAAATCAACCCTACTACGAAGAGAAGGGAAAGAAAAGAAAGGGATAAGAAATCAACCCTACTACGAAGAGAAGGGAAAGATAAGAAAGGCATAAGAAATCAACCCTACTACGAAGAGAAGGGAAAGAAAAGAAAGGGATAAGAAATCAACCCTACTACGAAGAGAAGGGAAAGAAAAGAAAGGCATAAGAAATCAACCCTACTACGAAGAGAAGGGAAAGAAAAGAAAGGCATAAGAAATCAACCCTACTACCAAGAGAAGGGAAAGAAAAGAAAGGGATAAGAAATCAACCCTACTACCAAGAGAAGGGAAAGAAAAGAAAGGGATAAGAAATCAACCCTACTACGAAGAGAAGGGAAAGATAAGAAAGGCATAAGAAATCAACCCTACTACGAAGAGAAGGGAAAGAAAAGAAAGGGATAAGAAATCAACCCTACTACGAAGAGAAGGGAAAGAAAAGAAAGGCATAAGAAATCAACCCTACTACGAAGAGAAGGGAAAGAAAAGAAAGGCATAAGAAATCAACCCTACTACGAAGAGAAGGGAAAGAAAAGAAAGGGATAAGAAATCAACCCTACTACGAAGAGAAGGGAAAGAAAAGAAAGGCATAAGAAATCAACCCTACTACGAAGAGAAGGGAAAGAAAAGAAAGGCATAAGAAATCAACCCTACTACGAAGAGAAGGGAAAGAAAAGAAAGGCATAAGAAATCAACCCTACTACGAAGAGAAGGGAAAGAAAAGAAAGGCATAAGAAATCAACCCTACTACGAAGAGAAGGGAAAGAAAAGAAAGGCATAAGAAATCAACCCTACTACGAAGAGAAGGGAAAGAAAAGAAAGGCATAAGAAATCAACCCTACTACGAAGAGAAGGGAAAGAAAAGAAAGGCATAAGAAATCAACCCTACTACCAAGAGAAGGGAAAGAAAAGAAAGGCATAAGAAATCAACCCTACTACGAAGAGAAGGGAAAGAAAAGAAAGTGATAAGAAATCAACCCTACTACGAAGAGAAGGGAAAGAAAAGAAAGGGATAAGAAATCAACCCTACTACGAAGAGAAGGGAAAGAAAAGAAAGGGATAAGAAATCAACCCTACTACGAAGAGAAGGGAAAGAAAAGAAAGGCATAAGAAATCAACCCTACTACGAAGAGAAGGGAAAGAAAAGAAAGGCATAAGAAATCAACCCTACTACGAAGAGAAGGGAAAGAAAAGAAAGGCATAAGAAATCAACCCTACTACGAAGAGAAGGGAAAGAAAAGAAAGGCATAAGAAATCAACCCTACTACGAAGAGAAGGGAAAGAAAATAAAGGCATAAGAAATCAACCCTACTACGAAGAGAAGGGAAAGAAAAGAAAGGCATAAGAAATCAACCCTACTACGAAGAGAAGGGAAAGAAAAGAAAGGCATAAGAAATCAACCCTACTACGAAGAGAAGGGAAAGAAAAGAAAGGCATAAGAAATCAACCCTACTACGAAGAGAAGGGAAAGAAAAGAAAGGCATAAGAAATCAACCCTACTACCAAGAGAAGGGAAAGAAAAGAAAGGCATAAGAAATCAACCCTACTACGAAGAGAAGGGAAAGAAAAGAAAGGCATAAGAAATCAACCCTACTACCAAGAGAAGGGAAAGAAAAGAAAGGCATAAGAAATCAACCCTACTACGAAGAGAAGGGAAAGAAAAGAAAGGCATAAGAAATCAACCCTACTACGAAGAGAAGGGAAAGAAAAGAAAGGCATAAGAAATCAACCCTACTACGAAGAGAAGGGAAAGAAAAGAAAGGCATAAGAAATCAACCCTACTACGAAGAGAAGGGAAAGAAAAGAAAGGCATAAGAAATCAACCCTACTACGAAGAGAAGGGAAAGAAAAGAAAGGCATAAGAAATCAACCCTACTACGAAGAGAAGGGAAAGAAAAGAATGGCATAAGAAATCAACCCTACTACGAAGAGAAGGGAAAGAAAAGAAAGGCATAAGAAATCAACCCTACTACGAAGAGAAGGGAAAGAAAAGAAAGGCATAAGAAATCAACCCTACTACGAAGAGAAGGGAAAGAAAAGAAAGGCATAAGAAATCAACCCTACTACCAAGAGAAGGGAAAGAAAAGAAAGGCATAAGAAATCAACCCTACTACGAAGAGAAGGGAAAGAAAAGAAAGGCATAAGAAATCAACCCTACTACCAAGAGAAGGGAAAGAAAAGAAAGGCATAAGAAATCAACCCTACTACGAAGAGAAGGGAAAGAAAAGAAAGGCATTAGAAATCAACCCTACTACGAAGAGAAGGGAAAGAAAAGAAAGGCATAAGAATTCAACCCTACTACGAAGAGAAGGGAAAGAAAAGAAAAGCATAAGAAATCAACCCTACTACGAAGAGAAGGGAAAGAAAAGAAAGGCATAAGAAATCAACCCTACTACGAAGAGAAGGGAAAGAAAAGAAAGTGATAAGAAATCAACCCTACTACGAAGAGAAGGGAAAGAAAAGAAAGTGATAAGAAATCAACCCTACTACGAAGAGAAGGGAAAGAAAAGAAAGGGATAAGAAATCAACCCTACTAAGAAGAGAAGGGAAAGAAAAGAAAGGCATAAGAAATCAACCCTACTACCAAGAGAAGGGAAAGAAAAGAAAGGGATAAGAAATCAACCCTACTACGAAGAGAAGGGAAAGAAAAGAAAGGGATAAGAAATCAACCCTACTAAGAAGAGAAGGGAAAGAAAAGAAAGGGATAAGAAATCAACCCTACTACGAAGAGAAGGGAAAGAAAAGAAAGGGATAAGAAATCAACCCTACTAAGAAGAGAAGGGAAAGAAAAGAAAGGCATAAGAAATCAACCCTACTACGAAGAGAAGGGAAAGAAAAGAAAGGGATAAGAAATCAACCCTACTACCAAGAGAAGGGAAAGAAAAGAAAGGCATAATAAATCAACCCTACTTAGGAGAGAAGGGAAAGAAAAGAAAGGCATAATAAATCAACCCTACTACGAAGAGAAGGGAAAGAAAAGAAAGGCATAAGAAATCAACCCTACTACCAAGTGAAGGGAAAGAAAAGAAAGGCATAAGAAATCAACCCTACTACGAAGAGAAGGGAAAGAAAAGAAAGGCATAAGAAATCAACCCTACTACCAAGAGAAGGGAAAGAAAAGAAAGGGATAAGAAATCAACCCTACTACGAAGAGAAGGGAAAGAAAAGAAAGGCATAAAAATCAACCCTACTACGAAGAGAAGGGAAAGAAAAGAAAGGCATAAGAAATCAACCCTACTACGAAGAGAAGGGAAAGAAAAGAAAGTGATAAGAAATCAACCCTACTACGAAGAGAAGGGAAAGAAAAGAAAGGGATAAGAAATCAACCCTACTAAGAAGAGAAGGGAAAGAAAAGAAAGGCATAAGAAATCAACCCTACTACCAAGAGAAGGGAAAGAAAAGAAAGGGATAAGAAATCAACCCTACTACGAAGAGAAGGGAAAGAAAAGAAAGGGATAAGAAATCAACCCTACTAAGAAGAGAAGGGAAAGAAAAGAAAGGGATAAGAAATCAACCCTACTACGAAGAGAAGGGAAAGAAAAGAAAGGGATAAGAAATCAAACCTACTACGAGGAGAAGGGAAAGAAAAGAAAGGGATAAGAAATCAACCCTACTAAGAAGAGAAGGGAAAGAAAAGAAAGGCATAAGAAATCAACCCTACTACGAAGAGAAGGGAAAGAAAAGAAAGGGATAAGAAATCAACCCTACTACGAAGAGAAGGGAAAGAAAAGAAAGGGATAATAAATCAACCCTACTACGAAGAGAAGAGAAAGAAAAGAAAGGCATCAGAAATCAACCCTACTACGAAGAGAAGGGAAAGAAAAGAAAGGGATAAGAAATCAACCCTACTAAGAAGAGAAGGGAAAGAAAAGAAAGGCATAAGAAATCAACCCTACTACCAAGAGAAGGGAAAGAAAAGAAAGGGATAAGAAATCAACCCTACTACGAAGAGAAGGGAAAGAAAAGAAAGGGATAAGAAATCAACCCTACTACGAAGAGAAGGGAAAGAAAAGAAAGGGATAAGAAATCAACCCTACTAAGAAGAGAAGGGAAAGAAAAGAAAGGCATAAGAAATCAACCCTACTACGAAGAGAAGGGAAAGAAAAGAAAGGCATAAGAAATCAACCCTACTACGAAGAGAAGGGAAAGAAAAGACAGGGATAAGAAATCAACCCTACTACGAAGAGAAGGGAAAGAAAAGAAAGGCATAAGAAATCAACCCTACTACGAAGAGAAGGGAAAGAAAAGAAAGGCATAAGAAATCAACCCTACTACGAAGAGAAGGGAAAGAAAAGAAAGGCATAAGAAATCAACCCTACTACGAAGAGAAGGGAAAGAAAAGAAAGGCATAAGAAATCAACCCTACTACGAAGAGAAGGGAAAGAAAAGAAAGGCATAAGAAATCAACCCTACTACGAAGAGAAGGGAAAGAAAAGAAAGGGATAAGAAATCAACCCTACTACGAAGAGAAGGGAAAGAAAAGAAAGGCATAAGAAATCAACCCTACTACCAAGAGAAGGGAAAGAAAAGAAAGGGATAAGAAATCAACCCTACTACGAAGAGAAGGGAAAGAAAAGAAAGGCATAAGAAATCAACCCTACTACGAAGAGAAGGGAAAGAAAAGAAAGGCATAAGAAATCAACCCTACTACGAAGAGAAGGGAAAGAAAAGAAAGGGATGAGAAATCAACCCTACTACGAAGAGAAGGGAAAGAAAAGAAAGGCATAAGAAATCAACCCTACTACCAAGAGAAGGGAAAGAAAAGAAAGGGATAAGAAATCAACCCTACTACGAAGAGAAGGGAAAGAAAAGAAAGGCATAAGAAATCAACCCTACTACGAAGAGAAGGGAAAGAAAAGAAAGGCATAAGAAATCAACCCTACTACGAAGAGAAGGGAAAGAAAAGAAAGGGATGAGAAATCAACCCTACTACGAAGAGAAGGGAAAGAAAAGAAAGGCATAAGAAATCAACCCTACTACGAAGAGAAGGGAAAGAAAAGAAAGGCATAAGAAATCAACCCTACTACGAAGAGAAGGGAAAGAAAATAAAGGCATAAGAAATCAACCCTACTACGAAGAGAAGGGAAAGAAAAGAAAGGCATAAGAAATCAACCCTACTACGAAGAGAAGGGAAAGAAAAGAAAGGCATAAGAAATCAACCCTACTACGAAGAGAAGGGAAAGAAAAGAAAGTGATAAGAAATCAACCCTACTACGAAGAGAAGGGAAAGAAAAGAAAGGCATAAGAAATCAACCCTACTACGAAGAGAAGGGAAAGAAAAGAAAGGCATAAGAAATCAACCCTACTACCAAGAGAAGGGAAAGAAAAGAAAGGCATAAGAAATCAACCCTACTACGAAGAGAAGGGAAAGAAAAGAAAGTGATAAGAAATCAACCCTACTACGAAGAGAAGGGAAAGAAAAGAAAGGGATAAGAAATCAACCCTACTACGAAGAGAAGGGAAAGAAAAGAAAGGCATAAGAAATCAACCCTACTACCAAGAGAAGGGAAAGAAAAGAAAGGGATAAGAAATCAACCCTACTACGAAGAGAAGGGAAAGAAAAGAAAGGCATAAGAAATCAACCCTACTACGAAGAGAAGGGAAAGAAAAGAAAGGCATAAGAAATCAACCCTACTACGAAGAGAAGGGAAAGAAAAGAAAGGGATGAGAAATCAATCCTACTACGAAGAGAAGGGAAAGAAAAGAAAGGCATAAGAAATCAACCCTACTACGAAGAGAAGGGAAAGAAAAGAAAGGCATAAGAAATCAACCCTACTACGAAGAGAAGGGAAAGAAAAGAAAGGCATAAGAAATCAACCCTACTACGAAGAGAAGGGAAAGAAAAGAAAGGCATAAGAAATCAACCCTACTACGAAGAGAAGGGAAAGAAAAGAAAGGCATAAGAAATCAACCCTACTACGAAGAGAAGGGAAAGAAAAGAAAGTGATAAGAAATCAACCCTACTACGAAGAGAAGGGAAAGAAAAGAAAGGCATAAGAAATCAACCCTACTACGAAGAGAAGGGAAAGAAAAGAAAGGCATAAGAAATCAACCCTACTACGAAGAGAAGGGAAAGAAAAGAAAGGCATAAGAAATCAACCCTACTACGAAGAGAAGGGAAAGAAAAGAAAGGCATAAGAAATCAACCCTACTACGAAGAGAAGGGAAAGAAAAGAAAGGCATAAGAAATCAACCCTACTACGAAGAGAAGGGAAAGAAAAGAAAGGCATAAGAAATCAACCCTACTACGAAGAGAAGGTAAAGAAAAGAAAGGGATAAGAAATCAACCCTACTACGAAGAGAAGGGAAAGAAAAGAAAGGGATAAGAAATCAACCCTACTACGAAGAGAAGGGAAAGAAAAGAAAGGGATAAGAAATCAACCCTACTACGAAGAGAAGGGAAAGAAAAGAAAGGGATAAGAAATCAACCCTACTACGAAGAGAAGGGAAAGAAAAGAAAGGGATAAGAAATCAACCCTACTACGAAGAGAAGGGAAAGAAAAGAAAGGGATAAGAAATCAACCCTACTACGAAGAGAAGGGAAAGAAAAGAAAGGCATAAGAAATCAACCCTACTACGAAGAGAAGGGAAAGAAAAGAAAGGGATAAGAAATCAACCCTACTAAGAAGAGAAGGGAAAGAAAAGAAAGGGATAAGAAATCAACCCTACTACGAAGAGAAGGGAAAGAAAAGAAAGGGATAAGAAATCAACCCTACTACGAAGAGAAGGGAAAGAAAAGAAAGGGATAAGAAATCAACCCTACTACGAAGAGAAGGGAAAGAAAAGAAAGGGATAAGAAATCAACCCTACTAAGAAGAGAAGGGAAAGAAAAGAAAGGCGTAAGAAATCAACCCTACTACGAAGAGAAGGGAAAGAAAAGAAAGGGATAAGAAATCAACCCTACTACGAAGAGAAGGGAAAGAAAAGAAAGGGATAAGTAATCAACCCTACTACGAAGAGAAGGGAAAGAAAATAAAGGGATAAGAAATCAACCCTACTACGAAGAGAAGGGAAAGAAAAGAAAGTGATAAGAAATCAACCCTACTACGAAGAGAAGGGAAAGAAAAGAAAGGGATAAGAAATCAACCCTACTACGAAGAGAAGGGAAAGAAAAGAAAGGGATAAGAAATCAACCCTACTAAGAAGAGAAGGGAAAGAAAAGAAAGGCATAAGAAATCAACCCTACTACGAAGAGAAGGGAATGAAAAGAAAGGCATAAGAAATCAACCCTACTACCAAGAGAAGGGAAAGAAAAGAAAGGCATAAGAAATCAACCCTACTACGAAGAGAAGGGAAAGAAAAGAAAGGCATAAGAAATCAACCCTACTACGAAGAGAAGGGAAAGAAAAGAAAGGCATAAGAAATCAACCCTACTACCAAGAGAAGGGAAAGAAAAGAAAGGCATAAGAAATCAACCCTACTACGAAGAGAAGGGAAAGAAAAGAAAGGCATAAGAAATCAACCCTACTACGAAGAGAAGGGAAAGAAAAGAAAGGCATAAGAAATCAACCCTACTACGAAGAGAAGGGAAAGAAAAGAAAGGCATAAGAAATCAACCCTACTACCAAGAGAAGGGAAAGAAAAGAAAGGCATAAGAAATCAACCCTACTACGAAGAGAAGGGAAAGAAAAGAAAGGCATAAGAAATCAACCCTACTACCAAGAGAAGGGAAAGAAAAGAAAGGCATAAGAAATCAACCCTACTACGAAGAGAAGGGAAAGAAAAGAAGGGCATAAGAAATCAACCCTACTACCAAGAGGAGGGAAAGAAAAGAAAGGCATAAGAAATCAACCCTACTACGAAGAGAAGGGAAAGAAAAGAAAGGCATAAGAAATCAACCCTACTACGAAGAGAAGGGAAAGAAAAGAAAGGGATAAGAAATCAACCCTACTACGAAGAGAAGGGAAAGAAAAGAAAGGCATAAGAAATCAACCCTACTACGAAGAGAAGGGAAAGAAAAGGAAGGGATAAAAAATCAACCCTACTACGAAGAGAAGGGAAAGAAAAGAAAGGGATAAGAAATCAACCCTACTACGAAGAGAAGGGAAAGAAAAGAAAGGGATAAGAAATCAACCCTACTACGAAGAGAAGGGAAAGAAAAGAAAGGGATAAGAAATCAACCCTACTACGAAGAGAAGGGAAAGAAAAGAAAGGGATAAGAAATCAACCCTACTAAGAAGAGAAGGGAAAGAAAAGAAAGGCATAAGAAATCAACCCTACTACGAAGAGAAGGGAAAGAAAAGAAAGGGATAAGAAATCAACCCTACTACGAAGAGAAGGGAAAGAAAAGAAAGGCATAAGAAATCAACCCTACTACCAAGAGAAGGGAAAGAAAAGAAAGGCATAAGAAATCAACCCTACTACGAAGAGAAGGGAAAGAAAAGAAAGGGATAAGAAATCAACCCTACTACGAAGAGAAGGGAAAGAAAAGAAAGGGATAAGAAATCAACCCTACTAAGAAGAGAAGGGAAAGAAAAGAAAGGCATAAGAAATCAACCCTACTACGAAGAGAAGGGAAAGAAAAGAAAGGGATAAGAAATTAACCCTACTACGAAGAGAAGGGAAAGAAAAGAAAGGCATAAGAAATCAACCCTACTACCAAGAGAAGGGAAAGAAAAGAAAGGCATAAAAAATCAACCCTACTACGAAGAGAAGGGAAAGATAAGAAAGGGATACGAAATCAACCCTACTAAGGAGAGAAGGGAAAGAAAAGAAAGGCATAAGAAATCAACCCTACTACGAAGAGAAGGGAAAGATAAGAAAGGGATAAGAAATCAACCCTACTACCAAGAGAAGGGAAAGAAAAGAAAGGCATAAGAAATCAACCCTACTACGAAGAGAAGGGAAAGAAAAGAAAGGCATAAGAAATCAACCCTACTACCAAGAGAAGGGAAAGAAAAGAAAGGCATAAGAAATCAACCCTACTACCAAGAGAAGGGAAAGAAAAGAAAGGCATAAGAAATCAACCCTACTACGAAGAGAAGGGAAAGATAAGAAAGGGATAAGAAATCAACCCTACTACCAAGAGAAGGGAAAGAAAAGAAAGGCATAAGAAATCAACCCTACTACCAAGAGAAGGGAAAGAAAAGAAAGGCATAAGAAATCAACCCTACTACCAAGAGAAGGGAAAGAAAAGTAAGGCATAAGAAATCAACCCTACTACCAAGAGAAGGGAAAGAAAAGAAAGGCATAAGAAATCAACCCTACTACGAAGAGAAGGGAAAGATAAGAAAGGGATAAGAAATCAACCCTACTAAGGAGAGAAGGGAAAGAAAAGAAAGGCATAAGAAATCAACCCTACTACGAAGAGAAGGGAAAGATAAGAAAGGGATAAGAAATCAACCCTACTACGAAGAGAAGGGAAAGAAAAGAAAGGCATAAGAAATCAACCCTACTACGAAGAGAAGGGAAAGAAAAGAAAGGCATAAGAAATCAACCCTACTACCAAGAGAAGGGAAAGAAAAGAAAGGCATAAGAAATCAACCCTACTACCAAGAGAAGGGAAAGAAAAGAAAGGCATAAGAAATCAACCCTACTACGAAGAGAAGGGAAAGAAAAGAAAGGCATAAGAAATCAACCCTACTACGAAGAGAAGGGAAAGAAAAGAAAGGGATAAGAAATCAACCCTACTAAGAAGAGAAGGGAAAGAAAAGAAAGGCATAAGAAATCAACCCTACTACGAAGAGAAGGGAAAGAAAAGAAAGGGATAAGAAATCAACCCTACTACCAAGAGAAGGGAAAGAAAAGAAAGGGATAAGAAATCAACCCTACTACGAAGAGAAGGGAAAGAAAAGAAAGGGATAAGAAATCAACCCTACTACGAAGAGAAGGGAAAGAAAAGAAAGGGATAAGAAATCAACCCTACTACGAAGAGAAGGGAAAGAAAAGAAAGGGATAAGAAATCAACCCTACTAAGAAGAGAAGGGAAAGAAAAGAAAGGCATAAGAAATCAACCCTACTACGAAGAGAAGGGAAAGAAAAGAAAGGGATAAGAAATCAACCCTACTACGAAGAGAAGGGAAAGAAAAGAAAGGGATAAGAAATCAACCCTACTACGAAGAGAAGGGAAAGAAAAGAAAGGGATAAGAAATCAACCCTACTACGAAGAGAAGGGAAAGAAAAGAAAGGCATAAGAAATCAACCCTACTACGAAGAGAAGGGAAAGAAAAGAAAGGGATAAGAAATCAACCCTACTACGAAGAGAAGGGAAAGAAAAGAAAGGCATAAGGAATCAACCCTACTACCAAGAGAAGGGAAAGAAAAGAAAGGGATAAGAAATCAACCCTACTACGAAGAGAAGGGAAAGAAAAGAAAGGGATAAGAAATCAACCCTACTAAGAAGAGAAGGGAAAGAAAAGAAAGGCATAAGAAATCAACCCTACTACGAAGAGAAGGGAAAGAAAAGAAAGGGATAAGAAATCAACCCTACTACGAAGAGAAGGGAAAGAAAAGAAAGGGATAAGAAATCAACCCTACTACGAAGAGAAGGGAAAGAAAAGAAAGGGATAAGAAATCAACCCTACTACGAAGAGAAGGGAAAGAAAAGAGAGGCATAAGAAATCAACCCTACTACGAAGAGAAGGGAAAGAAAATAAAGGGATAAGAAATCAACCCTACTACGAAGAGAAGGGAAAGATAAGAAAGGGATAAGAAATCAACCCTACTACCAAGAGAAGGGAAAGAAAAGAAAGGCATAAGAAATCAACCCTACTACGAAGAGAAGGGAAAGAAAAGAAAGGCATAAGAAATCAACCCTACTACCAAGAGAAGGGAAAGAAAAGAAAGGCATAAGAAATCAACCCTACTACCAAGAGAAGGGAAAGAAAAGAAAGGCATAAGAAATCAACCCTACTACGAAGAGAAGGGAAAGATAAGAAAGGGATAAGAAATCAACCCTACTAAGGAGAGAAGGGAAAGAAAAGAAAGGCATAAGAAATCAACCCTACTACGAAGAGAAGGGAAAGATAAGAAAGGGATAAGAAATCAACCCTACTACCAAGAGAAGGGAAAGAAAAGAAAGGCATAAGAAATCAACCCTACTACCAAGAGAAGGGAAAGAAAAGAAAGGCATAAGAAATCAACCCTACTACCAAGAGAAGGGAAAGAAAAGAAAGGCATAAGAAATCAACCCTACTACCAAGAGAAGGGAAAGAAAAGAAAGGCATAAGAAATCAACCCTACTACGAAGAGAAGGGAAAGATAAGAAAGGGATAAGAAATCAACCCTACTAAGGAGAGAAGGGAAAGAAAAGAAAGGCATAAGAAATCAACCCTACTACGAAGAGAAGGGAAAGATAAGATAGGGATAAGAAATCAACCCTACTACGAAGAGAAGGGAAAGAAAAGAAAGGCATAAGAAATCAACCCTACTACGAAGAGAAGGGAAAGAAAAGAAAGGCATAAGAAATCAACCCTACTACCAAGAGAAGGGAAAGAAAAGAAAGGCATAAGAAATCAACCCTACTACCAAGAGAAGGGAAAGAAAAGAAAGCCATAAGAAATCAACCCTACTACGAAGAGAAGGGAAAGAAAAGAAAGGCATAAGAAATCAACCCTACTACGAAGAGAAGGGAAAGAAAAGAAAGGGATAAGAAATCAACCCTACTAAGAAGAGAAGGGAAAGAAAAGAAAGGCATAAGAAATCAACCCTACTACGAAGAGAAGGGAAAGAAAAGAAAGGGATAAGAAATCAACCCTACTACCAAGAGAAGGGAAAGAAAAGAAAGGGATAAGAAATCAACCCTACTACGAAGAGAAGGGAAAGAAAAGAAAGGGATAAGAAATCAACCCTACTACGAAGAGAAGGGAAAGAAAAGAAAGGGATAAGAAATCAACCCTACTAAGGAGAGAAGGGAAAGAAAAGAAAGGCATAAGAAATCAACCCTACTACCAAGAGAAGGGAAAGAAAATAAAGGCATAAGAAATCAACCCTACTACGAAGAGAAGGGAAAGAAAAGAAAGGCATAAGAAATCAACCCTACTACGAAGAGAAGGGAAAGAAAAGAAAGGGATAAGAAATCAACCCTACTAAGAAGAGAAGGGAAAGAAAAGAAAGGCATAAGAAATCAACCCTACTACGAAGAGAAGGGAAAGAAAAGAAAGGGATAAGAAATCAACCCTACTACCAAGAGAAGGGAAAGAAAAGAAAGGGATAAGAAATCAACCCTACTACGAAGAGAAGGGAAAGAAAAGAAAGGGATAAGAAATCAACCCTACTACGAAGAGAAGGGAAAGAAAAGAAAGGGATAAGAAATCAACCCTACTAAGAAGAGAAGGGAAAGAAAAGAAAGGCATAAGAAATCAACCCTACTACGAAGAGAAGGGAAAGAAAAGAAAGGGATAAGAAATCAACCCTACTACGAAGAGAAGGGAAAGAAAAGAAAGGGATAAGAAATCAACCCTACTACGAAGAGAAGGGAAAGAAAAGAAAGGGATAAGAAATCAACCCTACTACGAAGAGAAGGGAAAGAAAAGAAAGGCATAAGAAATCAACCCTACTACGAAGAGAAGGGAAAGAAAAGAAAGGGATAAGAAATCAACCCTACTACGAAGAGAAGGGAAAGAAAAGAAAGGCATAAGGAATCAACCCTACTACCAAGAGAAGGGAAAGAAAAGAAAGGGATAAGAAATCAACCCTACTACGAAGAGAAGGGAAAGAAAAGAAAGGGATAAGAAATCAACCCTACTAAGAAGAGAAGGGAAAGAAAAGAAAGGCATAAGAAATCAACCCTACTACGAAGAGAAGGGAAAGTAAAGAAAGGGATAAGAAATCAACCCTACTACGAAGAGAAGGGAAAGAAAAGAAAGGGATAAGAAATCAACCCTACTACGAAGAGAAGGGAAAGAAAAGAAAGGGATAAGAAATCAACCCTACTACGAAGAGAAGGGAAAGAAAAGAGAGGCATAAGAAATCAACCCTACTACGAAGAGAAGGGAAAGAAAATAAAGGGATAAGAAATCAACCCTACTACGAAGAGAAGGGAAAGAAAAGAAAGGGATAAGAAATCAACCCTACTAAGAAGAGAAGGGAAAGAAAAGAAAGGCATAAGAAATCAACCCTACTACGAAGAGAAGGGAAAGAAAAGAAAGGGATAAGAAATCAACCCTACTACGATGAGAAGGGAAAGAAAAGAAAGGCATAAGAAATCAACCCTACTACGAAGAGAAGGGAAAGAAAAGAAAGGGATAAGAAATCAACCCTACTACGAAGAGAAGGGAAAGAAAAGAAAGGGATAAGAAATCAACCCTACTAAGAAGAGAAGGGAAAGAAAAGAAAGGCATAAGAAATCAACCCTACTACGAAGAGAAGGGAAAGAAAAGTAAGGGATAAGAAATCAACCCTACTACGAAGAGAAGGGAAAGAAAATAAAGGGATAAGAAATCAACCCTACTACGAAGAGAAGGGAAAGAAAAGAAAGGGATAAGAAATCAACCCTACTAAGAAGAGAAGGGAAAGAAAAGAAAGGGATAAGAAATCAACCCTACTACGAAGAGAAGGGAAAGAAAAGAAAGGGATAAGAAATCAACCCTACTACGAAGAGAAGGGAAAGAAAAGAAAGGGATAAGAAATCAACCCTACTACGAAGAGAAGGGAAAGAAAAGAAAGGCATAAGAAATCAACCCTACTACGAAGAGAAGGGAAAGAAAAGTAAGGGATAAGAAATCAACCCTACTACGAAGAGAAGGGAAAGAAAATAAAGGGATAAGAAATCAACCCTACTACGAAGAGAAGGGAAAGAAAAGAAAGGGATAAGAAATCAACCCTACTAAGAAGAGAAGGGAAAGAAAAGAAAGGCATAAGAAATCAACCCTACTACGAAGAGAAGGGAAAGAAAAGAAAGGGATAAGAAATCAACCCTACTACGATGAGAAGGGAAAGAAAAGAAAGGCATAAGAAATCAACCCTACTACGAAGAGAAGGGAAAGAAAAGAAAGGGATAAGAAATCAACCCTACTACGAAGAGAAGGGAAAGAAAAGAAAGGGATAAGAAATCAACCCTACTAAGAAGAGAAGGGAAAGAAAAGAAAGGCATAAGAAATCAACCCTACTACGAAGAGAAGGGAAAGAAAAGTAAGGGATAAGAAATCAACCCTACTACGAAGAGAAGGGAAAGAAATGAAAGGCATAAGAAATCAACCCTACTACGAAGAGAAGGGAAAGAAAAGAAAGGGATAAGAAATCAACCCTACTACCAAGAGAAGGGAAAGAAAAGAAAGGGATAAGAAATCAACCCTACTAAGAAGAGAAGGGAAAGAAAAGAAAGGCATAAGAAATCAACCCTACTACGAAGAGAAAGGAAAGAAAAGAAAGGGATAAGAAATCAACCCTACTACGAAGAGAAGGGAAAGAAAAGAAAGGGATAAGAAATCAACCCTACTACGAAGAGAAGGGAAAGAAAAGAAAGGGATAAGAAATCAACCCTACTACCAAGAGAAGGGAAAGAAAAGAAAGGGATAAGAAATCAAGCCTACTACGAAGAGAAGGGAAAGAAAAGAAAGGGATAAGAAATCAACCCTACTACGAAGAGAAGGGAAAGAAAAGAAAGGGATAAGAAATCAACCCTACTACGAAGAGAAGGGAAAGAAAAGAAAGGGATAAGAAATCAACCCTACTACCAAGAGAAGGGAAAGAAAAGAAAGGCATAAGAAATCAACCCTACTACGAAGAGAAGGGAAAGAAAAGAAAGGGATAAGAAATCAACCCTACTACGAAGAGAAGGGAAAGAAAAGAAAGGGATAAGAAATCAACCCTACTACGAAGAGAAGGGAAAGAAAAAAAAGGGATAAGAAATCAACCCTACTACGAAGAGAAGGGAAAGAAAAGAAAGGGATAAGAAATCAACCCTACTACGAAGAGAAGGGAAAGAAAAGAAAGGGATAAGAAATCAACCCTACTACGAAGAGAAGGGAAAGAAAAGAAAGGCATAAGAAATCAACCCTACTACGAAGAGAAGGGAAAGAAAAGAAAGGGATAAGAAATCAACCCTACTACGAAGAGAAGGGAAAGAAAAGAAAGGCATAAGAAATCAACCCTACTACGAAGAGAAGGGAAAGAAAAAAAGGGATAAGAAATCAACCCTACTACGAAGAGAAGGGAAAGAAAAGAAAGGCATAAGAAATCAACCCTACTACCAAGAGAAGGGAAAGAAAAGAAAGGCATAAGAAATCAACCCTACTACGAAGAGAAGGGAAAGAAAAGAAAGGGATAAGAAATCAACCCTACTAAGAAGAGAAGGGAAAGAAAAGAAAGGCATAAGAAATCAACCCTACTACGAAGAGAAGGGAAAGAAAAGAAAGGGATAAGAAATCAACCCTACTACGAAGAGAAGGGAAAGAAAAGAAAGGCATAAGAAATCAACCCTACTACCAAGAGAAGGGAAAGAAAAGAAAGGGATAAGAAATCAACCCTACTACGAAGAGAAGGGAAAGAAAAGAGAGGCATAAGAAATCAACCCTACTACGAAGAGAAGGGAAAGAAAATAAAGGGATAAGAAATCAACCCTACTACGAAGAGAAGGGAAAGAAAAGAAAGGGATAAGAAATCAACCCTACTAAGAAGAGAAGGGAAAGAAAAGAAAGGCATAAGAAATCAACCCTACTACGAAGAGAAGGGAAAGAAAAGAAAGGGATAAGAAATCAACCCTACTACGATGAGAAGGGAAAGAAAAGAAAGGCATAAGAAATCAACCCTACTACGAAGAGAAGGGAAAGAAAAGAAAGGGATAAGAAATCAACCCTACTACGAAGAGAAGGGAAAGAAAAGAAAGGGATAAGAAATCAACCCTACTAAGAAGAGAAGGGAAAGAAAAGAAAGGCATAAGAAATCAACCCTACTACGAAGAGAAGGGAAAGAAAAGTAAGGGATAAGAAATCAACCCTACTACGAAGAGAAGGGAAAGAAAATAAAGGGATAAGAAATCAACCCTACTACGAAGAGAAGGGAAAGAAAAGAAAGGGATAAGAAATCAACCCTACTAAGAAGAGAAGGGAAAGAAAAGAAAGGGATAAGAAATCAACCCTACTACGAAGAGAAGGGAAAGAAAAGAAAGGGATAAGAAATCAACCCTACTACGAAGAGAAGGGAAAGAAAAGAAAGGGATAAGAAATCAACCCTACTACGAAGAGAAGGGAAAGAAAAGAAAGGCATAAGAAATCAACCCTACTACGAAGAGAAGGGAAAGAAAAGTAAGGGATAAGAAATCAACCCTACTACGAAGAGAAGGGAAAGAAAATAAAGGGATAAGAAATCAACCCTACTACGAAGAGAAGGGAAAGAAAAGAAAGGGATAAGAAATCAACCCTACTAAGAAGAGAAGGGAAAGAAAAGAAAGGCATAAGAAATCAACCCTACTACGAAGAGAAGGGAAAGAAAAGAAAGGGATAAGAAATCAACCCTACTACGATGAGAAGGGAAAGAAAAGAAAGGCATAAGAAATCAACCCTACTACGAAGAGAAGGGAAAGAAAAGAAAGGGATAAGAAATCAACCCTACTACGAAGAGAAGGGAAAGAAAAGAAAGGGATAAGAAATCAACCCTACTAAGAAGAGAAGGGAAAGAAAAGAAAGGCATAAGAAATCAACCCTACTACGAAGAGAAGGGAAAGAAAAGTAAGGGATAAGAAATCAACCCTACTACGAAGAGAAGGGAAAGAAATGAAAGGCATAAGAAATCAACCCTACTACGAAGAGAAGGGAAAGAAAAGAAAGGGATAAGAAATCAACCCTACTACCAAGAGAAGGGAAAGAAAAGAAAGGGATAAGAAATCAACCCTACTAAGAAGAGAAGGGAAAGAAAAGAAAGGCATAAGAAATCAACCCTACTACGAAGAGAAAGGAAAGAAAAGAAAGGGATAAGAAATCAACCCTACTACGAAGAGAAGGGAAAGAAAAGAAAGGGATAAGAAATCAACCCTACTACGAAGAGAAGGGAAAGAAAAGAAAGGGATAAGAAATCAACCCTACTACCAAGAGAAGGGAAAGAAAAGAAAGGGATAAGAAATCAAGCCTACTACGAAGAGAAGGGAAAGAAAAGAAAGGGATAAGAAATCAACCCTACTACGAAGAGAAGGGAAAGAAAAGAAAGGGATAAGAAATCAACCCTACTACGAAGAGAAGGGAAAGAAAAGAAAGGGATAAGAAATCAACCCTACTACCAAGAGAAGGGAAAGAAAAGAAAGGCATAAGAAATCAACCCTACTACGAAGAGAAGGGAAAGAAAAGAAAGGGATAAGAAATCAACCCTACTACGAAGAGAAGGGAAAGAAAAGAAAGGGATAAGAAATCAACCCTACTACGAAGAGAAGGGAAAGAAAAAAAAGGGATAAGAAATCAACCCTACTACGAAGAGAAGGGAAAGAAAAGAAAGGGATAAGAAATCAACCCTACTACGAAGAGAAGGGAAAGAAAAGAAAGGGATAAGAAATCAACCCTACTACGAAGAGAAGGGAAAGAAAAGAAAGGCATAAGAAATCAACCCTACTACGAAGAGAAGGGAAAGAAAAGAAAGGGATAAGAAATCAACCCTACTACGAAGAGAAGGGAAAGAAAAGAAAGGCATAAGAAATCAACCCTACTACGAAGAGAAGGGAAAGAAAAAAAGGGATAAGAAATCAACCCTACTACGAAGAGAAG
This sequence comes from Acanthosepion esculentum, assembly GCA_964036315.1. Classification (NCBI taxonomy): domain Eukaryota; kingdom Metazoa; phylum Mollusca; class Cephalopoda; order Sepiida; family Sepiidae; genus Acanthosepion; species Acanthosepion esculentum. The sequence continues at coordinate 88,017,499 of OZ038493.1, forward strand.
GGAAAGAAAAGAAAGGCATAAGAAATCAACCCTACTACCAAGAGAAGGGAAAGAAAAGAAAGGCATAAGAAATCAACCCTACTACGAAGAGAAGGGAAAGAAAAGAAAGGGATAAGAAATCAACCCTACTAAGAAGAGAAGGGAAAGAAAAGAAAGGCATAAGAAATCAACCCTACTACGAAGAGAAGGGAAAGAAAAGAAAGGGATAAGAAATCAACCCTACTACGAAGAGAAGGGAAAGAAAAGAAAGGCATAAGAAATCAACCCTACTACCAAGAGAAGGGAAAGAAAAGAAAGGGATAAGAAATCAACCCTACTACGAAGAGAAGGGAAAGAAAAGAGAGGCATAAGAAATCAACCCTACTACGAAGAGAAGGGAAAGAAAATAAAGGGATAAGAAATCAACCCTACTACGAAGAGAAGGGAAAGAAAAGAAAGGGATAAGAAATCAACCCTACTACGAAGAGAAGGGAAAGAAAAGAAAGGGATAAGAAATCAACCCTACTAAGAAGAGAAGGGAAAGAAAAGAAAGGCATAAGAAATCAACCCTACTACGAAGAGAAGGGAAAGAAAAGAAAGGGATAAGAAATCAACCCTACTACGAAGAGAAGGGAAAGAAAAGAAAGGCATAAGAAATCAACCCTACTACCAAGAGAAGGGAAAGAAAAGAAAGGGATAAGAAATCAACCCTACTACGAAGAGAAGGGAAAGAAAAGAAAGGGATAAGAAATCAACCCTACTAAGAAGAGAAGGGAAAGAAAAGAAAGGCATAAGAAATCAACCCTACTACGAAGAGAAGGGAAAGAAAAGAAAGGGATAAGAAATCAACCCTACTACGAAGAGAAGGGAAAGAAAAGAAAGGCATAAGAAATCAACCCTACTACGAAGAGAAGGGAAAGAAAAGAAAGGGATAAGAAATCAACCCTACTACCAAGAGAAGGGAAAGAAAAGAAAGGGATAAGAAATCAACCCTACTAAGAAGAGAAGGGAAAGAAAAGAAAGGCATAAGAAATCAACCCTACTACGAAGAGAAGGGAAAGAAAAGAAAGGGATAAGAAATCAACCCTACTACGAAGAGAAGGGAAAGAAAAGAAAGGGATAAGAAATCAACCCTACTACGAAGAGAAGGGAAAGAAAAGAAAGGGATAAGAAATCAACCCTACTACGAAGAGAAGGGAAAGAAAAGAAAGGGATAAGAAATCAACCCTACTACGAAGAGAAGGGAAAGAAAAGAAAGGGATAAGAAATCAACCCTACTACGAAGAGAAGGGAAAGAAAAGAAAGGGATAAGAAATCAACCCTACTACGAAGAGAAGGGAAAGAAAAGAAAGGGATAAGAAATCAACCCTACTACGAAGAGAAGGGAAAGAAAAGAAAGGGATAAGAAATCAACCCTACTACCAAGAGAAGGGAAAGAAAAGAAAGGCATAAGAAATCAACCCTACTACCAAGAGAAGGGAAAGAAAAGAAAGGGATAAGAAATCAACCCTACTACGAAGAGAAGGGAAAGAAAAGAAAGGGATAAGAAATCAACCCTACTACGAAGAGAAGGGAAAGAAAAAAAAGGGATAAGAAATCAACCCGACTACGAAGAGAAGGGAAAGAAAAGAATGGGATAAGAAATCAACCCTACTACGAAGAGAAGGGAAAGAAAAGAAAGGGATAAGAAATCAACCCTACTACGAAGAGAAGGGAAAGAAAAGAAAGGCATAAGAAATCAACCCTACTACGAAGAGAAGGGAAAGAAAAGAAAGGGATAAGAAATCAACCCTACTACGAAGAGAAGGGAAAGAAAAGAAAGGCATAAGAAATCAACCCTACTACGAAGAGAAGGGAAAGAAAAGAAAGGGATAAGAAATCAACCCTACTACGAAGAGAAGGGAAAGAAAAGAAAGGGATAAGAAATCAACCCTACTAAGAAGAGAAGGGAAAGAAAAGAAAGGCATAAGAAATCAACCCTACTACGAAGAGAAGGGAAAGAAAAGAAAGGGATAAGAAATCAACCCTACTACGAAGAGAAGGGAAAGAAAAGAAAGGGATAAGAAATCAACCCTACTACGAAGAGAAGGGAAAGAAAAGAAAGGGATAAGTAATCAACCCTACTACGAAGAGAAGGGAAAGAAAAGAAAGGGATAAGAAATCAACCCTACTACGAAGAGAAGGGAAAGAAAAGAAAGGGATAAGAAATCAACCCTACTACGAAGAGAAGGGAAAGAAAAGAAAGGGATAAGAAATCAACCCTACTACGAAGAGAAGGGAAAGAAAAGAAAGGCATAAGAAATCAACCCTACTACGAAGAGAAGGGAAAGAAAAGAAAGGGATAAGAAATCAACCCTACTACGAAGAGAAGGGAAAGAAAAGAAAGGCATAAGAAATCAACCCTGCTACCAAGAGAAGGGAAAGAAAAGAAAGGGATAAGAAATCAACCCTACTACGAAGAGAAGGGAAAGAAAAGAAAGGGATAAGAAATCAACCCTACTACGAAGAGAAGGGAAAGAAAAGAAAGGGATAAGAAATCAACCCTACTAAGAAGAGAAGGGAAAGAAAAGAAAGGCATAAGAAATCAACCCTACTACGAAGAGAAGGGAAAGAAAAGAAAGGCATAAGAAATCAACCCTACTACCAAGAGAAGGGAAAGAAAAGAAAGGCATAAGAAATCAACCCTACTACGAAGAGAAGGGAAAGAAAAGAAAGGCATAAGAAATCAACCCTACTACGAAGAGAAGGGAAAGAAAAGAAAGGCATAAGAAATCAACCCTACTACCAAGAGAAGGGAAAGAAAAGAAAGGCATAAGAAATCAACCCTACTACGAAGAGAAGGGAAAGAAAAGAAAGGCATAAGAAATCAACCCTACTACCAAGAGAAGGGAAAGTAAAGAAAGTCATAAGAAATCAACCCTACTACGAAGAGAAGGGAAAGAAAAGAAAGGCATAAGAAATCAACCCTACTACCAAGAGAAGGGAAAGAAAAGAAAGGCATAAGAAATCAACCCTACTACCAAGAGAAGGGAAAGAAAAGAAAGGCATAAGAAATCAACCCTACTACGAAGAGAAGGGAAAGAAAAGAAAGGCATAAGAAATCAACCCTACTACCAAGAGAAGGGAAAGAAAAGAAAGGGATAAGAAATCAACCCTACTACGAAGAGAAGGGAAAGAAAAGAAAGGCATAAGAAATCAACCCTACTACGAAGAGAAGGGAAAGAAAAGAAAGGCATAAGAAATCAACCCTACTACGAAGAGAAGGGAAAGAAAAGAAAGGCATAAGAAATCAACCCTACTACGAAGAGAAGGGAAAGAAAAGAAAGGGATAAGAAATCAACCCTACTACGAAGAGAAGGGAAAGAAAAGAAAGGCATAAGAAATCAACCCTACTACCAAGAGAAGGGAAAGAAAAGAAAGGGATAAGAAATCAACCCTACTACGAAGAGAAGGGAAAGAAAAGAAAGGGATAAGAAATCAACCCTACTACGAAGAGAAGGGAAAGAAAAGAAAGGGATAAGAAATCAACCCTACTAAGAAGAGAAGGGAAAGAAAAGAAAGGCATAAGAAATCAACCCTACTACGAAGAGAAGGGAAAGAAAAGAAAGGCATAAGTAATCAACCCTACTACCAAGAGAAGGGAAAGAAAAGAAAGGCATAAGAAATCAACCCTACTACGAAGAGAAGGGAAAGAAAAGAAAGGCATAAGAAATCAACCCTACTACGAAGAGAAGGGAAAGAAAAGAAAGGCATAAGAAATCAACCCTACTACCAAGAGAAGGGAAAGAAAAGAAAGGCATAAGAAATCAACCCTACTACGAAGAGAAGGGAAAGAAAAGAAAGGCATAAGAAATCAACCCTACTACCAAGAGAAGGGAAAGAAAAGAAAGGCATAAGAAATCAACCCTACTACGAAGAGAAGGGAAAGAAAAGAAAGGCATAAGAAATCAACCCTACTACCAAGAGAAGGGAAAGAAAAGAAAGGCATAAGAAATCAACCCTACTACCAAGAGAAGGGAAAGAAAAGAAAGGCATAAGAAATCAACCCTACTACGAAGAGAAGGGAAAGAAAAGAAAGGCATAAGAAATCAACCCTACTACCAAGAGAAGGGAAAGAAAAGAAAGGGATAAGAAATCAACCCTACTACGAAGAGAAGGGAAAGAAAAGAAAGGCATAAGAAATCAACCCTACTACGAAGAGAAGGGAAAGAAAAGAAAGTCATAAGAAATCAACCCTACTACCAAGAGAAGGGAAAGAAAAGAAAGGGATAAGAAATCAACCCTACTACGAAGAGAAGGGAAAGAAAAGAAAGGCATAAGAAATCAACCCTACTACGAAGAGAAGGGAAAGAAAAGAAAGGCATAAGAAATCAACCCTACTACGAAGAGAAGGGAAAGAAAAGAAAGGGATAAGAAATCAACCCTACTACGAAGAGAAGGGAAAGAAAAGAAAGGGATAAGAAATCAACCCTACTAAGAAGAGAAGGGAAAGAAAAGAAAGGCATAAGAAATCAACCCTACTACGAAGAGAAGGGAAAGAAAAGAAAGGCATAAGAAATCAACCCTACTACCAAGAGAAGGGAAAGAAAAGAAAGGCATAAGAAATCAACCCTACTACGAAGAGAAGGGAAAGAAAAGAAAGGCATAAGAAATCAACCCTACTACCAAGAGAAGGGAAAGAAAAGAAAGGCATAAGAAATCAACCCTACTACGAAGAGAAGGGAAAGAAAAGAAAGGCATAAGAAATCAACCCTACTACCAAGAGAAGGGAAAGAAAAGAAAGGCATAAGAAATCAACCCTACTACGAAGAGAAGGGAAAGAAAAGAAAGGCATAAGAAATCAACCCTACTACCAAGAGAAGGGAAAGAAAAGAAAGTGATAAGAAATCAACCCTACTACGAAGAGAAGGGAAAGAAAAGAAAGGGATAAGAAATCAACCCTACTACGAAGAGAAGGGAAAGAAAAGAAAGGCATAAGAAATCAACCCTACTACGAAGAGAAGGGAAAGAAAAGAAAGGCATAAGAAATCAACCCTACTACGAAGAGAAGGGAAAGAAAAGAAAGGCATAAGAAATCAACCCTACTACGAAGAGAAGGGAAAGAAAAGAAAGGGATAAGAAATCAACCCTACTACGAAGAGAAGGGAAAGAAAAGAAAGGCATAAGAAATCAACCCTACTACCAAGAGAAGGGAAAGAAAAGAAAGGGATAAGAAATCAACCCTACTACGAAGAGAAGGGAAAGAAAAGAAAGGGATAAGAAATCAACCCTACTACGAAGAGAAGGGAAAGAAAAGAAAGGGATAAGAAATCAACCCTACTAAGAAGAGAAGGGAAAGAAAAGAAAGGCATAAGAAATCAACCCTACTACGAAGAGAAGGGAAAGAAAAGAAAGGCATAAGTAATCAACCCTACTACCAAGAGAAGGGAAAGAAAAGAAAGGCATAAGAAATCAACCCTACTACGAAGAGAAGGGAAAGAAAAGAAAGGCATAAGAAATCAACCCTACTACGAAGAGAAGGGAAAGAAAAGAAAGGCATAAGAAATCAACCCTACTACCAAGAGAAGGGAAAGAAAAGAAAGGCATAAGAAATCAACCCTACTACGAAGAGAAGGGAAAGAAAAGAAAGGCATAAGAAATCAACCCTACTACCAAGAGAAGGGAAAGAAAAGAAAGGCATAAGAAATCAACCCTACTACGAAGAGAAGGGAAAGAAAAGAAAGGCATAAGAAATCAACCCTACTACCAAGAGAAGGGAAAGAAAAGAAAGGCATAAGAAATCAACCCTACTACCAAGAGAAGGGAAAGAAAAGAAAGGCATAAGAAATCAACCCTACTACGAAGAGAAGGGAAAGAAAAGAAAGGCATAAGAAATCAACCCTACTACCAAGAGAAGGGAAAGAAAAGAAAGGGATAAGAAATCAACCCTACTACGAAGAGAAGGGAAAGAAAAGAAAGGCATAAGAAATCAACCCTACTACGAAGAGAAGGGAAAGAAAAGAAAGGCATAAGAAATCAACCCTACTACCAAGAGAAGGGAAAGAAAAGAAAGGGATAAGAAATCAACCCTACTACGAAGAGAAGGGAAAGAAAAGAAAGGCATAAGAAATCAACCCTACTACGAAGAGAAGGGAAAGAAAAGAAAGGCATAAGAAATCAACCCTACTACGAAGAGAAGGGAAAGAAAAGAAAGGGATAAGAAATCAACCCTACTACGAAGAGAAGGGAAAGAAAAGAAAGGGATAAGAAATCAACCCTACTAAGAAGAGAAGGGAAAGAAAAGAAAGGCATAAGAAATCAACCCTACTACGAAGAGAAGGGAAAGAAAAGAAAGGCATAAGAAATCAACCCTACTACCAAGAGAAGGGAAAGAAAAGAAAGGCATAAGAAATCAACCCTACTACGAAGAGAAGGGAAAGAAAAGAAAGGCATAAGAAATCAACCCTACTACCAAGAGAAGGGAAAGAAAAGAAAGGCATAAGAAATCAACCCTACTACGAAGAGAAGGGAAAGAAAAGAAAGGCATAAGAAATCAACCCTACTACCAAGAGAAGGGAAAGAAAAGAAAGGCATAAGAAATCAACCCTACTACGAAGAGAAGGGAAAGAAAAGAAAGGCATAAGAAATCAACCCTACTACCAAGAGAAGGGAAAGAAAAGAAAGGGATAAGAAATCAACCCTACTACGAAGAGAAGGGAAAGAAAAGAAAGGGATAAGAAATCAACCCTACTACCAAGAGAAGGGAAAGAAAAGAAAGGCATAAGAAATCAACCCTACTACGAAGAGAAGGGAAAGAAAAGAAAGGCATAAGAAATCAACCCTACTACCAAGAGAAGGGAAAGAAAAGAAAGGCATAAGAAATCAACCCTACTACGAAGAGAAGGGAAAGAAAAGAAAGGCATAAGAAATCAACCCTACTACGAAGAGAAGGGAAAGAAAAGAAAGGCATAAGAAATCAACCCTACTACGAAGAGAAGGGAAAGAAAAGAAAGGCATAAGAAATCAACCCTACTACGAAGAGAAGGGAAAGAAAAGAAAGGGATAAGAAATCAACCCTACTACGAAGAGAAGGGAAAGAAAAGAAAGGCATAAGAAATCAACCCTACTACGAAGAGAAGGGAAAGAAAAGAAAGGGATAAGAAATCAACCCTACTACGAAGAGAAGGGAAAGAAAAGAAAGGGATAAGAAATCAACCCTACTACGAAGAGAAGGGAAAGAAAAGAAAGGGATAAGAAATCAACCCTACTACGAAGAGAAGGGAAAGAAAAGAAAGGGATAAGAAATCAACCCTACTACAAAGAGAAGGGAAAGAAAAGAAAGGGATAAGAAATCAACCCTACTAAGAAGAGAAGGGAAAGAAAAGAAAGGCATAAGAAATCAACCCTACTACGAAGAGAAGGGAAAGAAAAGAAAGGCATAAGAAATCAACCCTCCTACGAAGAGAAGGGAAAGAAAAGAAAGGGATAAGAAATCAACCCTACTACGAAGAGAAGGGAAAGAAAAGAAAGGGATAAGAAATCAACCCTACTACGAAGAGAAGGGAAAGAAAAGAAAGGCATAAGAAATCAACCCTACTACGAAGAGAAGGGAAAGAAAAGAAAGGGATAAGAAATCAACTCTACTACGAAGAGAAGGGAAAGAAAAAAAGGCATAAGAAATCAACCCTACTACCAAGAGAAGGGAAAGAAAAGAAAGGGATAAGAAATCAACCCTACTACGAAGAGAAGGGAAAGAAAAGAAAGGGATAAGAAATCAACCCTACTACGAAGAGAAGGGAAAGAAAAGAAAGGGATAAGAAATCAACCCTACTACGAAGAGAAGGGAAAGAAAAGAAAGGCATAAGAAATCAACCCTACTACGAAGAGAAGGGAAAGAAAAGAAAGGGATAAGAAATCAACCCTACTAAGAAGAGAAGGGAAAGAAAAGAAAGGCATAAGAAATCAACCCTACTACGAAGAGAAGGGAAAGAAAAGAAAGGCATAAGAAATCAACCCTACTACGAAGAGAAGGGAAAGAAAAGAAAGGGATAAGAAATCAACCCTACTACGAAGAGAAGGGAAAGAAAAGAAAGGGATAAGAAATCAACCCTACTACGAAGAGAAGGGAAAGAAAAGAAAGGCATAAGAAATCAACCCTACTACGAAGAGAAGGGAAAGAAAAGAAAGGGATAAGAAATCAACCCTACTACGAAGAGAAGGGAAAGAAAAGAAAGGCATAAGAAATCAACCCTACTACCAAGCGAAGGGAAAGAAAAGAAAGGGATAAGAAATCAACCCTACTACGAAGAGAAGGGAAAGAAAAGAAAGGCATAAGAAATCAACCCTACTACGAAGAGAAGGGAAAGAAAAGAAAGGCATAAGAAATCAACCCTACTACGAAGAGAAGGGAAAGAAAAGAAAGGGATAAGAAATCAACCCTACTACGAAGAGAAGGGAAAGAAAAGAAAGGCATAAGAAATCAACCCTACTACGAAGAGAAGGGAAAGAAAAGAAAGGGATAAGAAATCAACCCTACTACGAAGAGAAGGGAAAGAAAAGAAAGGGATAAGAAATCAACCCTACTAAGAAAAGAAGGGAAAGAAAAGAAAGGCATAAGAAATCAACCCTACTACGAAGAGAAGGGAAAGAAAAGAAAGGGATAAGAAATCAACCCTACTACGAAGAGAAGGGAAAGAAAAGAAAGGCATAAGAAATCAACCCTACTACCAAGAGAAGGGAAAGAAAAGAAAGGCATAAGAAATCAACCCTACTACGAAGAGAAGGGAAAGATAAGAAAGGGATAAGAAATCAACCCTACTAAGAAGAGAAGGGAAAGAAAAGAAAGGCATAAGAAATCAACCCTACTACGAAGAGAAGGGAAAGAAAAGAAAGGCATAAGAAATCAACCCTACTACGAAGAGAGGGGAAAGAAAAGAAAGGGATAAGAAATCAACCCTACTACGAAGAGAAGGGAAAGAAAAGAAAGGCATAAGAAATCAACCCTACTACCAAGAGAAGGGAAAGAAAAGAAAGGCATAAGAAATCAACCCTACTACGAAGAGAAGGGAAAGAAAAGAAAGGCATAAGAAATCAACCCTACTACGAAGAGAAGGGAAAGATAAGAAAGGGATAAGAAATCAACCCTACTAAGAAGAGAAGGGAAAGAAAAGAAAGGCATAAGAAATCAACCCTACTACGAAGAGAAGGGAAAGAAAAGAAAGGCATAAGAAATCAACCCTACTACGAAGAGAGGGGAAAGAAAAGAAAGGGATAAGAAATCAACCCTACTACGAAGAGAAGGGAAAGAAAAGAAAGGCATAAGAAATCAACCCTACTACGAAGAGAGGGGAAAGAAAAGAAAGGGATAAGAAATCAACCCTACTACGAAGAGAAGGGAAAGAAAAGAAAGGCATAAGAAATCAACCCTACTACCAAGAGAAGGGAAAGAAAAGAAAGGCATAAGAAATCAACCCTACTACGAAGAGAAGGGAAAGATAAGAAAGGGATAAGAAATCAACCCTACTAAGAAGAGAAGGGAAAGAAAAGAAAGGCATAAGAAATCAACCCTACTACGAAGAGAAGGGAAAGAAAAGAAAGGCATAAGAAATCAACCCTACTACGAAGAGAGGGGAAAGAAAAGAAAGGGATAAGAAATCAACCCTACTACGAAGAGAAGGGAAAGAAAAGAAAGGCATAAGAAATCAACCCTACTACCAAGAGAAGGGAAAGAAAAGAAAGGCATAAGAAATCAACCCTACTACGAAGAGAAGGGAAAGATAAGAAAGGGATAAGAAATCAACCCTACTACGAAGAGAAGGGAAAGAAAAGAAAGGCATAAGAAATCAACCCTACTACGAAGAGAAGGGAAAGAAAAGAAAGGCATAAGAAATCAACCCTACTACGAAGAGAAGGGAAAGAAAAGAAAGGCATAAGAAATCAACCCTACTACGAAGAGAAGGGAAAGAAAAGAAAGGGATAAGAAATCAACCCTACTACGAAGAGAAGGGAAAGAAAAGAAAGGCATAAGAAATCAACCCTACTACGAAGAGAAGGGAAAGAAAAGAAAGGCATAAGAAATCAACCCTACTACGAAGAGAAGGGAAAGAAAAGAAAGGCATAAGAAATCAACCCTACTACGAAGAGAGGGGAAAGAAAAGAAAGGGATAAGAAATCAACCCTACTACGAAGAGAAGGGAAAGAAAAGAAAGGCATAAGAAATCAACCCTACTACGAAGAGAAGGGAAAGAAAAGAAAGGCATAAGAAATCAACCCTACTACGAAGAGAAGGGAAAGAAAAGAAAGGCATAAGAAATCAACCCTACTACGAAGAGAAGGGAAAGAAAAGAAAGGCATAAGAAATCAACCCTACTACGAAGAGAAGGGAAAGAAAAGAAAGGGATAAGAAATCAACCCTACTACGAAGAGAAGGGAAAGAAAAGAAAGGCATAAGAAATCAACCCTACTACGAAGAGAAGGGAAAGAAAAGAAAGGCATAAGAAATCAACCCTACTACGAAGAGAGGGGAAAGAAAAGAAAGGGATAAGAAATCAACCCTACTACGAAGAGAAGGGAAAGAAAAGAAAGGCATAAGAAATCAACCCTACTACGAAGAGAAGGGAAAGAAAAGAAAGGCATAAGAAATCAACCCTACTACGAAGAGAAGGGAAAGAAAAGAAAGGCATAAGAAATCAACCCTACTACGAAGAGAAGGGAAAGAAAAGAAAGGCATAAGAAATCAACCCTACTACGAAGAGAAGGGAAAGAAAAGAAAGGGATAAGAAATCAACCCTACTACGAAGAGAAGGGAAAGAAAAGAAAGGGATAAGAAATCAACCCTACTACGAAGAGAAGGGAAAGAAAAGAAAGGCATAAGAAATCAACCCTACTACGAAGAGAAGGGAAAGAAAAGAAAGGCATAAGAAATCAACCCTACTACCAAGCGAAGGGAAAGAAAAGAAAGGGATAAGAAATCAACCCTACTACGAAGAGAAGGGAAAGAAAAGAAAGGCATAAGAAATCAACCCTACTACGAAGAGAAGGGAAAGAAAAGAAAGGCATAAGAAATCAACCCTACTACGAAGAGAAGGGAAAGAAAAGAAAGGGATAAGAAATCAACCCTACTACGAAGAGAAGGGAAAGAAAAGAAAGGCATAAGAAATCAACCCTACTACGAAGAGAAGGGAAAGAAAAGAAAGGGATAAGAAATCAACCCTACTACGAAGAGAAGGGAAAGAAAAGAAAGGGATAAGAAATCAACCCTACTAAGAAAAGAAGGGAAAGAAAAGAAAGGCATAAGAAATCAACCCTACTACGAAGAGAAGGGAAAGAAAAGAAAGGGATAAGAAATCAACCCTACTACGAAGAGAAGGGAAAGAAAAGAAAGGCATAAGAAATCAACCCTACTACCAAGAGAAGGGAAAGAAAAGAAAGGCATAAGAAATCAACCCTACTACGAAGAGAAGGGAAAGATAAGAAAGGGATAAGAAATCAACCCTACTAAGAAGAGAAGGGAAAGAAAAGAAAGGCATAAGAAATCAACCCTACTACGAAGAGAAGGGAAAGAAAAGAAAGGCATAAGAAATCAACCCTACTACGAAGAGAGGGGAAAGAAAAGAAAGGGATAAGAAATCAACCCTACTACGAAGAGAAGGGAAAGAAAAGAAAGGCATAAGAAATCAACCCTACTACCAAGAGAAGGGAAAGAAAAGAAAGGGATAAGAAATCAACCCTACTACCAAGAGAAGGGAAAGAAAAGAAAGGCATAAGATATCAACCCTACTACGAAGAGAAGGGAAAGATAAGAAAGGGATAAGAAATCAACCCTACTAAGAAGAGAAGGGAAAGAAAAGAAAGGCATAAGAAATCAACCCTACTACGAAGAGAAGGGAAAGAAAAGAAAGGGATAAAAAATCAACCCTACTACGAAGAGAAGGGAAAGAAAAGAAAGGGATAAGAAATCAACCCTACTACGAAGAGAAGGGAAAGAAAAGAAAGGCATAAGAAATCAACCCTACTACGAAGAGATGGGAAAGAAAAGAAAGGCATAAGTAATCAACCCTACTACGAAGAGAAGGGAAAGAAAAGAAAGGGATAAGAAATCAACCCTACTACCAAGAGAAGGGAAAGAAAAGGAAGGCATAAGAAATCAACCCTACTACCAACAGAAGGGAAAGAAAAGAAAGGGATAAGAAATCAACCCTACTACGAAGAGAAGGGAAAGAAAAGAAAGGCATAAGAAATCAACCCTACTACGAAGAGAAGGGAAAGAAAAGAAAGGGATAAGAAATCAACCCTACTACCAAGAGAATGGAAAGAAAAGAAAGGCATAAGAAATCAACCCTACTACGAAGAGAAGGGAAAGAAAAGAAAGGGATAAGAAATCAACCCTACTACGAAGAGAAGGGAAAGAAAAGAAATGCATAAGAAATCAACCCTACTAAGAAGAGAAGGGAAAGAAAAGAAAGGCATAAGAAATCAACCCTACTACGAAGAGAAGGGAAAGAAAAGAAAGGCATAAGAAATCAACCCTACTACGAAGAGAAGGGAAAGAAAAGGAAGGCATAAGAAATCAATCCTACTACGAAGAGAAGGAAAAAAAGAAAGGCATATGAAATCAACCCTACTACCAAGAGAAGGAAAAGAAAAGAAAGAGAAATGAAGAGCATATCCAAATTTTACAGGTACAAAAGTTTCCTAAGAGATGAAAATAAGATATGAGAAGTTGTTGATACCAGTTTTTGCCAATGAAGACAGGTTAAGGCGGAGAATTCAAAATTGAACTGAAATATAACGCGATAAGATAGAAACGTATTTCAGATACATTGTAACATTTCAAACTTTATGGCATTTTGAATGAAAGCATATATTCAAACAAAATGAAACATAATACGTAAATAAATCCCTTTAAGAAGAAAAACTATATACAAACAAAATGCCTACTTAACTATATCGACCTTATATTACAAATTAGAATACAAAATATTTCTTAAACATGAATATGACTTTTATATATTTATTTAAATTTAAAAACTATTATCAAACAACATCATGAGTAAAAAGAAAATTATAATCCAATTCACGGCTAACCTTACTACCAGTAATTTACGAATATTAACCTATTTAATACCTTAATCTAGAATAAACCACTAAGGATAATATTAAATGTTTATATAAAGGTAATATAACATAAGAGTGCTCATTGAGTTATAAAGTTTAGCAAATTTAATGTTAATTCTTTAATATGCCTGAATTCACCGTAGTTTCATATCTCTGATTTAATAATTGATCGCTGTTCAAGAGTTTAATTATCTACATTTTCTCCTGTAAACAAAGGAAACACGGTTCCGTCACGGATCTACAGATTATGGCTTGTCTGAGAATTTTCCATTTAACTTTAGGTGTTTTGTTTTCCTCTCACAATTTCCAAAAATATTTAGAAAGTGATGTCATATTTCGTTTGTCAACATTAGTAAAGGATGAGAGATGATTATACAAAGGTTTTATTTTAAGTATTCATTGTGCTACCAATATATATTTTAGCAAACCTTGGATTTTCAGTTGAGGAAATAGAACACATACACAAAGGATTTCGTTAAGCACTTGTTAGATAAAGGACATTGGTCAGGATTTCTACAATTACATAGGTTAGTTATACGAGACAAATTAGAATCAGTACTAGCATTACAGTTATTATTGTTATATAATTTCAATGTTTTATTGTTATGTGATTTAATTATTTTCTCTAGATTATTAGTACAACTATAGCTAGGTTTTAGAGTATTCCGGTTAAAAATTTTACTTAATGAATTACTTTTAGGAAAATGTTTATCCATTAAGTTAAGAAATTTATGTCCCATTTTATTACGCACTAATTGATTGAATGGAGGTGTATATCATATGATCTCCCTGTTTCTGTTTTTCTTTCTGGAACAACAATAATCTTCCACAAACTTAATTTCAGAAGAACTTAACCCACTATCCCTAAGAACTTTATCATAAACCGTTTTATGTTTCTCGAATATTTCTTTGTTAGAGGAGTATTGGTTAATAGGTCGTTCAACATCCATACAACAGATGATGGAATATGTTGGATTGCAGACGGTATATGATTGGAGTTAGGATAGATATAAATCGAGTTGGCATTGTTTTTCATGTAAGGCTGAAAATTATTGAGAATTAAATTTAAAGTTACGTCTAAGAAATCAACTTGTTTGATATTGAAATTAATTATTACGCTAAGATTAAAAGATTTAAATACTCTAAAAATTTAATTATTACGCTAAGATTAAAAGATTTAAATACTCTAAAAATTTTCTAAGTTTATCAACTTTACTTCCAGCAGAGTTATTTACAACCATGAGATCATCGTCCCTATAGAGTCCTATGCTATTCAAATAAATATCTTCATACATTGTGAGGTTGTACAATAAGAACAATCCAACTAAATCAGAAGACTCTGCAGAATCCAATGATCCCACTGTTATGTCGAAATTATCAGCCGAATTTTTAATCCAGTGTTCGTTATCGTGGATTAGGACTGATCTTCTACAGTCTCGTTAACAATTCTTTCAAATACAAATCAGTTTTCACTTAGAAAACTACAGTTTGTTTAAAGCAAATGTTTTCCTTAACAAAGGGATTTTTACTACATTCTTTTAGAGCAACAATTCATATGAATCAATTTCTTGGCAACTGAAGAAATTTTATTACTTCGAAAAGTTCACAATCAATTCAAAATTTCGCAGGTTTTCTAAGATTGAAAGTTGAAATTTGAAGGTGTAAGTTGAATTCTAAGTGAAGTGAGAAGAGGTTAAAGCTGCTTTTATGGATCCTTTTGGCGAATATTCAGATTTTTGGAACAGACGTCCTCAAATTTTTAGCTCTCTTACAAATCTTTGAAAGTTATTCATGTAATGAGAATTTACACGATTCTTCCTGTTCTATCTTCGTCGTAAGTAACAGAGGCAGTTTCTATCATCCCAGGTTACCGCGTGATCTATTTCTTTTCTCAGAAGCAGAACACTTTACACGCCGAAACAGTTAAAACTTTCTGCCTAATGACAGACTTTTGCTCGAATGATGTAATCCTTTTTCATCAGCCATCCGCTCGAGTGTCGTCTACCCCTTTCAGCATTTGCTGTTAATGTCTTACCTGTTATTTAGCAAAGGCATGGTTCGAAACCGGCTCGGAAATCAATTTCTAAGGGGGCCTACATTTCGTCGTGGTCTTTCGTCACATAGCCGATCAACACAACGGATTTCGAAATTTCTGATACCACTCTGGCACAAGTATCACCAGTTATTTCTATCCAGCGCAACTCGCTCGAAGTTAGTATGAGGCACATTCACAGCTGAAAGGTTACACTTTAGCTTGTCTTTATACCTGAACGACGACCGTCCAACTTTCCTTTGCCCAATGTTAAACTGGCTAAACATGAGGACCTTAGGTATTCTCATCCTTGCAACATGACCAGTCAAGCAAAGTTGTGCATCAGGATGGTCTCAATTACACCAAAGTATGTCCATAGATCACGCTTTTGTCAACCGCTTATCTATTGCATACATATATATATATATATATATATATATATATATATATATATATATAACGTAAATCATTCATAATGAAGTTAATTATATGGCAAGAATCACCCTCACAAACAATATTTAATAATAAAATACAATCAACCTCGGATCCGTTAATGAATGGTATGATCCTTGTTTATAAATTCCGGTTTTATCAGGTCTTATTTTTGCTACTAGCTCAGCTTTCAATCGTTTCATACGGCCATCATCAGGTAGGAAATTAGGTAAGTTTTTTAAATCCAGGTAATAACGAGACATCGAAAGATAGTGCAAACCGAAAGAAAGATTCGAGGTTGATTGTATTTTATTATTAAATATTGTTTGCGAGAGTGATTCTTGCCATATAATTAACTTCATTATTTGTTTTTCGTATGAATGATTTACGTTATATAAATTGAACACGCACCACATAATTGATATATATATATATATATATATATATATGCAACGGATCGCGCGTGGAAAACTTTTTCATGGTTGCCAATTTAATTTTGAACTATGAATCAGTGTCTCAGCAATAAACATCTGTATATTTTAAAAAATAAACAATAAGCTATATCTTGTGTCCGATGAATTGTGTAACCAAAGAAACTCAAGTCGCACACCAAACGTAGGTATATGTGTATTAATTAATATATATTTCTTAGCTCTGTCTAATCAAATTGAGCACTATTATGTCTACCCCTCTTGGCAAAATTTGGCAATTATTTATTTGTGTACCTGCGTATGCACGCTGCTAATATCTAGTTATTTCATTTTCCTAACCCTACACACACACATACACACACACACACACACACACACACACATATATATATATATATATATATATATATATATTGAACAATAAAAAATATTTAAAAAATTCAAATCTTCAGACACACTGGGTTGTATATTAATATTCTTTCGTTTTTATTATTATTTACTAGTTTCGGCCAACATGGCCATCATCAGGAGAAAATAAATTCTTCTGCTTGCTAATAAACTACAAAAAAATTATTTTAATTAAAAAAGTTAATATGGAATTGGATTACAACTAATATAGAAAACTAAGGAAAATTAAGCTAAACTACATATATATATATATATATATATATATATATATATATATATATATATATATATATATAGTTTGGCTTCATTTTTCCTAGTTTTCTACATTAGTTTTAATCCAATTCCATATTAACTTTTTTATTAAAATAGTTTCTATTTAATTTTTATACAATTACAATATTTTCATTTTTTTCATATAATTTTAATGTTATTCGTCTTCATTAAAATAATTTTATACTATTGAAATATAAGAACAGAAATTAATAAGTGTGTCAGCAGCCTTATACTTACTTTTATTGCAATGTATGGAAGATCCGCTCGTTTTCTGTCAGATATATTCGGCTTGTTATGTAAACAGTAACTAGTTTAGGTATCCCTGGACATAGTGAACACTTAACACCCGCGCATAAAAATAAAATTTCAGTTCAGAATGTTTTGTGGGTTACCCAGATCGATATACATGTGATGAAAAGCGAAACGTTGTGATAACAACAAACATTAAAACACTTTTCCGAATATAAATACTGTAATAAAAAATATTAAAAAGAATTAGTATTTCATCTTGAAATGTGCATGATTTCGTAATTTTAACGCCACTTCATGTTACAATTCCGAATTTTTCTTATAATTTCTACTCTTCTTTAAAAAGAAAAGCAAATGACAGCAAGGCTCAACAGCAGCAGCAGTAAAATAGGACATGCAGCAGCAGCAGTATCACCACGAATCAACAGGTTTAAAACGACAAGACCACCACATAAAATTGTCCTATGGTACACTAGCCTTGTGGATTAAAAACGTTGGTTCGTAGGAGTTCAATTGAAACGGGGAAACTGGATGAAAACGGGTGTTTAATTGTGAGTTCAATCTCTGGGCTAGGCAGTGCGTATCTAAACTCAGTGGAAACGGGGCAACTAGATTTAAACTGGGAAATAGGAACTAGTTCAGATATCTCTCGACATAGGCAGTGGAACGAGAACACTTAACACCAGCCGATTAAATATAATTTCAGTTCAGAATTTCCTCTGGGTTACCCAGATCGTATTTTCATGGTAAAATTTGGTAATTATTTATTTGTGTACGTGTGTATGCTCGCTTGGACGCTCGTACACGGCTTTAAATATCTAGTTATTTCATTTTCCTAACCCTATACACACACACACACGTATACATATATATATATATTTATATATAAATATATATATTGAACAAAAATTTAGAAAATTAAATTCTTCAGACACACTGGGTTGTATATTAATATTCTTTCGCTTTTATTATTATAAAAGTTCAATCTCTGGGATTGTGAGTTCAATCTCTGGGCTAGGCAGTGATTTGATGAAAATAACAACAAATATGAAGACAATTTTCCGAATATAAATACTGTATTGTAAATATTAAAAAGAATTAGTATTTCATCTTGAAATGTGCATGATTTCGTAATTTTAGAGCTTCTTCGTGTTTCAATTCCGTTATTTTTCTTCTAATTTCTACTCTTTTTTACCTTCTCCCTTTTAGCCCGTGTACTTTCCTTTTCTCTTTTCGTTTCTGGTTTCTTCATTCTTTCCTTCTTTGTTTTTTTCCTTCATAGGCCATCTTTTTCTTTTTATCATTTTCCCTTCATCTTCTTCGTTGATCCGCCTTTAGTTTGCTTTCTTTTTCACCATCTTCTACTTAACCCTTCCCTCTCACCACGAAACTCTTTCATCCGTGATAATGTTTTACGTAATACATTTCAGCGCTTCGTCCATTGTTACTTAGCCGTTCCTTTCGTGCATTCAGCACCATCACGTCAACCGATATGCCCACACTCGACAGCTACACTTTACAGCTACCTAGATTCAGCTCCATAAAATACAGAAGGCTTGAATTGCATATAAATCGATGAAAAAAAGTCTGAGAGGATCTTTCTTATTTTGATTTCCATCGCCTGCCAACCAGTCCAGTTAGAAGATTGCGTTATCAGAGATTTTCCTATTTTATTATCAATCACAAGTGAAACGAAACCTAATATAAGAGAAGGTGTTGTTAATTCCTTTTAGAAGCTACACTTTAGACTGTCTTTTGTTTACAGTTTGAACGTTTTTTACTGAAGATGTCTTCCGGCAAACATTCGTTCTAAGATATTTTTTCTCATGGTAGTAAAGAGGTTTTCTTTTTAATAAAATCAAATCCGAAATGACTATATAAACAGAAAACAAGCCTAAATTAAAGACCTAAATTAAAGACCTAAATTAGACGTGGACAGATTTGTTTTTCCTGGTCAATGGACGACATCCGCTAAATTGCATGCTCCACCGTGGCAATATTATCAAAACTGATTCGAAATTCTTTCTCTTCCTATCGATCGTCCTGAATTTTATCTATGGTTTTCTTGTGTCTGTCTATATTTCTGAAAAACATAACATCCGGACAACCTTCAAAAGCTGGACGACACTTCGCAGATACCTCTCCCGAGTAAGAACCCCCCCATGGAAGAGAATATGACTAAAGTCTATGTGTACGCCATCCCGTGCCAGCTACAGAAAGAAATATAAACGGGAGACCCCTTAAGGTAAGGCTTTAAGAACACCAAAAAGCTGTAACATGAGGGGAAGTGGAAAAATCAGGCGTGGCTGACCACATATGGAGAGAAAAGGGAGATCACCACCCTCTGTGGGATCAGGTTGAGATCATAGACAAAGAACATCATTGGAAAATTCGTAAACTTAAGGAATCAGTACATATGTTAGGCCACAAAAATCTCCTGAGCCGACCAAGCATAGAAATGAATTCAATATGGGAACCAATAATAAGGAGTACCAGAGAAAAGCAATAATAACAACGAAAATTGTAATATGAGCTCTGGTAAAAAAAACATGCAATGATAACAACAAAAATTGCAATGATAACAACAAAAATTGCAATGATAACAACAAAAATTGCAATATGAGCACTGGTTAAAATGGTTGCTGAAGACATTAGTCCCAGAAATTCATACACAGATATTCTCAAGGACACATGGAACAGTGGATAAAAGCGTTAGTTAGATCCAGTGACATGGCCCAAAGAGTCCAATACCTGGTTAAAACGGTGGACAACTTGGGGATGGGAATTAACAGGATAACTGATAAGTGACATCTATTAGACATGGCACATGGAACTAGAACAGTCTACCCGAACGAGCGAAATAAAGGGTTTAGTTCGACATTCCAACCACCTGAAGAAGGCCGAAACGTTGTGATAAATGTGGCAACAAAGATTTTCTTGTACATTTCTTGATCTGTGTCCCCCCCCCCTTGTCGAGGGTAAAATGCGAAGGTTTTGATGATGATAATGATGATGATTATGATGATGATGATGGGGTGGTGGTGGTGGTTTTGATGATGATAATGATGATGATTATGATGATGATGGGGTGGTGGTGGTGGTGGTTTTGATGATGAAATAATTATGTCGAGACAGAAAACGGATGAATTAGTTTCTTTATTGAGGTTTTTTAAAAAAATAATTGACTTATTGCATTTGCATTTATATTCATGATCAACCAGAGTAAAGAACTGAAGTATATCCTTTGCAGATTGTAAATGAATTATTCTGTAGAAAAAAGAAGAAAAAAAAGATTCTGGGATAGCGAAAGGAGATAACTCTCGTAAATACTTGAAATAAAGTCCTTTACGATTGATAACGAGGCTTTGTCAAGTATTAACTTTTCATCATGTAACATTTGTCGACCACGAAATGGTCGCTTGCGTACGCGCCTGAGTGTGTGTTTTATTACTTGACTATGGTAGCGTTTGACAAATGACTCGGAAATGATTTTCTTTTTTCTCAAATCTTGTTAAAGGTTCTGACCTTCTTGACAGCGAAATTAAACTAAAAATGTTTTACTCCAGATCAGTTTCTACAGCACTCTCACAATTCTTTCCCATATATAAACAGAAACTAATTTTATTTACTTTTCGAAATTCGCATTTCACTTTTATCATTCGTATTGTAATTAAGGACGCTCAGCTAACCTGGGGGTGCGAGTGGTGTAATAGATAACAGCACGGAATGAGAGATCGGAAGTCAGAGTTCGATTTCCGGTCGAGTCTGTTGCATTCACTTTCGCGCAGATATATCTGGGAAAAGTAATGAATCCAGCTATGGTTAAATATTAATGTAGGATTTCTTTTCTGGAAAAATGGATTATTTTTACAATCCTGTTATATACAGTACCTATAAACAATAATGGGTATGTCCCAATCCTCATACGTTGGATACTATTGTAAGTGGGGGTGATATGCTGTCTAAGTAGTCTACCACTAGCAGTGGTCTACCTATTTCACGCCGCTGGCGAGTATTGTATTCTGTTGATGTTATAAAGATTACCATTTCCAACCTCCGTTTTGAGTATTCCTTCTTCGGTTACAATAGATAGATAGATAGATAGATAGATATGAACACTAATGGGTATGTCCCAATCCTCATAAATACGTTGGACACTATTGTAAGGGGAGTTAATATGCTGTCTAAGTACTTCACTACTAACTGTGGTTTACCTACTTCACGCCGCTGGCGAGTATTGTATTTTGTTAATGTTTAAAAGATTATAATTTCATTTGCAACCTCCGTTTTGGTTATTCCACATTCAGTAATCTTTTCTAAGTTAGAACAAACCCCAAATATTTTTTGGCTTTAAATTCCTAAGCTAATATCCAATCAATACTAAAAAGGGTGAATTAGATTAATGAAAAAACAAAATTTCCAAGTGTGAATTTCGGTCCGATCCGACCCAGTTTAAAGCCTACTCGTATGTCAGAATTTTCACGTCTCCAGTGGCAAATGCAGTAAAGGGGCTGGGTGCTTCCTGTTTTACTCGATCTCCAGTTAAAACCCTGTTAATTCGCAGGTTCAAACCCAAACAATTCCAGGTACTAATTAACTATATTATTAGACGCTTTTCGTTTCTACCAAATCGAACTAGTAAAAGCTGAAATTCCAACGTATATCACCTGAAGAAAGTCTGAGCGAACAACGGTCGAAACGTCGTAAATCTGGCAATAAAGTTTAGGACAATAGTTCGAACAATGTAAATAGTAAAACCTGATACAGAGGTACTTCTGGTATGCTAGTAAAATCCAAATGACCTGACTTGACTTTCTCGGCTTTTAACATTAACTTTTACAAATAATTCCCATCCCAAACGATATCCGGTATAAATTAATTTACATGTAAAATCTGAAATTGTGAGGTGTGGCCAATTGAAAATGAGATGACTTTTATAAGAACAATGTTGAGAATAAAGACTTTAGCACATGTTGCATCTTTCCCATTTAGGCTATGATCTTTAGACAAACAGAGAAATATTATTTACATTATTCGGACTGGTGCCTTCATCTTTATTGCCATATTCACGAATATTCCGTCGTCGTACTCTCCGGCCTTCTTCGGGTGACATTACTTGGAATTTTGAACTGAACTCTTTATTTAGTCCCCGGGGGTAGATTGTTCTCATTCCATGTGCCATCCATTTTTTGGATATTGTTGTAGCATACATACGGACAATAATGGGTATGTCCCCATTCACATAAATACAGTAGTAAATACTGTATGTTGGTCTGCAGTTGGAGATTCGTCTCCAGCTGTGCTGGTCAAACTCTCTGCCTCCGGGCAGAGAGGATGCCCAGACAAGGCTATGTCGAAGGACAGAGTGTCGTCTCGGGAAACAGCTACCCGACCCCATTTTAGCCGAGCCTATAGGCTTGGATACCCCACATTAAATTCGGCCTTGTGCCACATCTAACCGCGTGGGGCGGTTTGGTAGATATCCTGCAGTTGGAGATTCATTGCTGATTTAACTTGATTCACTCTTAGCAGTTGACTACTTCTTCTACTCGCCGCTGGCGAATCTTATATGTGTTGTTCTTGTCCTAAGTATTATCGTTCATTACCAACCTTCGTGTGATTATTCTATTCAGTAACCTTCCCTAGGTTACAACAGATATCTCTGTTCCAGTTAATTCCTTGCTAACTCAACTCTCCAAGTTTTATATTCCCTCTGCAGGTATTGAACTCACAACTCTTTGGGTCAAGTCAATCAGACAACGCTTTTATCCACTGGGCCATCGACAGAGAAAAATTAGATTTACGCCAAAGCTGATTTTTAGACACCTGATTGAATGAGAGATCGGGTATCTTCAAAAGTTACTGTTGAATCATCATCAAAAATTATTTTTCTTTTGTGCTTGCCATTAAATAATTTGAAATAAAAATTGCTCGTTTAATTGTTGGAAAAAGAAAAGAAAAGGCTAGCGAAAGAAGCGTGGCCAGTTGGAGAAGAAAAATAAAATGACGAGGAAGAAAACAAAGATGATAATGCGATTCAATCGATAACTGATTAGAAGAACCCGGATAAGGATTTATTGGAAAGAGAGAAAAGAAAAAATTATGAAAGAAAAGATCAAAAATGATCGGCCGAAACAGGATTAATAAAAAAAATGAAGGATCTAGGGAATTCTAATAACATGATAAGGAGGAAGAGAATTAGGAGGGGGTATGAGTGGAGGAAGGTGGTGGGTTGAAGGAGGAGGAATAAGGTGGTGATAGAGGAGGAGGGGTAAATGAAGAAGGGGTGGCGGTGGGTGATGGTGAGGGTGGTAGTGGAGAAGAAGGGCGGTTGGAGGAGGAGGGCAGTGGAGGCGAAAAACAACTGCAAGGAGGTTTGAAAAGTCATCTTGACGAAGATACGTCTACTCTAATTCGGACCAACGATTTTTTCCCTCCTCAAACTCTCGCCATGTTCCAACAGCAAAACCCCGCGTCCCTCATTAATCTGACAGCTCAGCGCACTGACCATTTTCATCCTTTCCCGGCAGCTCAAGGTAAAGCTACGAGTGAATCTAGCCAGTAATGAGAGGAAACAGCTTTCGACTGGCGATCACAGGCGGCTTCAAGAGGATCGGCATATGAAAGGAAAAATTCGAGTGGACACTTGCTTTGTTCGCTATTTGGCCCGATCCGAGTTGTAGCGTTTAGAGGCTTTCTAACTCCGGTTATAAGAAAAAGCATTCCCATTACCTTTATTGGTCGCTGACTAGGTGCATGGAGAATTCTGGATTTGATGAGGGAAGAGAGTACAAGTTTAAAGTGTGTAATGTCGCTTATATTAGAAGACGCAAGATGATACTGACGATGGCAGCATCTTGTGACTTTGGCGCCAAATCAAAAGTAATTCAGAAAGAAGCCAGCTGAGAGTAGATTTTTGCTTAGATTATAATGTGTCATTTTGTCCGCCATTAATCTATCTATATACCTATCCATTTCCCCCTTCGCTTCTGTGT
Organism: Acanthosepion esculentum; assembly: GCA_964036315.1. Taxonomy (NCBI): domain Eukaryota; kingdom Metazoa; phylum Mollusca; class Cephalopoda; order Sepiida; family Sepiidae; genus Acanthosepion; species Acanthosepion esculentum. Next base: position 88,041,393 of record OZ038493.1, read on the forward strand.
CAATCTTTTACCTATCCCTTTCGTTCTGTATCCGAGCAGATATTTCATTCTTTCTTACTTGTAGTCTTATAGATTATTCATTTTCGTTCTTTTGACTTTTGTCTCTTTAAACCATGATGTGTGCATCCGGAATAGTGATGGGTGTGCATCAAAGACACACACACGTAAGTACGTGCGTGCGTACGGAGGCATATCTGTATCATTATCTCATTAACAAGCCATCTTACACAAACTGCCGTCTTTAATATCTTTGTGACGACATAAATGCTATGTACTTGTCTCATACTGTTCGTATCTTTATCGTATGCTGCTCATTACCAATCAGTGCATTCCACAGACGTTCTTTATTTTTGTTGATTTATATGTAGTATGGAATATATCTATCTAATCTCTTCCTTAACTTCCTCTACGGTCTCTTGAAGGATCTATCTATCTTATTCTGCTTTTATCTATCTATCTATCTATCTATCTATCTTATTCTGTTTTTATCTATCTATCTATCTATCTTATTCTGTTTTTATCTATCTATCTATCTATCTATCTATCTTACTGTGTTTTTATTTATCTATCTATCTTACCCTGTTTCTATCTATCTTACTCTGTTTCTATCTATCTTAATCTGTTTTTATCTATCTTACTGTTTCTATCCATCTATCTATCTATCTATCTTAATCTGTTTTTATCTATCTATCTTACTGTTTCTATCCATCTATCTATCTATCTATCTATCTTACTCTGTTTCTATCTATCAATCTTACTCTGTTTCTATCTATCTACCTATTTATCTATCTATGTTTCTATCTATCTATCTATCTATCTATCTTACTCTGTTCCTATCTATCTATCTTGCTATGTTTCTATCTATGTATCTATCTTATTCCGTTTTTATCTATCTATCTATCTTGCTATGTTTCTATCTATGTATCTATCTTATTCTGTTTTTATCTATCTATCTATCTATATATATATATATATATTACTCTGTTTTTATCTATCTATTTATCTATCTATCTTACTCTGTTACTATCTATCTTACTCTGTTTCTATCAATCTATCTATCTATCTTACTCTGTTCTTATCTTTCTATCTTACTCTGTTTCTATCTATCATACTGTTTTATCTATCTATCTTACTCTCTTTCTATCCATCAATCTTACTCTGTTTCTATCTATCTATCTTACCCTGTTACTATCTATCTATGTATCTTACTCTGTTTCTATCTATCAATCTTACACTGTTTCTATCTATCTATCTATCTTTCTCTGTTTCTATCTATTTTACTCTTCTTTTTCTTTCTTTTTTCTTCTTCTAGTCGCCTACATCTTCTTTGGTTTTATTGTTCCATGATTAAATAAACAATACACACACAACAACATAACCACATATTTTTAATTCAGTTATTTCCCATAATGCAATGTTTGGTGGGATTATCTTGTAACATACAGCAAATTTACCTGTTACTTTTGCCTCCATGAACCAAATTTCATTTAATTCATATTTTACATGGTTTACATCGTTTAATTTTTTTCACAAGTTCTTTATTGGACTCCGTTGCTTTATGTTGTTTCCTTGGTTCCTTTTTTCGGGTTGTCTTTCTTCACTTCTTCTTTTGCTTTTTTCATTTCTCCTTTCTAATCAGTATCATTCTATCCCTTTCTTTCTTTTCCCCTCGCTATTCTTGTCCTTTTCTACCTTCCCTCTCATTCCTTTCTTTCTTTTCCCCTTTCTATTATTGTCCTTTTCTTCCTTCCCTTTCAATCCTTTCTTTCTTTTCCCCTTTCTATTAGTGTCCTTTTCTTCCTTCCCGCTCATTCCTTTCTTTCTTTTCCCCTTTCTATTATTGTCCTTTTCTTCCTTCCCTTTCATTCCTTTCTGTCTTTTCCCCTTTCTATTATTGTCCTTTTCTTCCTTCCCTCTTATTCCTTTCTTTCTTTTCCCCTTTCTATTATTGTCCTTTTCTTCCTTCCCTCTCATTCCTTTCTTTCTTTTCCCCTTTCTATTATTGTCTTTTTCTTCCTTCCCTCTTATTCCTTTCTTTCTTTTCCCCTTTCTATTAGTGTCCTTTTCTTCCTTCCCTCTCATTCCTTTCTTTCTTTTCCCCTTTCTATTATTGTCCTTTACTTCCTTCCCTTTCATTCCTTTCTTTCTTTTCCCCTTTCTATTATTGTCCTTTACTTCCTTCCCTCTCATTCCTTTCTTTCTTTTCCCCTTTCTATTATTGTCCTTTTCTTCCTTCCCTCTTATTCCTTTCTTTCTTTTCCCCTTTCTATTATTGTCCTTTTCTTCCTTCCCTCTCATTCCTTTCTTTCTTTTCCCCTTTCTATTATTGTCCTTTTCTTCCTCCACTCTCATTCCTTTCCTTCTTTTGCCCTTTCTATTATTGTCCTTTTCTTCCTTCCCTTTCATTCCTTTCTTTCTTTTCCCCTTTCTATTAGTGTCCTTTTCTTCCTTCCCGCTCATTCCATTCTTTCTTTTCCCCTTTCTATTATTTTCCTTTTCTTCCTTCCCTCTTATTCCTTTCTATCTTTTCCCCTTTCTATTATTGTCCTTTTCTTCCTTCCCTCTTATTCCTTTCTTTCTTTTTCCCTTTCTATTATTGTCTTTTTCTTCCTTCCCTCTTATTCCTTTCTTTCTTTTCCCCTTTCTATTAGTGTCTTTTTCTTCCTTCCCTCTCATCCCTTTCTTTCTTTTCCCCTTTCTATTATTGTCCTTTTCTTCCTTCCCTCTCATTCCTTTCTTTCTTTTCCCCTTTCTATTATTGTCCTTTTCTTCCTTCCCTCTTATTACTTTCTTACTTTTCCCCTTTCTATTAGTGTCCTTTTCTTCCTCCACTCTCATTCCTTGCTTTCTTTTCCCCTTTCTATTATTGTCATTTTCTTCCTCCACTCTCATTCCTTTCCTTCTTTTCACCTTTCTATTATTGTCCTTTTCTTCCTTCCCTTTCATTCCTTTCTTTCTTTTCCCCTTTCTATTAGTGTCCTTTTCTTCCTTCCCTCTCATTCCTTTCTTTCTTTTCCCCTTTCTATTATTGTCCTTTTCTTCCTTCCCTCTTATTCCTTTCTTTCTTTTCCCCTTTCTATTATTGTCCTTTTCTTCCTTCCCTCTCAGTCCTTTCTTTCTTTTCTCCTTTCTATTATTGTCCTTTTCTTCCTTCCCTCTTATTACTTTCTTACTTTTCCCCTTTCTATTAGTGTCCTTTTCTTCCTCCACTCTCATTCCTTGCTTTCTTTTCCCCTTTCTATTATTGTCATTTTCTTCCTCCACTCTCATTCCTTTCCTTCTTTTCACCTTTCTATTATTGTCCTTTTCTTCCTTCCCTTTCATTCCTTTCTTTCTTTTCCCCTTTCTATTCTTGTCATTTTCTTCCTTCCCTCTCATTCCTTTCTTTCTTTTCCCCTTTCTATTATTGTCCTTTACTTCCTTCCCTCTCATTCCTTTCTTTCTTTTCCCCTTTCTATTAGTGTCCTTTTCTTCCTTCCCTCTTATTCCTTTCTTTCTTTTACCCTTTCTATTATTGTCCTATTCTTCCTTCCCTCTTATTCCTTTCTTTCTTTTCCCCTTTCTATTAGTGTCCTTTTCTTACTTCCCTCTTATTCCTTTCTTTCTTTTCCCCTTTCTATCATTGTCCTATTCATCCTTCCCTCTTATTCCTTTCTTTCTTTTCCCCTTTCTATTAGTATCCTTTTCTTCCTTCCCTCTTATTCCTTTCTTTCTTTTCCCCTTTCTATTAGTGTCCTTTCTTCCTTCCCTCTCATTCCTTTTTTTCTTTTCCCCTTTCTATTATTGTCCTTTTCTTCCTTCCCTCTTATTCCTTTCTTTCTTTTCCCCTTTCTATTATTGTCCTTTTCTTCCTTCCCTTTCATTCCTTTCTTTCTTTTCCCCTTTCTATTCTTGTCCTTTTCTTCCTTCCCTCTCATTCCTTTCTTTCTTTTCCCCTTTCTATTATTGTCCTTTACTTCCTTCCCTCTCATTCCTTTCTTTCTTTTCCCCTTTCTATTAGTGTCCTTTTCTTCCTTCCCTCTTATTCCTTTCTTTCTTTTCCCCTTTCTATTATTGTCCTATTCTTCCTTCCCTCTTATTCCTTTCTTTCTTTTCCCCTTTCTATTATTGTCCTTTTCTTCCTTCCCTCTTATTCCTTTCTTTCTTTTCCCCTTTCTATTAGTGTCCTTTTCTTACTTCCCTCTTATTCCTTTCTTTCTTTTCCCCTTTCTATCATTGTCCTATTCTTCCTTCCCTCTTATTCCTTTCTTTCTTTTCCCCTTTCTATTAGTGTCCTTTTCTTCCTTCCCTCTTATTCCTTTCTTTCTTTTCCCCTTTCTATTAGTGTCCTTTTCTTACTTCCCTCTTATTCCTTTCTTTCTTTTCCCCTTTCTATTATTGTCCTTTTCTTCCTTCCCTCTTATTCCTTTCTTTCTTTTCCCCTTTCTATTAGTGTCGTTTTCTTACTTCCCTCTTATTCCTTTCTTTCTTTTCCCCTTTCTATTATTGTCCTTTTCTTCCTTCCCTCTTATTCCTTTCTTTCTTTTCCCCTTTCTATTATTGTCCTTTTCTTCCTTCCCTCTCATTCCTTTCTTTCTTTTCCCCTTTCTATTATTGTCCTTTTCTTCCTCCACTCTCATTCCTTTCCTTCTTTTCACCTTTCTATTATTGTCCTTTTCTTCCTTCCCTTTCATTCCTTTCTTTCTTTTCCCCTTTCTATTAGTGTCCTTTTCTTCCTTCCCGCTCATTCCATTCTTTCTTTTCCCCTTTCTATTATTTTCCTTTTCTTCCTTCCCTCTTATTCCTTTCTTTCTTTTCCCCTTTCTATTATTGTCCTTTTCTTCCTTCCCTCTTATTCCTTTCTTTCTTTTCCCCTTTCTATTATTGTCTTTTTCTTCCTTCCCTCTTATTCCTTTCTTTCTTTTCCCCTTTCTATTAGTGTCTTTTTCTTCCTTCCCTCTCATTCCTTTCTTTCTTTTCCCCTTTCTATTATTGTCCTTTTCTTCCTTCCCTCTCATTCCTTTCTTTCTTTTCCCCTTTTTATTATTGTCGTTTTCTTCCTTCCCTCTTATTCCTTTCTTACTTTTCCACTTTCTATTAGTGTCCTTTTCTTCCTTCCCTCTCATTCCTTTCTTTCTTCTCCCCTTTCTATTAGTGTCATTTTCTTCCTTCCCTCTCATTCCTTTCTTTCTTTTCCGCTTTCTATTATTGTCCTTTTCTTCCTTCCCTCTTATTCCTTTCTTTCTTTTCCCCTTTCTATTATTGTCCTTTTCTTCCTTCCCTCTCATTCCTTTCTTTCTTTTCCCCTTTCTATTATTGTCATTTTCTTCCTCCACTCTCATTCCTTTCCTTCTTTTCACCTTTCTATTATTGTCCTTTTCTTCCTTCCCTTTCATTCCTTTCTTTCTTTTCCCCTTTCTATTAGTGTCCTTTTCTTCCTTCCCTCGCATTCCTTTCTTTCTTTTCCCCTTTCTATTATTGTCCTTTTCTTCCTTCCCTCTTATTCCTTTCTTTCTTTTCCCCTTTCTATTATTGTCCTTTTCTTCCTTCCCTCTCATTCCTTTCTTTCTTTTCCCCTTTCTATTATTGTCCTTTTCTTCCTCCACTCTCATTCCTTTCCTTCTTTTCACCTTTCTATTATTGTCCTTTCCTTCGTTCCCTTTCATTCCTTTCTTTCTTTTCCCCTTTCTATTCTTGTCCTTTTCTTCCTTCCCTCTCATTCCTTTCTTTCTTTTCCCCTTTCTATTATTGTCCTTTACTTCCTTCCCTCTCATTCCTTTCTTTCTTTTCCCCTTTCTATTAGTGTCCTTTTCTTCCTTCACTCTTATTCCTTTCTTTCTTTTCCCCTTTCTATTATTGTCCTATTCTTCCTTCCCTCTTATTCCTTTCTTTCTTTTCCCCTTTCTATTATTGTCCTTTTCTTCCTTCCCTCTTATTCCTTTCTTTCTTTTCCCCTTTCTATTAGTGTCCTTTTCTTACTTCCCTCTTATTCCTTTCTTTCTTTTCCCCTTTCTATCATTGTCCTATTCTTCCTTCCCTCTTATTCCTTTCTTTCTTTTCCCCTTTCTATTAGTGTCCTTTTCTTCCTTCCCTCTTATTCCTTTCTTTCTTTTCCCCTTTCTATTAGTGTCCTTTTCTTCCTTCCCTCTTATTCCTTTCTTTCTTTTCCCCTTTCTATTATTGTCCTTTTCTTCCTTCCCTCTTATTCCTTTCTTTCTTTTCCCCTTTCTATTAGTGTCCTTTCCTTACTTCCCACTTATTCCTTTCTTTATATTCCCCTTTCTATTATTGTCCTTTTCTTCCTTCCCTCTCATTCCTTTCTTTCTTTTCCCCTTTCTATTATTGTCCTTTTCTTCCTCCACTCTCATTCCTTTCCTTCTTTTCACCTTTCTATTATTGTCCTTTTCTTCCTTCCCTTTCATTCCTTTCTTTCTTTTCCCCTTTCTATTCTTGTCCTTTTCTTCCTTCCCTATCATTCCTTTCTTTCTTTTCCCCTTTCTATTATTGTCCTTTACTTCCTTCCCTCTCATTCCTTTCTTTCTTTTCCCCTTTCTATTAGTGTCTTTTTCTTCCTTCCCTCTTATTCCTTGCTTTCTTTTCCCCTTTCTATTATTGTCCTATTCTTCCTTCCCTCTTATTCCTTTCTTTCTTTTCCCCTTTCTATTATTGTCCTTTTCTTCCTTCCCTCTTATTCCTTTCTTTCTTTTCCCCTTTCTATTAGTGTCCTTTTCTTACTTCCCTCTTATTCCTTTCTTTCTTTTCCCCTTTCTATCATTGTCCTATTCTTCCTTCCCTCTTATTCCTTTCTTTCTTTTCCCCTTTCTATTAGTGTCCTTTTCTTACTTCCCTCTTATTCCTTTCTTTCTTTTCCCCTTTCTATTCTTGTCCTTTTCTTCCTTCCCTCTTATTCCTTTCTTTCTTTTCCCCTTTCTATTAGTGTCCTTTTCTTCCTTCCCTCTTATTACTTTCTTACTTTTCCCCTTTATATTAGTGTCCTTTTCTTCCTCCACTCTCATTCCTTGCTTTCTTTTCCCCTTTCTATTATTGTCATTTTCTTCCTCCACTCTCATTCCTTTCCTTCTTTTCACCTTTCTATTATTGTCCTTTTCTTCCTTCCCTTTCATTCCTTTCTTTCTTTTCCCCTTTCTATTAGTGTCCTTTTCTTCCTTCCCTCTCATTCCTTTCTTTCTTTTCCCCTTTCTATTATTGTCCTTTTCTTCCTTCCCTCTTATTCCTTTCTTTCTTTTCCCCTTTCTATTATTGTCCTTTTCTTCCTTCCCTCTCAGTCCTTTCTTTCTTTTCTCCTTTCTATTATTGTCCTTTTCTTCCTCCACTCTCATTCCTTTCCTTCTTTTCACCTTTCTATTATTGTCCTTTTCTTCCTTCCCTTTCATTCCTTTCTTTCTTTTCCCCTTTCTATTCTTGTCATTTTCTTCCTTCCCTCTCATTCCTTTCTTTCTTTTCCCCTTTCTATTATTGTCCTTTACTTCCTTCCCTCTCATTCCTTTCTTTCTTTTCCCCTTTCTATTAGTGTCCTTTTCTTCCTTCCCTCTTATTCCTTTCTTTCTTTTACCCTTTCTATTATTGTCCTATTCTTCCTTCCCTCTTATTCCTTTCTTTCTTTTCCCCTTTCTATTAGTGTCCTTTTCTTACTTCCCTCTTATTCCTTTCTTTCTTTTCCCCTTTCTATCATTGTCCTATTCATCCTTCCCTCTTATTCCTTTCTTTCTTTTCCCCTTTCTATTAGTATCCTTTTCTTCCTTCCCTCTTATTCCTTTCTTTCTTTTCCCCTTTCTATTAGTGTCCTTTCTTCCTTCCCTCTTATTCCTTTCTTTCTTTTCCCCTTTCTATTATTGTCCTTTTCTTCCTTCCCTCTTATTCCTTTCTTTCTTTTCCCCTTTCTATTATTGTCCTTTTCTTCCTTCCCTTTCATTCCTTTCTTTCTTTTCCCCTTTCTATTCTTGTCCTTTTCTTCCTTCCCTCTCATTCCTTTCTTTCTTTTCCCCTTTCTATTATTGTCCTTTACTTCCTTCCCTCTCATTCCTTTCTTTCTTTTCCCCTTTCTATTAGTGTCCTTTTCTTCCTTCCCTCTTATTCCTTTCTTTCTTTTCCCCTTTCTATTATTGTCCTATTCTTCCTTCCCTCTTATTCCTTTCTTTCTTTTCCCCTTTCTATTATTGTCCTTTTCTTCCTTCCCTCTTATTCCTTTCTTTCTTTTCCCCTTTCTATTAGTGTCCTTTTCTTACTTCCCTCTTATTCCTTTCTTTCTTTTCCCCTTTCTATCATTGTCCTATTCTTCCTTCCCTCTTATTCCTTTCTTTCTTTTCCCCTTTCTATTAGTGTCCTTTTCTTCCTTCCCTCTTATTCCTTTCTTTCTTTTCCCCTTTCTATTAGTGTCCTTTTCTTACTTCCCTCTTATTCCTTTCTTTCTTTTCCCCTTTCTATTATTGTCCTTTTCTTACTTCCCTCTTATTCCTTTCTTTCTTTTCCCCTTTCTATTATTGTCCTTTTCTTCCTTCCCTCTTATTCCTTTCTTTCTTTTCCCCTTTCTATTATTGTCCTTTTCTTCCTTCCCTCTCATTCCTTTCTTTCTTTTCCCCTTTCTATTATTGTCCTTTTCTTCCTCCACTCTCATTCCTTTCCTTCTTTTCACCTTTCTATTATTGTCCTTTTCTTCCTTCCCTTTCATTCCTTTCTTTCTTTTCCCCTTTCTATTAGTGTCCTTTTCTTCCTTCCCGCTCATTCCATTCTTTCTTTTCCCCTTTCTATTATTTTCCTTTTCTTCCTTCCCTCTTATTCCTTTCTTTCTTTTCCCCTTTCTATTATTGTCCTTTTCTTCCTTCCCTCTTATTCCTTTCTTTCTTTTCCCCTTTCTATTATTGTCTTTTTCTTCCTTCCCTCTTATTCCTTTCTTTCTTTTCCCCTTTCTATTAGTGTCTTTTTCTTCCTTCCCTCTCATTCCTTTCTTTCTTTTCCCCTTTCTATTATTGTCCTTTTCTTCCTTCCCTCTCATTCCTTTCTTTCTTTTCCCCTTTCTATTATTGTCGTTTTCTTCCTTCCCTCTTATTCCTTTCTTACTTTTCCACTTTCTATTAGTGTCCTTTTCTTCCTTCCCTCTCATTCCTTTCTTTCTTCTCCCCTTTCTATTAGTGTCATTTTCTTCCTTCCCTCTCATTCCTTTCTTTCTTTTCCGCTTTCTATTATTGTCCTTTTCTTCCTTCCCTCTTATTCCTTTCTTTCTTTTCCCCTTTCTATTATTGTCCTTTTCTTCCTTCCCTCTCATTCCTTTCTTTCTTTTCCCCTTTCTATTATTGTCATTTTCTTCCTCCACTCTCATTCCTTTCCTTCTTTTCACCTTTCTATTATTGTCCTTTTCTTCCTTCCCTTTCATTCCTTTCTTTCTTTTCCCCTTTCTATTATTGTCCTTTACTTCCTTCCCTCTCATTCCTTTCTTTCTTTTCCCCTTTCTATTAGTGTCCTTTTCTTCCTTCACTCTTATTCCTTTCTTTCTTTTCCCCTTTCTATTATTGTCCTATTCTTCCTTCCCTCTTATTCCTTTCTTTCTTTTCCCCTTTCTATTACTGTCCTTTTCTTCCTTCCCTCTTATTCCTTTCTTTCTTTTCCCCTTTCTATTAGTGTCCTTTTCTTACTTCCCTCTTATTCCTTTCTTTCTTTTCCCCTTTCTATCATTGTCCTATTCTTCCTTCCCTCTTATTCCTTTCTTTCTTTTCCCCTTTCTATTAGTGTCCTTTTCTTCCTTCCCTCTTATTCCTTTCTTTCTTTTCCCCTTTCTATTAGTGTCCTTTTCTTCCTTCCCTCTTATTCCTTTCTTTCTTTTCCCCTTTCTATTATTGTCTTTTTCTTCCTTCCCTCTTATTCCTTTCTTTCTTTTCCCCTTTCTATTAGTGTCCTTTCCTTACTTCCCACTTATTCCTTTCTTTATATTCCCCTTTCTATTATTGTCCTTTTCTTCCTTCCCTCTCATTCCTTTCTTTCTTTTCCCCTTTCTATTATTGTCCTTTTCTTCCTCCACTCTCATTCCTTTCCTTCTTTTCACCTTTCTATTATTGTCCTTTTCTTCCTTCCCTTTCATTCCTTTCTTTCTTTTCCCCTTTCTATTCTTGTCCTTTTCTTCCTTCCCTATCATTCCTTTCTTTCTTTTCCCCTTTCTATTATTGTCCTTTACTTCCTTCCCTCTCATTCCTTTCTTTCTTTTCCCCTTTCTATTAGTGTCTTTTTCTTCCTTCCCTCTTATTCCTTGCTTTCTTTTCCCCTTTCTATTATTGTCCTATTCTTCCTTCCCTCTTATTCCTTTCTTTCTTTTCCCCTTTCTATTATTGTCCTTTTCTTCCTTCCCTCTTATTCCTTTCTTTCTTTTCCCCTTTCTATTAGTGTCCTTTTCTTACTTCCCTCTTATTCCTTTCTTTCTTTTCCCCTTTCTATCATTGTCCTATTCTTCCTTCCCTCTTATTCCTTTCTTTCTTTTCCCCTTTCTATTAGTGTCCTATTCTTCCTTCCCTCTTATTCCTTTCTTTCTTTTCCCCTTTCTATTAGTGTCCTTTTCTTCCTTCCCTCTTATTCCTTTCTTTCTTTTCCCCTTTCTATCATTGTCCTATTCTTCCTTCCCTCTTATTCCTTTCTTTCTTTTCCCCTTTCTATTAGTGTCCTTTTCTTCCTTCCCTCTTATTCCTTTCTTTCTTTTCCCCTTTCTATTAGTGTCCTTTTCTTACTTCCCTCTTATTCCTTTCTTTCTTTTCCCCTTTCTATTCTTGTCCTTTTCTTCCTTCCCTCTTATTCCTTTCTTTCTTTTCCCCTTTCTATTAGTGTCCTTTTCTTCCTTCCCTCTTATTACTTTCTTACTTTTCCCCTTTATATTAGTGTCCTTTTCTTCCTCCACTCTCATTCCTTGCTTTCTTTTCCCCTTTCTATTATTGTCATTTTCTTCCTCCACTCTCATTCCTTTCCTTCTTTTCACCTTTCTATTATTGTCCTTTTCTTCCTTCCCTTTCATTCCTTTCTTTCTTTTCCCCTTTCTATTAGTGTCCTTTTCTTCCTTCCCTCTCATTCCTTTCTTTCTTTTCCCCTTTCTATTATTGTCCTTTTCTTCCTTCCCTCTTATTCCTTTCTTTCTTTTCCCCTTTCTATTATTGTCCTTTTCTTCCTTCCCTCTCAGTCCTTTCTTTCTTTTCTCCTTTCTATTATTGTCCTTTTCTTCCTCCACTCTCATTCCTTTCCTTCTTTTCACCTTTCTATTATTGTCCTTTTCTTCCTTCCCTTTCATTCCTTTCTTTCTTTTCCCCTTTCTATTCTTGTCATTTTCTTCCTTCCCTCTCATTCCTTTCTTTCTTTTCCCCTTTCTATTATTGTCCTTTACTTCCTTCCCTCTCATTCCTTTCTTTCTTTTCCCCTTTCTATTAGTGTCCTTTTCTTCCTTCCCTCTTATTCCTTTCTTTCTTTTACCCTTTCTATTATTGTCCTATTCTTCCTTCCCTCTTATTCCTTTCTTTCTTTTCCCCTTTCTATTAGTGTCCTTTTCTTACTTCCCTCTTATTCCTTTCTTTCTTTTCCCCTTTCTATCATTGTCCTATTCATCCTTCCCTCTTATTCCTTTCTTTCTTTTCCCCTTTCTATTAGTATCCTTTTCTTCCTTCCCTCTTATTCCTTTCTTTCTTTTCCCCTTTCTATTAGTGTCCTTTCTTCCTTCCCTCTTATTCCTTTCTTTCTTTTCCCCTTTCTATTATTGTCCTTTTCTTCCTTCCCTCTTATTCCTTTCTTTCTTTTCCCCTTTCTATTATTGTCCTTTTCTTCCTTCCCTTTCATTCCTTTCTTTCTTTTCCCCTTTCTATTCTTGTCCTTTTCTTCCTTCCCTCTCATTCCTTTCTTTCTTTTCCCCTTTCTATTATTGTCCTTTACTTCCTTCCCTCTCATTCCTTTCTTTCTTTTCCCCTTTCTATTAGTGTCCTTTTCTTCCTTCCCTCTTATTCCTTTCTTTCTTTTCCCCTTTCTATTATTGTCCTATTCTTCCTTCCCTCTTATTCCTTTCTTTCTTTTCCCCTTTCTATTATTGTCCTTTTCTTCCTTCCCTCTTATTCCTTTCTTTCTTTTCCCCTTTCTATTAGTGTCCTTTTCTTACTTCCCTCTTATTCCTTTCTTTCTTTTCCCCTTTCTATCATTGTCCTATTCTTCCTTCCCTCTTATTCCTTTCTTTCTTTTCCCCTTTCTATTAGTGTCCTTTTCTTCCTTCCCTCTTATTCCTTTCTTTCTTTTCCCCTTTCTATTAGTGTCCTTTTCTTACTTCCCTCTTATTCCTTTCTTTCTTTTCCCCTTTCTATTATTGTCCTTTTCTTACTTCCCTCTTATTCCTTTCTTTCTTTTCCCCTTTCTATTATTGTCCTTTTCTTCCTTCCCTCTTATTCCTTTCTTTCTTTTCCCCTTTCTATTATTGTCCTTTTCTTCCTTCCCTCTCATTCCTTTCTTTCTTTTCCCCTTTCTATTATTGTCCTTTTCTTCCTCCACTCTCATTCCTTTCCTTCTTTTCACCTTTCTATTATTGTCCTTTTCTTCCTTCCCTTTCATTCCTTTCTTTCTTTTCCCCTTTCTATTAGTGTCCTTTTCTTCCTTCCCGCTCATTCCATTCTTTCTTTTCCCCTTTCTATTATTTTCCTTTTCTTCCTTCCCTCTTATTCCTTTCTTTCTTTTCCCCTTTCTATTATTGTCCTTTTCTTCCTTCCCTCTTATTCCTTTCTTTCTTTTCCCCTTTCTATTATTGTCTTTTTCTTCCTTCCCTCTTATTCCTTTCTTTCTTTTCCCCTTTCTATTAGTGTCTTATTCTTCCTTCCCTCTCATTCCTTTCTTTCTTTTCCCCTTTCTATTATTGTCCTTTTCTTCCTTCCCTCTCATTCCTTTCTTTCTTTTCCCCTTTCTATTATTGTCGTTTTCTTCCTTCCCTCTTATTCCTTTCTTACTTTTCCACTTTCTATTAGTGTCCTTTTCTTCCTTCCCTCTCATTCCTTTCTTTCTTCTCCCCTTTCTATTAGTGTCATTTTCTTCCTTCCCTCTCATTCCTTTCTTTCTTTTCCGCTTTCTATTATTGTCCTTTTCTTCCTTCCCTCTTATTCCTTTCTTTCTTTTCCCCTTTCTATTATTGTCCTTTTCTTCCTTCCCTCTCATTCCTTTCTTTCTTTTCCCCTTTCTATTATTGTCATTTTCTTCCTCCACTCTCATTCCTTTCCTTCTTTTCCCCTTTCTATTATTGTCCTTTTCTTCCTTCCCTTTCATTCCTTTCTTTCTTTTCCCCTTTCTATTATTGTCCTTTTCTTCCTTCCCTCGCATTCCTTTCTTTCTTTTCCCCTTTCTATTATTGTCCTTTTCTTCCTTCCCTCTTATTCCTTTCTTTCTTTTCCCCTTTCTATTATTGTCCTTTTCTTCCTTCCCTCTCATTCCTTTCTTTCTTTTCCCCTTTCTATTATTGTCCTTTTCTTCCTCCACTCTCATTCCTTTCCTTCTTTTCACCTTTCTATTATTGTCCTTTCCTTCCTTCCCTTTCATTCCTTTCTTTCTTTTCCCCTTTCTATTCTTGTCCTTTTCTTCCTTCCCTCTCATTCCTTTCTTTCTTTTCCCCTTTCTATTATTGTCCTTTACTTCCTTCCCTCTCATTCCTTTCTTTCTTTTCCCCTTTCTATTAGTGTCCTTTTCTTCCTTCCCTCTTATTCCTTTCTTTCTTTTCCCCTTTCTATTATTGTCCTATTCTTCCTTCCCTCTTATTCCTTTCTTTCTTTTCCCCTTTCTATTATTGTCATTTTCTTCCTTCCCTCTTATTCCTTTCTTTCTTTTCCCCTTTCTATTAGTGTCCTTTTCTTACTTCCCTCTTATTCCTTTCTTTCTTTTCCCCTTTCTATCATTGTCCTATTCTTCCTTCCCTCTTATTCCTTTCTTTCTTTTCCCCTTTCTATTAGTGTCCTTTTCTTCCTTCCCTCTTATTCCTTTCTTTCTTTTCCCCTTTCTATTAGTGTCCTTTTCTTCCTTCCCTCTTATTCCTTTCTTTCTTTTCCCCTTTCTATTATTGTCCTTTTCTTCCTTCCCTCTTATTCCTTTCTTTCTTTTCCCCTTTCTATTAGTGTCCTTTCCTTACTTCCCACTTATTCCTTTCTTTATATTCCCCTTTCTATTATTGTCCTTTTCTTCCTTCCCTCTCATTCCTTTCTTTCTTTTCCCCTTTCTATTATTGTCCTTTTCTTCCTCCACTCTCATTCCTTTCCTTCTTTTCACCTTTCTATTATTGTCCTTTTCTTCCTTCCCTTTCATTCCTTTCTTTCTTTTCCCCTTTCTATTCTTGTCCTTTTCTTCCTTCCCTATCATTCCTTTCTTTCTTTTCCCCTTTCTATTATTGTCCTTTACTTCCTTCCCTCTCATTCCTTTCTTTCTTTTCCCCTTTCTATTAGTGTCTTTTTCTTCCTTCCCTCTTATTCCTTGCTTTCTTTTCCCCTTTCTATTATTGTCCTATTCTTCCTTCCCTCTTATTCCTTTCTTTCTTTTCCCCTTTCTATTATTGTCCTTTTCGTCCTTCCCTCTTATTCCTTTCTTTCTTTTCCCCTTTCTATTAGTGTCCTTTTCTTACTTCCCTCTTATTCCTTTCTTTCTTTTCCCCTTTCTATCATTGTCCTATTCTTCCTTCCCTCTTATTCCTTTCTTTCTTTTCCCCTTTCTATTAGTGTCCTATTCTTCCTTCCCTCTTATTCCTTTCTTTCTTTTCCCCTTTCTATTAGTGTCCTTTTCTTCCTTCCCTCTTATTCTTTTCTTTCTTTTCCCCTTTCTATCATTGTCCTATTCTTCCTTCCCTCTTATTCCTTTCTTTCTTTTCCCCTTTCTATTAGTGTCCTTTTCTTCCTTCCCTCTCATTCCTTTCTTTCTTTTCCCCTTTCTATTATTGTCCTTTTCTTCCTTCCCTCTCATTCCTTTCTTTCTTTTCCCCTTTCTATTATTGTCGTTTTCTTCCTTCCCTCTTATTCCTTTCTTACTTTTCCACTTTCTATTAGTGTCCTTTTCTTCCTTCCCTCTCATTCCTTTCTTTCTTCTCCCCTTTCTATTAGTGTCATTTTCTTCCTTCCCTCTCATTCCTTTCTTTCTTTTCCGCTTTCTATTATTGTCCTTTTCTTCCTTCCCTCTTATTCCTTTCTTTCTTTTCCCCTTTCTATTATTGTCCTTTTCTTCCTTCCCTCTCATTCCTTTCTTTCTTTTCCCCTTTCTATTATTGTCATTTTCTTCCTCCACTCTCATTCCTTTCCTTCTTTTCACCTTTCTATTATTGTCCTTTTCTTCCTTCCCTCTTATTCCTTTCTTTCTTTTCCCCTTTCTATTAGTGTCCTTTCCTTACTTCCCACTTATTCCTTTCTTTATATTCCCCTTTCTATTATTGTCCTTTTCTTCCTTCCCTCTCATTCCTTTCTTTCTTTTCCCCTTTCTATTATTGTCCTTTTCTTCCTCCACTCTCATTCCTTTCCTTCTTTTCACCTTTCTATTATTGTCCTTTTCTTCCTTCCCTTTCATTCCTTTCTTTCTTTTCCCCTTTCTATTCTTGTCCTTTTCTTCCTTCCCTATCATTCCTTTCTTTCTTTTCCCCTTTCTATTATTGTCCTTTACTTCCTTCCCTCTCATTCCTTTCTTTCTTTTCCCCTTTCTATTAGTGTCTTTTTCTTCCTTCCCTCTTATTCCTTGCTTTCTTTTCCCCTTTCTATTATTGTCCTATTCTTCCTTCCCTCTTATTCCTTTCTTTCTTTTCCCCTTTCTATTATTGTCCTTTTCTTCCTTCCCTCTTATTCCTTTCTTTCTTTTCCCCTTTCTATTAGTGTCCTTTTCTTACTTCCCTCTTATTCCTTTCTTTCTTTTCCCCTTTCTATCATTGTCCTATTCTTCCTTCCCTCTTATTCCTTTCTTTCTTTTCCCCTTTCTATTAGTGTCCTATTCTTCCTTCCCTCTTATTCCTTTCTTTCTTTTCCCCTTTCTATTAGTGTCCTTTTCTTCCTTCCCTCTTATTCCTTTCTTTCTTTTCCCCTTTCTATCATTGTCCTATTCTTCCTTCCCTCTTATTCCTTTCTTTCTTTTCCCCTTTCTATTAGTGTCCTTTTCTTCCTTCCCTCTCATTCCTTTCTTTCTTTTCCCCTTTCTATTATTGTCCTTTTCTTCCTTCCCTCTCATTCCTTTCTTTCTTTTCCCCTTTCTATTATTGTCGTTTTCTTCCTTCCCTCTTATTCCTTTCTTACTTTTCCACTTTCTATTAGTGTCCTTTTCTTCCTTCCCTCTCATTCCTTTCTTTCTTCTCCCCTTTCTATTAGTGTCATTTTCTTCCTTCCCTCTCATTCCTTTCTTTCTTTTCCGCTTTCTATTATTGTCCTTTTCTTCCTTCCCTCTTATTCCTTTCTTTCTTTTCCCCTTTCTATTATTGTCCTTTTCTTCCTTCCCTCTCATTCCTTTCTTTCTTTTCCCCTTTCTATTATTGTCATTTTCTTCCTCCACTCTCATTCCTTTCCTTCTTTTCACCTTTCTATTATTGTCCTTTTCTTCCTTCCCTTTCATTCCTTTCTTTCTTTTCCCCTTTCTATTATTGTCCTTTTCTTCCTTCCCTCGCATTCCTTTCTTTCTTTTCCCCTTTCTATTATTGTCCTTTTCTTCCTTCCCTCTTATTCCTTTCTTTCTTTTCCCCTTTCTATTATTGTCCTTTTCTTCCTTCCCTCTTATTCCTTTCTTTCTTTTCCCCTTTCTATTATTGTCCTTTTCTTCCTCCACTCTCATTCCTTTCCTTCTTTTCACCTTTCTATTATTGTCCTTTCCTTCCTTCCCTTTCATTCCTTTCTTTCTTTTCCCCTTTCTATTCTTGTCCTTTTCTTCCTTCCCTCTCATTCCTTTCTTTCTTTTCCCCTTTCTATTATTGTCCTTTACTTCCTTCCCTCTCATTCCTTTCTTTCTTTTCCCCTTTCTATTAGTGTCCTTTTCTTCCTTCCCTCTTATTCCTTTCTTTCTTTTCCCCTTTCTATTATTGTCCTATTCTTCCTTCCCTCTTATTCCTTTCTTTCTTTTCCCCTTTCTATTATTGTCCTTTTCTTCCTTCCCTCTTATTCCTTTCTTTCTTTTCCCCTTTCTATTAGTGTCCTTTTCTTACTTCCCTCTTATTCCTTTCTTTCTTTTCCCCTTTCTATCATTGTCCTATTCTTCCTTCCCTCTTATTCCTTTCTTTCTTTTCCCCTTTCTATTAGTGTCCTTTTCTTCCTTCCCTCTTATTCCTTTCTTTCTTTTCCCCTTTCTATTAGTGTCCTTTTCTTCCTTCCCTCTTATTCCTTTCTTTCTTTTCCCCTTTCTATTATTGTCCTTTTCTTCCTTCCCTCTTATTCCTTTCTTTCTTTTCCCCTTTCTATTAGTGTCCTTTCCTTACTTCCCACTTATTCCTTTCTTTATATTCCCCTTTCTATTATTGTCCTTTTCTTCCTTCCCTCTCATTCCTTTCTTTCTTTTCCCCTTTCTATTATTGTCCTTTTCTTCCTCCACTCTCATTCCTTTCCTTCTTTTCACCTTTCTATTATTGTCCTTTTCTTCCTTCCCTTTCATTCCTTTCTTTCTTTTCCCCTTTCTATTCTTGTCCTTTTCTTCCTTCCCTATCATTCCTTTCTTTCTTTTCCCCTTTCTATTATTGTCTTTTACTTCCTTCCCTCTCATTCCTTTCTTTCTTTTCCCCTTTCTATTAGTGTCTTTTTCTTCCTTCCCTCTTATTCCTTGCTTTCTTTTCCCCTTTCTATTATTGTCCTATTCTTCCTTCCCTCTTATTCCTTTCTTTCTTTTCCCCTTTCTATTATTGTCCTTTTCTTCCTTCCCTCTTATTCCTTTCTTTCTTTTCCCCTTTCTATTAGTGTCCTTTTCTTACTTCCCTCTTATTCCTTTCTTTCTTTTCCCCTTTCTATCATTGTCCTATTCTTCCTTCCCTCTTATTCCTTTCTTTCTTTTCCCCTTTCTATTAGTGTCCTATTCTTCCTTCCCTCTTATTCCTTTCTTTCTTTTCCCCTTTCTATTAGTGTCCTTTTCTTCCTTCCCTCTTATTCCTTTCTTTCTTTTCCCCTTTCTATCATTGTCCTATTCTTCCTTCCCTCTTATTCCTTTCTTTCTTTTCCCCTTTCTATTAGTGTCCTTTTCTTCCTTCCCTCTTATTCCTTTCTTTCTTTTCCCCTTTCTATTAGTGTCCTTTTCTTACTTCCCTCTTATTCCTTTCTTTCTTTTCCCCTTTCTATTCTTGTCCTTTTCTTCCTTCCCTCTTATTCCTTTCTTTCTTTTCCCCTTTCTATTAGTGTCCTTTTCTTCCTTCCCTCTTATTCCTTTCTTTCTTTTCCCCTTTCTATTAGTGTCCTTTTCTTACTTCCCTCTTATTCCTTTCTTTCTTTTCCCCTTTCTATTATTGTCCTTTTCTTCCTTCCCTCTTATTCCTTTCTTTCTTTTCCCCTTTCTATTATTGTCCTTTTCTTCCTTCCCTCTCATTCCTTTCTTTCTTTTCCCCTTTCTATTATTGTCCTTTTCTTCCTCCACTCTCATTCCTTTCCTTCTTTTCACCTTTCTATTATTGTCCTTTTCTTCCTTCCCTTTCATTCCTTTCTTCCTTTTCCCCTTTCTATTAGTGTCCTTTTCTTCCTTCCCGCTCATTCCATTCTTTCTTTTCCCCTTTCTATTATTTTCCTTTTCTTCCTTCCCTCTTATTCCTTTCTTTCTTTTCCCCTTTCTATTATTGTCCTTTTCTTCCTTCCCTCTTATTCCTTTCTTTCTTTTCCCCTTTCTATTATTGTCTTTTTCTTCCTTCCCTCTTATTCCTTTCTTTCTTTTCCCCTTTCTATTAGTGTCTTTTTCTTCCTTCCCTCTCATTCCTTTCTTTCTTTTCCCCTTTCTATTATTGTCCTTTTCTTCCTTCCCTCTCATTCCTTTCTTTCTTTTCCCCTTTCTATTATTGTCGTTTTCTTCCTTCCCTCTTATTCCTTTCTTACTTTTCCACTTTCTATTAGTGTCCTTTTCTTCCTTCCCTCTCATTCCTTTCTTTCTTCTCCCCTTTCTATTAGTGTCATTTTCTTCCTTCCCTCTCATTCCTTTCTTTCTTTTCCGCTTTCTATTATTGTCCTTTTCTTCCTTCCCTCTTATTCCTTTCTTTCTTTTCCCCTTTCTATTATTGTCCTTTTCTTCCTTCCCTCTCATTCCTTTCTTTCTTTTCCCCTTTCTATTATTGTCATTTTCTTCCTCCACTCTCATTCCTTTCCTTCATTTCACCTTTCTATTATTGTCCTTTTCTTCCTTCCCTTTCATTCCTTTCTTTCTTTTCCCCTTTCTATTATTGTCCTTTTCTTCCTCCACTCTCATTCCTTTCCTTCTTTTCACCTTTCTATTATTGTCCTTTCCTTCCTTCCCTTTCATTCCTTTCTTTCTTTTCCCCTTTCTATTCTTGTCCTTTTCTTCCTTCCCTCTCATTCCTTTCTTTCTTTTCCCCTTTCTATTATTGTCCTTTACTTCCTTCCCTCTCATTCCTTTCTTTCTTTTCCCCTTTCTATTAGTGTCCTTTTCTTCCTTCCCTCTTATTCCTTTCTTTCTTTTCCCCTTTCTATTATTGTCCTATTCTTCCTTCCCTCTTATTCCTTTCTTTCTTTTCCCCTTTCTATTATTGTCCTTTTCTTCCTTCCCTCTTATTCCTTTCTTTCTTTTCCCCTTTCTATTAGTGTCCTTTTCTTACTTCCCTCTTATTCCTTTCTTTCTTTTCCCCTTTCTATCATTGTCCTATTCTTCCTTCCCTCTTATTCCTTTCTTTCTTTTCCCCTTTCTATTAGTGTCCTTTTCTTCCTTCCCTCTTATTCCTTTCTTTCTTTTCCCCTTTCTATTAGTGTCCTTTTCTTCCTTCCCTCTTATTCCTTTCTTTCTTTTCCCCTTTCTATTATTGTCCTTTTCTTCCTTCCCTCTTATTCCTTTCTTTCTTTTCCCCTTTCTATTAGTGTCCTTTTCTTCCTTCCCTCTTATTCCTTTCTTTCTTTTCCCCTTTCTATTAGTGTCCTTTTCTTCCTTCCCTCTTATTCCTTTCTTTCTTTTCCCCTTTCTATTATTGTCCTTTTCTTCCTTCCCTCTTATTCCTTTCTTTCTTTTCCCCTTTCTATTATTGTCCTTTTCTTACTTCCCTCTTATTCCTTTCTTTCTTTTCCCCTTTCTATTAGTGTCCTTTTCTTCCTTCCCTCTTATTCCTTTCTTTATATTCCCCTTTCTATTATTGTCCTTTTCTTCCTTCCCTCTCATTCCTTTCTTTCTTTTCCCCTTTCTATTATTGTCCTTTTCTTCCTCCACTCTCATTCCTTTCCTTCTTTTCACCTTTCTATTATTGTCCTTTTCTTCCTTCCCTTTCATTCCTTTCTTTCTTTTCCCCTTTCTATTCTTGTCCTTTTCTTCCTTCCCTATCATTCCTTTCTTTCTTTTCCCCTTTCTATTATTGTCCTTTACTTCCTTCCCTCTCATTCCTTTCTTTCTTTTCCCCTTTCTATTAGTGTCTTTTTCTTCCTTCCCTCTTATTCCTTGCTTTCTTTTCCCCTTTCTATTATTGTCCTATTCTTCCTTCCCTCTTATTCCTTTCTTTCTTTTCCCCTTTCTATTATTGTCCTTTTCTTCCTTCCCTCTTATTCCTTTCTTTCTTTTCCCCTTTCTATTAGTGTCCTTTTCTTACTTCCCTCTTATTCCTTTCTTTCTTTTCCCCTTTCTATCATTGTCCTATTCTTCCTTCCCTCTTATTCCTTTCTTTCTTTTCCCCTTTCTATTAGTGTCCTATTCTTCCTTCCCTCTTATTCCTTTCTTTCTTTTCCCCTTTCTATTAGTGTCCTTTTCTTCCTTCCCTCTTATTCCTTTCTTTCTTTTCCCCTTTCTATCATTGTCCTATTCTTCCTTCCCTCTTATTCCTTTCTTTCTTTTCCCCTTTCTATTAGTGTCCTTTTCTTCCTTCCCTCTTATTCCTTTCTTTCTTTTCCCCTTTCTATTAGTGTCCTTTTCTTACTTCCCTCTTATTCCTTTCTTTCTTTTCCCCTTTCTATTCTTGTCCTTTTCTTCCTTCCCTCTTATTCCTTTCTTTCTTTTCCCCTTTCTATTAGTGTCCTTTTCTTACTTCCCTCTTATTCCTTTCTTTCTTTTCCCCTTTCTATTATTGTCCTTTTCTTCCTTCCCTCTTATTCCTTTCTTTCTTTTCCCCTTTCTATTATTGTCCTTTTCTTCCTTCCCTCTCATTCCTTTCTTTCTTTTCCCCTTTCTATTATTGTCCTTTTCTTCCTCCACTCTCATTCCTTTCCTTCCTTTCACCTTTCTATTATTGTCCTTTTCTTCCTTCCCTTTCATTCCTTTCTTTCTTTTCCCCTTTCTATTAGTGTCCTTTTCTTCCTTCCCGCTCATTCAATTCTTTCTTTTCTCCTTTCTATTATTTTCCTTTTCTTCCTTCCCTCTTATTCCTTTCTTTCTTTTCCCCTTTCTATTATTGTCCTTTTCTTCCTTCCCTCTTATTCCTTTCTTTCTTTTCCCCTTTCTATTATTGTCTTTTTCTTCCTTCCCTCTTATTCCTTTCTTTCTTTTCCCCTTTCTATCATTGTCCTATTCTTCCTTCCCTCTTATTCCTTTCTTTCTTTTCCCCTTTCTATTAGTGTCCTATTCTTCCTTCCCTCTTATTCCTTTCTTTCTTTTCCCCTTTCTATTAGTGTCCTTTTCTTCCTTCCCTCTTATTCCTTTCTTTCTTTTCCCCTTTCTATCATTGTCCTATTCTTCCTTCCCTCTTATTCCTTTCTTTCTTTTCCCCTTCCTATTAGTGTCCTTTTCTTCCTTCCCTCTTATTCCTTTCTTTCTTTTCCCCTTTCTATTAGTGTCCTTTTCTTACTTCCCTCTTATTCCTTTCTTTCTTTTCCCCTTTCTATTATTGTCCTTTTCTTCCTTCCCTCTTATTCCTTTCTTTCTTTTCCCCTTTCTATTAGTGTCCTTTTCTTACTTCCCTCTTATTCCTTTCTTTCTTTTCCCCTTTCTATTATTGTCCTATTCTTCCTTCCCTCTTATTCCTTTCTTTCTTTTCCCCTTTCTATTATTGTCCTTTTCTTCCTTCCCTCTTATTCCTTTCTTTCTTTTCCCCTTTCTATTAGTGTCCTTTTCTTCCTTCCCTCTCATTCCTTTCCTTCTTTTCACCTTTCTATTATTGTCCTTTTCTTCCTTCCCTTTCATTCCTTTCTTTCTTTTCCCCTTTCTATTAGTGTCCTTTTCTTCCTTCCCGCTCATTCAATTCTTTCTTTTCCCCTTTCTATTATTTTCCTTTTCTTCCTTCCCTCTTATTCCTTTCTTTCTTTTCCCCTTTCTATTATTGTCCTTTTCTTCCTTCCCTCTTATTCCTTTCTTTCTTTTCCCCTTTCTATTATTGTCTTTTTCTTCCTTCCCTCTTATTCCTTTCTTTCTTTTCCCCTTTCTATTAGTGTCTTTTTCTTCCTTCCCTCTCATTCCTTTCTTTCTTTTCCCCTTTCTATTATTGTCCTTTACTTCCTTCCCTCTCATTCCTTTCTTTCTTTTCCCCTTTCTATTAGTGTCCTTTTCTTCCTTCCCTCTTATTCCTTTCTTTCTTTTCCCCTTTCTATTAGAGTCCTTTTCTTACTTCCCTCTTATTCCTTTTTTCTTTTCCCCTTTCTATTATTGTCCTTTTCTTCCTTCCCTCTTATTCCTTTCTTTCTTTTCCCCTTTCTATTAGTGTCCTTTTCTTACTTCCCTCTTATTCCTTTCTTTCTTTTCCCCTTTCTATTATTGTCCTATTCTTCCTTCCCTCTTATTCCTTTCTTTCTTTTACCCTTTCTATTATTGTCCTTTTCTTCCTTCCCTCTTATTCCTTTCTTTCTTTTCCCCTTTCTATTAGTGTCCTTTTCTTCCTTCCCTCTCATTCCTTTCCTTCTTTTCACCTTTCTATTATTGTCCTTTTCTTCCTTCCCTTTCATTCCTTTCTTTCTTTTCCCCTTTCTATTAGTGTCCTTTTCTTCCTTCCCGCTCATTCAATTCTTTCTTTTCCCCTTTCTATTATTTTCCTTTTCTTCCTTCCCTCTTATTCCTTTCTTTCTTTTCCCCTTTCTATTATTGTCCTTTTCTTCCTTCCCTCTTATTCCTTTCTTTCTTTTCCCCTTTCTATTATTGTCTTTTTCTTCCTTCCCTCTTATTCCTTTCTTTCTTTTCCCCTTTCTATTAGTGTCTTTTTCTTCCTTCCCTCTCATTCCTTTCTTTCTTTTCCCCTTTCTATTATTGTCCTTTTCTTCCTCCACTCTCATTCCTTTCCTTCTTTTCACCTTTCTATTATTGTCCTTTCCTTCCTTCCCTTTCATTCCTTTCTTTTTTTCCCCTTTCTATTCTTGTCCTTTTCTTCCTTCCCTCTCATTCCTTTCTTTCTTTTCCCCTTTCTATTATTGTCCTTTACTTCCTTCCCTCTCATTCCTTTCTTTCTTTTCCCCTTTCTATTAGTGTCCTTTTCTTCCTTCCCTCTTATTCCTTTCTTTCTTTTCCCCTTTCTATTATTGTCCTATTCTTCCTTCCCTCTTATTCCTTTCTTTCTTTTCCCCTTTCTATTATTGTCCTTTTCTTCCTTCCCTCTTATTCCTTTCTTTCTTTTCCCCTTTCTATTAGTGTCCTTTTCTTACTTCCCTCTTATTCCTTTCTTTCTTTCCCCCTTTCTATCATTGTCCTATTCTTCCTTCCCTCTTATTCCTTTCTTTCTTTTCCCCTTTCTATTAGTGTCCTATTCTTCCTTCACTCTTATTCCTTTCTTTCTTTTCCCCTTTCTATTAGTGTCCTTTTCTTCCTTCCCTCTTATTCCTTTCTTTCTTTTCCCCTTTCTATTAGTGTCCTTTTCTTCCTTCCCTCTTATTCCTTTCTTTCTTTTCCCCTTTCTATTATTGTCCTTTTCTTCCTTCCCTCTTATTCCTTTCTTTCTTTTCCCCTTTCTATTAGTGTCCTTTTCTTCCTTCCCTTTTATTCCTTTCTTTCTTTTCCTCTTTCTATTAGTGTCCTTTTCTTCCTTCCCTCTTATTCCTTTCTTTCTTTTCCCCTTTCTATTATTGTCTTTTTCTTCCTTCCCTCTTATTCCTTTCTTTCTTTTCCCCTTTCTATTAGTGTCCTTTTCTTACTTCCCTCTTATTCCTTTCTTTCTTTTCCCCTTTCTATCATTGTCCTATTCTTCCTTCCCTCTTATTCCTTTCTTTCTTTTCCCCTTTCTATTATTGTCCTTTTCTTCCTTCCCTCTTATTCCTTTCTTTCTTTTCCCCTTTCTATTAGTGTCCTTTTCTTCCTTCCCTCTTATTCCTTTCTTTCTTTTCCCCTTTCTATTATTGTCCTTTTCTTCCTTCCCTCTTATTCCTTTCTTTCTTTTCCCCTTTCTATAAGTGTCCTTTTCTTCCTTCCCTCTTATTCCTTTCTTTCTTTTCCCCCTTTCTATCATTGTCCTATTCTTCCTTCCCTTTCATTCCTTTCTTTCTTTTCCCCTTTCTATTAGTGTCCTTTTCTTCCTTCCCTCTTATTCCTTTCTTTCCTTTCCCCTTTCTATTATTGTCCTTTTCTTCCTTCCCTCTTATTCCTTTCTTTCTTTTACCCTTTCTATTCTTGTCCTTTTCTTCCTTCCCTCTCATTCCTTTCTTTCTTTTCCCATTTCTATTATTGTCCTTTTCTACCTCCACTCTCATTCCTTTCCTTCTTTTCACCTTTCTATTATTGTCCTTTTCTTCCTTCCCTTTCATTCCTTTCTTTCTTTTCCCCTTTCTATTCTTGTCCTTTTCTTCCTTCCCTCTCATTCCTTTCTTTCTTTTCCCCTTTCTATTATTGTCCTTTTCTTCCTTCCCTCTTATTCCTTTCTTTCTTTTCCCCTTTCTATTCTTGTCCTTTTCTTCCTCCCCTCTCATTCCTTTCTTTCTTTTCCACTTTCTATTATTGTCCTTTTCTTCCTCTCCTCTCATTCCTTTCTTTCTTTTCACCTTTCTATTATTGTCCTATTCTTCCTTCCCTTTCATTCCTTTCTTTCTTTTCCCTTTCTATTATTGTCCTTTTCTTCCTTCCCTTTCATTCCTTTCTTTCTTTTCCCCTTTCTATTATTGTCCTTTTCTTCCTCTCCTCTCATTCCTTTCTTTCTTTTCACCTTTCTATTATTGTCCTATTCTTCCTTCACTCTTATTCCTTTCTTTCTTTCCCCCTTTCTATTATTGTCCTTTTCTTCCTTCCCTCTTATTCCTTTCTTTCTTTTCCCCTTTCTATTATTGTCCTTTTCTTCCTCCACTCTCATTCCTTTCTTTCTTTTCCACTTTCTATTATTGTCCTTTTCTTCCTTCCCTCTTATTCCTTTCTTTCTTTTCCCATTTCTATTATTGTCCTTTTCTACCTCCACTCTCATTCCTTTCCTTCTTTTCACCTTTCTATTATTGTCCTTTTCTTCCTTCGCTATTATTCTTTTCTTTCTTTTACCCTTTCTATTAGTGTCCTTATCTTCCTTCCCTCTCATTCCTTTCTTTCTTTTCCCCTTTCTATTATTGTCCTTTTCTTCCTTCCCTCTTATTCCTTTCTTTCTTTTCCCCTTTCTATTCTTGTCCTTTTCTTCCTCCCCTCTCATTCCTTTCTTTCTTTTCCACTTTCTATTATTGTCCTTTTCTTCCTCTCCTCTCATTCCTTTCTTTCTTTTCACCTTTCTATTATTGTCCTATTCTTCCTTCCCTTTCATTCCTTTCTTTCTTTTCCCTTTCTATTATTGTCCTTTTCTTCCTTCCCTTTCATTCCTTTCTTTCTTTTCCCCTTTCTATTATTGTCCTTTTCTTCCTCTCCTCTCATTCCTTTCTTTCTTTTCACCTTTCTATTATTGTCCTATTCTTCCTTCACTCTTATTCCTTTCTTTCTTTCCCCCTTTCTATTATTGTCCTTTTCTTCCTTCCCTCTTATTCCTTTCTTTCTTTTCCCCTTTCTATTATTGTCCTTTTCTTCCTCCACTCTCATTCCTTTCCTTCTTTTCACCTTTCTATTATTGTCCTTTTCTTCCTTCCCTTTCATTCCTTTCTTTCTTTTCCCCTTTCTATTCTTGTCCTATTCTTCCTTCCCTCTTATTCCTTTCTTTCTTTTCCCCTTTCTATTATTGTCCTTTTCTTCCTTCCCTCTTTTTCTTTTCTTTCTTTTCCCCTTTCTATTAGTGTCCTTTTCTTACTTCCCTCTTATTCCTTTCTTTCTTTTCCCCTTTCTATTATTGTCCTTTTCTTCCTTCCCTCTTATTCCTTTCTTTCTTTTCCCCTTTCTATTAGTGTCCTTTTCTTCCTTCCCTCTTATTCCTTTCTTTCTTTTCCCCTTTCTATTATTGTCCTTTTCTTCCTTCCCTCTCATTCCTTTATTTCTTTTCCCCTTTCTATTATTGTCCTTTTCTTCCTCCACTCTCATTCCTTTCCTTCTTTTCACCTTTCTATTATTGTCCTTTTCTTCCTTCCCTTTTATTCCTTTCTTTCTTTTCCCCTTTCTATTCTTGTCCTTTTCTTCCTTCACTCTCATTCCTTTCTTTCTTTTCCCCTTTCTATTATTGTCCTTTACTTCCTTCCCTCTCATTCCTTTCTTTCTTTTCCCCTTTCTATTAGTGTCCTTTTCTTCCTTCCCTCTTATTCCTTTCTTTCTTTTCCCCTTTCTATTATTGTCCTTTTCTTCCTTCCCTCTTATTCCTTTCTTTCTTTTCCCCTTTCTATTATTGTCTTTTTCTTCCTTCCCTCTTATTCCTTTCTTTCTTTTCCCCTTTCTATTAGTGTCTTTTTCTTCCTTCCCTCTCATTCCTTTCTTTCTTTTCCCCTTTCTATTATTGTCCTTTACTTCCTTCCCACTCATTCCTTTCTTTCTTTTCCCCTTTCTATTAGTGTCCTTTTCTTCCTTCCCTCTTATTCCTTTCTTTCTTTTCCCCTTTCTATTAGAGTCCTTTTCTTACTTCCCTCTTATTCCTTTCTTTCTTTTCCCCTTTCTATTATTGTCCTTTTCTTCCTTCCCTCTTATTCCTTTCTTTCTTTTCCCCTTTCTATTAGTGTCCTTTTCTTACTTCCCTCTTATTCCTTTCTTTCTTTTCCCCTTTCTATTATTGTCCTATTCTTCCTTCCCTCTTATTCCTTTCTTTCTTTTACCCTTTCTATTATTGTCCTTTTCTTCCTTCCCTCTTATTCCTTTCTTTCTTTTCCCCTTTCTATTAGTGTCCTTTTCTTCCTTCCCTCTCATTCCTTTCCTTCTTTTCACCTTTCTATTATTGTCCTTTTCTTCCTTCCCTTTCATTCCTTTCTTTCTTTTCCCCTTTCTATTAGTGTCCTTTTCTTCCTTCCCGCTCATTCAATTCTTTCTTTTCCCCTTTCTATTATTTTCCTTTTCTTCCTTCCCTCTTATTCCTTTCTTTCTTTTCCCCTTTCTATTATTGTCCTTTTCTTCCTTCCCTCTTATTCCTTTCTTTCTTTTCCCCTTTCTATTATTGTCTTTTTCTTCCTTCCCTCTTATTCCTTTCTTTCTTTTCCCCTTTCTATTAGTGTCTTTTTCTTCCTTCCCTCTCATTCCTTTCTTTCTTTTCCCCTTTCTATTATTGTCCTTTTCTTCCTCCACTCTCATTCCTTTCCTTCTTTTCACCTTTCTATTATTGTCCTTTCCTTCCTTCCCTTTCATTCCTTTCTTTTTTTCCCCTTTCTATTCTTGTCCTTTTCTTCCTTCCCTCTCATTCCTTTCTTTCTTTTCCCCTTTCTATTATTGTCCTTTACTTCCTTCCCTCTCATTCCTTTCTTTCTTTTCCCCTTTCTATTAGTGTCCTTTTCTTCCTTCCCTCTTATTCCTTTCTTTCTTTTCCCCTTTCTATTATTGTCCTATTCTTCCTTCCCTCTTATTCCTTTCTTTCTTTTCCCCTTTCTATTATTGTCCTTTTCTTCCTTCCCTCTTATTCCTTTCTTTCTTTTCCCCTTTCTATTAGTGTCCTTTTCTTACTTCCCTCTTATTCCTTTCTTTCTTTCCCCCTTTCTATCATTGTCCTATTCTTCCTTCCCTCTTATTCCTTTCTTTCTTTTCCCCTTTCTATTAGTGTCCTATTCTTCCTTCACTCTTATTCCTTTCTTTCTTTTCCCCTTTCTATTTGTGTCCTTTTCTTCCTTCCCTCTTATTCCTTTCTTTCTTTTCCCCTTTCTATTAGTGTCCTTTTCTTCCTTCCCTCTTATTCCTTTCTTTCTTTTCCCCTTTCTATTATTGTCCTTTTCTTCCTTCCGTCTTATTCCTTTCTTTCTTTTCCCCTTTCTATTAGTGTCCTTTTCTTCCTTCCCTTTTATTCCTTTCTTTCTTTTCCTCTTTCTATTAGTGTCCTTTTCTTCCTTCCCTCTTATTCCTTTCTTTCTTTTCCCCTTTCTATTATTGTCTTTTTCTTCCTTCCCTCTTATTCCTTTCTTTCTTTTCCCCTTTCTATTAGTGTCCTTTTCTTACTTCCCTCTTATTCCTTTCTTTCTTTTCCCCTTTCTATCATTGTCCTATTCTTCCTTCCCTCTTATTCCTTTCTTTCTTTTCCCCTTTCTATTATTGTCCTTTTCTTCCTTCCCTCTTATTCCTTTCTTTCTTTTCCCCTTTCTATTAGTGTCCTTTTCTTCCTTCCCTCTTATTCCTTTCTTTCTTTTCCCCTTTCTATTATTGTCCTTTTCTTCCTTCCCTCTTATTCCTTTCTTTCTTTTCCCCTTTCTATAAGTGTCCTTTTCTTCCTTCCCTCTTATTCCTTTCTTTCTTTTCCCCCTTTCTATCATTGTCCTATTCTTCCTTCCCTTTCATTCCTTTCTTTCTTTTCCCCTTTCTATTAGTGTCCTTTTCTTCCTTCCCTCTTATTCCTTTCTTTCCTTTCCCCTTTCTATTATTGTCCTTTTCTTCCTTCCCTCTTATTCCTTTCTTTCTTTTACCCTTTCTATTCTTGTCCTTTTCTTCCTTCCCTCTCATTCCTTTCTTTCTTTTCCCATTTCTATTATTGTCCTTTTCTACCTCCACTCTCATTCCTTTCCTTCTTTTCACCTTTCTATTATTGTCCTTTTCTTCCTTCCCTTTCATTCCTTTCTTTCTTTTCCCCTTTCTATTCTTGTCCTTTTCTTCCTTCCCTCTCATTCCTTTCTTTCTTTTCCCCTTTCTATTATTGTCCTTTTCTTCCTTCCCTCTTATTCCTTTCTTTCTTTTCCCCTTTCTATTCTTGTCCTTTTCTTCCTTCCCTATTATTCTTTTCTTTCTTTTCCCCTTTCTATTAGTGTCCTTATCTTCCTTCCCTCTCATTCCTTTCTTTCTTTTCCCCTTTCTATTATTGTCCTTTTCTTCCTTCCCTCTTATTCCTTTCTTTCTTTTCCCCTTTCTATTCTTGTCCTTTTCTTCCTCCCCTCTCATTCCTTTCTTTCTTTTCCACTTTCTATTATTGTCCTTTTCTTCCTCTCCTCTCATTCCTTTCTTTCTTTTCACCTTTCTATTATTGTCCTATTCTTCCTTCCCTTTCATTCCTTTCTTTCTTTTCCCTTTCTATTATTGTCCTTTTCTTCCTTCCCTTTCATTCCTTTCTTTCTTTTCCCCTTTCTATTATTGTCCTTTTCTTCCTCTCCTCTCATTCCTTTCTTTCTTTTCACCTTTCTATTATTGTCCTATTCTTCCTTCACTCTTATTCCTTTCTTTCTTTCCCCCTTTCTATTATTGTCCTTTTCTTCCTTCCCTCTTATTCCTTTCTTTCTTTTCCCCTTTCTATTATTGTCCTTTTCTTCCTCCACTCTCATTCCTTTCCTTCTTTTCACCTTTCTATTATTGTCCTTTTCTTCCTTCCCTTTCATTCCTTTCTTTCTTTTCCCCTTTCTATTCTTGTCCTATTCTTCCTTCCCTCTTATTCCTTTCTTTCTTTTCCCCTTTCTATTATTGTCCTTTTCTTCCTTCCCTCTTTTTCTTTTCTTTCTTTTCCCCTTTCTATTAGTGTCCTTTTCTTACTTCCCTCTTATTCCTTTCTTTCTTTTCCCCTTTCTATTATTGTCCTTTTCTTCCTTCCCTCTTATTCCTTTCTTTCTTTTCCCCTTTCTATTAGTGTCCTTTTCTTCCTTCCCTCTTATTCCTTTCTTTCTTTTCCCCTTTCTATTATTGTCCTTTTCTTCCTTCCCTCTCATTCCTTTATTTCTTTTCCCCTTTCTATTATTGTCCTTTTCTTCCTCCACTCTCATTCCTTTCCTTCTTTTCACCTTTCTATTATTGTCCTTTTCTTCCTTCCCTTTTATTCCTTTCTTTCTTTTCCCCTTTCTATTAGTGTCCTTTTCTTCCTTCCCTCTCATTCCTTTCTTTCTTTTCCCCTTTCTATTATTGTCCTTTACTTCCTTCCCTCTCATTCCTTTCTTTCTTTTCCCCTTTCTATTAGTGTCCTTTTCTTCCTTCCCTCTTATTCCTTTCTTTCTTTTCCCCTTTCTATTATTGTCCTATTCTTCCTTCCCTCTTATTCCTTTCTTTCTTTTCCCCTTTCTATTATTGTCCTTTTCTTCCTTCCCTCTTATTCCTTTCTTTCTTTTCCCCTTTCTATTAGTGTCCTTTTCTTACTTCCCTCTTATTCCTTTCTTTCTTTTCCCCTTTCTATCATTGTCCTATTCTTCCTTCCCTCTTATTCCTTTCTTTCTTTTCCCCTTTCTATTAGTGTCCTATTCTTCCTTCCCTCTTATTCCTTTCGTTCTTTTCCCCTTTCTATTAGTGTCATTTTCTTCCTTCCCTCTTATTCCTTTCTTTCTTTTCCCCTTTCTATTAGTGTCCTTTTCTTCCTTCCCTCTTATTCCTTTCTTTCTTTTTTCCTTTCTATTATTGTCCTTTTCTTCCTTCCCTCTTATTCCTTTCTTTCTTTTCCCCTTTCTATTAGTGTCCTTTTCTTCCTTCCCTTTTATTCCTTTCTTTCTTTTCCTCTTTCTATTAGTGTCCTTTTCTTCCTTCCCTCTTATTCCTTTCTTTCTTTTCCCCTTTCTATTATTGTCCTTTTCTTCCTTCCCTCTTATTCCTTTCTTTCTTTTCCCCTTTCTATTAGTGTCCTTTTCTTACTTCCCTCTTATTCCTTTCTT
Organism: Acanthosepion esculentum; assembly: GCA_964036315.1. Lineage (NCBI taxonomy): Eukaryota > Metazoa > Mollusca > Cephalopoda > Sepiida > Sepiidae > Acanthosepion > Acanthosepion esculentum. Next base: position 88,072,475 of record OZ038493.1, read on the forward strand.
TCTTTTCCCCTTTCTATCATTGTCCTATTCTTCCTTCCCTCTTATTCCTTTCTTTCTTTTCCCCTTTCTATTATTGTCCTTTTCTTCCTTCCCTCTCATTCCTTTCTTTCTTTTCCCCTTTCTATTATTGTCCTTTTCTTCCTCCACTCTCATTCCTTTCCTTCTTTTCCCCTTTCTATTATTGTCCTTTTCTTCCTTCCCTTTCATTCTTTTCTTTCTTTTCCCCTTTCTATTAGTGTCCTTTTCTTCCTTCCCTCTCATTCCTTTCTTTCTTTTCCCCTTTCTATTATTGTCCTTTACTTCCTTCCCTTTCATTCCTTTCTTTCTTTCCCCTTTCTATTATTGTCCTTTTCTTCCTTCCCTTTCATTCCTTCCTTTCGTTTCCCCTTTCTATTATTGTCCTTTTCTTCCTTCCCTCTTATTCCTTTCTTTCTTTTCCCCTTTCTATTATTGTCCTTTTCTTCCTTCCCTCTCATTCCTTTCTTTCTTTTCCCCTTTCTATTAGTGTCCTTTTCTTCCTTCCCTCTCATTCCTTTCTTTCTTTTCCCCTTTCTATTATTGTCCTTTACTTCCTTCCCTTTCATTCCTTTCTTTCTTTTCCCCTTTCTATTATTGTCCTTTACTTCCTTCACTCTCATTCCTTTCTTTCTTTTCCCCTTTCTATTATTGTCCTTTTCTTCCTTCCCTCTTATTCCTTTCTTTCTTTTCCCCTTTCTATTATTGTCCTTTTCTTCCTTCCCTCTCATTCCTTTCTTTCTTTTCCCCTTTCTATTATTGTCCTTTTCTTCCTCCACTCTCATTCCTTTCCTTCTTTTCCCCTTTCTATTATTGTCCTTTTCTTCCTTCCCTTTCATTCCTTTCTTTCTTTTCCCCTTTCCATTAGTGTCCTTTACTTCCTTCCCGCTCATTCCATTCTTTCTTATCCCCTTTCTATTATTTTCCTTTTCTTCCTTCCCTCTTATTCCTTTCTTTCTTTTCCCCTTTCTATTATTGTCCTTTTCTTCCTTCCCACTTATTCCTTTCTTTCTTTTCCCCTTTCTATTATTGTCTTTTTCTTCCTTCCCTCTTATTCCTTTCATTCTTTTCCCCTTTCTATTAGTGTCTTTTTCTTCCTTCCCTCTCATTCCTTTCTTTCTTTTCCCCTTTCTATTATTGTCCTTTTCTTCCTTCCCTCTCATTCCTTTCTTTCTTTTCCCCTTTCTATTATTGTCCTTTTCTTCCTTCCCTCTTATTCCTTTCTTACTTTTCCCCTTTCTATTAGTGTCCTTTTCTTCCTTCCCTCTCATTCCTTTCTTTCTTTTCCCCTATCTATTAGTGTCCTTTTCTTCCTTCCCTCTCATTCCTTTCTTTCTTTTCCGCTTTCTATTATTGTCCTTTTCTTCCTTCCCTCTTATTCCTTTCTTTCTTTTCCCCTTTCTATTATTGTCCTTTTCTTCCTTCCCTCTCATTCCTTTCTTTCTTTTCCCCTTTCTATTATTGTCATTTTCTTCCTCCACTCTCATTCCTTTCCTTCTTTTCACCTTCCTATTATTGTCCTTTTCTTCCTTCCCTTTCATTCCTTTCTTTCTTTTCCCCTTTCTATTCTTGTCCTTTTCTTCCTTCCCTCTCATTCCTTTCTTTCTTTTCCCCTTTCTATTATTGTCCTTTACTTCCTTCCCTCTTATTCCTTTCTTTCTTTTCCCCTTTCTATTATTGTCCTTTTCTTCCTTCCCTCTTATTCCTTTCTTTCTTTTCCCCTTTCTATTAGTGTCTTTTTCTTCCTTCCCTCTCATTCCTTTCTTTCTTTTCCCCTTTCTATTATTGTCCTTTTCTTCCTTCCCTCTCATTCCTTTCTTTCTTTTCCCCTTTCTATTATTGTCCTTTTCTTCCTTCCCTCTTATTCCTTTCTTACTTTTCCCTTTCTATTAGTGTCCTTTTTTTCCTTCCCTCTCATTCCTTTCTTTCTTTTCCCCTTTCTATTAGTGTCCTTTTCTTCCTTCCCTCTCATTCCTTTCTTTCTTTTCCCCTTTCTATTATTGTCCTTTTCTTCCTTCCCTCTTATTCCTTTCTTTCTTTTCCCCTTTCTATTATTGTCCTTTTCTTCCTTCCCTCTCATTCCTTTCTTTCTTTTCTCCTTTCTATTATTGTCCTTTTCTTCCTCCACTCTCATTCCTTTACTTCTTTTCACCTTTCTATTATTGTCCTTTTCTTCCTTCCCTCTCATTCCTTTCTTTCTTTTCCCCTATCTATTAGTGTCCTTTTCTTCCTTCCCTCTCATTCCTTTCTTTCTTTTCCGCTTTCTATTATTGTCCTTTTCTTCCTTCCCTCTTATTCCTTTCTTTCTTTTCCCCTTTCTATTATTGTCCTTTTCTTCCTTCCCTCTCATTCCTTTCTTTCTTTTCCCCTTTCTATTATTGTCATTTTCTTCCTCCACTCTCATTCCTTTCCTTCTTTTCACCTTCCTATTATTGTCCTTTTCTTCCTTCCCTTTCATTCCTTTCTTTCTTTTCCCCTTTCTATTCTTGTCCTTTTCTTCCTTCCCTCTCATTCCTTTCTTTCTTTTCCCCTTTCTATTATTGTCCTTTACTTCCTTCCCTCTTATTCCTTTCTTTCTTTTCCCCTTTCTATTATTGTCCTTTTCTTCCTTCCCTCTTATTCCTTTCTTTCTTTTCCCCTTTCTATTAGTGTCTTTTTCTTCCTTCCCTCTCATTCCTTTCTTTCTTTTCCCCTTTCTATTATTGTCCTTTTCTTCCTTCCCTCTCATTCCTTTCTTTCTTTTCCCCTTTCTATTATTGTCCTTTTCTTCCTTCCCTCTTATTCCTTTCTTACTTTTCCCTTTCTATTAGTGTCCTTTTCTTCCTTCCCTCTCATTCCTTTCTTTCTTTTCCCCTTTCTATTAGTGTCCTTTTCTTCCTTCCCTCTCATTCCTTTCTTTCTTTTCCCCTTTCTATTATTGTCCTTTTCTTCCTTCCCTCTTATTCCTTTCTTTCTTTTCCCCTTTCTATTATTGTCCTTTTCTTCCTTCCCTCTCATTCCTTTCTTTCTTTTCTCCTTTCTATTATTGTCCTTTTCTTCCTCCACTCTCATTCCTTTACTTCTTTTCACCTTTCTATTATTGTCCTTTTCTTCCTTCCCTTTCATTCCTTTCTTTCTTTTCCCCTTTCTATTCTTGTCCTTTTCTTCCTTCCCTCTCATTCCTTTCTTTCTTTTCCCCTTTCTATTATTGTCCTTTACTTCCTTCCCTCTCATTCCTTTCTTTCTTTTCCCCTTTCTATTAGTGTCCTTTTCTTCCTTCCCTCTTATTCCTTTCTTTCTTTTCCCCTTTCTATTATTGTCCTATTCTTCCTTCCCTCTTATTCCTTTCTTTCTTTTCCCCTTTCTATTATTGTCCTTTTCTTCCTTCCCTCTTATTCCTTTCTTTCTTTTCCCCTTTCTATTAGTGTCCTTTTCTTACTTTCCTCTTATTCCTTTCTTTCTTTTCCCCTTTCTATCATTGTCCTATTCTTCCTTCCCTCTTATTCCTTTCTTTCTTTTCCCCTTTCTATTAGTGTCCTTTTCTTCCTTCCCTCTTATTCCTTTCTTTCTTTTCCCCTTTCTATTAGTGTCCTTTTCTTCCTTCCCTCTTATTCCTTTCTTTCTTTTCCCCTTTCTATTATTGTCCTTTTCTTCCTTCCCTCTTATTCCTTTCTTTCTTTTCCCCTTTCTATTAGTGTCCTTTTCTTACTTCCCTCTTATTCCTTTCTTTCTTTTCCCCTTTCTATTATTGTCCTTTTCTTCCTTCCCTCTTATTCCTTTCTTTCTTTTCCCCTTTCTATTATTGTCCTTTTCTTCCTTCCCTCTCATTCCTTTCTTTCTTTTCCCCTTTCTATTATTGTCCTTTTCTTCCTCCACTCTCATTCCTTTCCTTCTTTTCACCTTTCTATTATTGTCCTTTTCTTCCTTCCCTTTCATTCCTTTCTTTCTTTTCCCCTTTCTATTCTTTTCCTTTTCTTCCTTCCCTCTCATTCCTTTCTTTCTTTTCCCCTTTCTATTATTGTCCTTTACTTCCTTCCCTCTCATTCCTTTCTTTCTTTTCCCCTTTCTATTAGTGTCCTTTTCTTCCTTCCCTCTTATTCCTTTCTTTCTTTTCCCCTTTCTATTATTGTCCTATTCATCCTTCCCTCTTATTCCTTTCTTTCTTTTCCCATTTCTATTATTGTCCTTTTCTTCCTTCCCTCTTATTCCTTTTTTTCTTTTCCCCTTTCTATTAGTGTCCTTTTCTTACTTCCCTCTTATTCCTTTCTTTCTTTTCCCCTTTCTATCATTGTCCTATTCTTACTTCCCTCTTATTCCTTTCTTTCTTTTCCCCTTTCTATTAGTGTCCTTTTCTTCCTTCCCTCTTATTCCTTTCTTTCTTTTCCCCTTTCTATTAGTGTCCTTTTCTTCCTTCCCTCTTATTCCTTTCTTTCTTTTCCCTTTTCTATCATTGTCCTATTCTTCCTTCCCTTTCATTCCTTTCTTTCTTTTCCCCTTTCTATTATTGTCTTTTTCTTCCTTCCCTCTTATTCCTTTCTTTCTTTTCCCCTTTCTATTAGTGTCTTTTTCTTCCTTCCCTCTCATTCCTTTCTTTCTTTTCCCCTTTCTATTATTGTCCTTTTCTTCCTTCCCTCTTATTCCTTTCTTACTTTTCCCCTTTCTATTAGTGTCCTTTTCTTCCTTCCCTCTCATTCCTTACTTTCTTTTCCCCTATCTATTAGTGTCCTTTTCTTCCTTCCCTCTCATTCCTTTCTTTCTTTTCCGCTTTCTATTATTGTCCTTTTCTTCCTTCCCTCTTATTCCTTTCTTTCTTTTCCCCTTTCTATTATTGTCCTTTTCTTCCTTCCCTCTCATTCCTTTCTTTCTTTTCCCCTTTCTATTATTGTCATTTTCTTCCTCCACTCTCATTCCTTTCCTTCTTTTCACCTTTCTATTATTGTCCTTTTCTTCCTTCCCTTTCATTCCTTTCTTTCTTTTCCCCTTTCTATTCTTGTCCTTTTCTTCCTTCCCTCTCATTCCTTTCTTTCTTTTCCCCTTTCTATTATTGTCCTTTACTTCCTTCCCTCTTATTCCTTTCTTTCTTTTCCCCTTTCTATTATTGTCCTTTTCTTCCTTCCCTCTTATTCCTTTCTTTCTTTTCCCCTTTCTATTAGTGTCTTTTTCTTCCTTCCCTCTCATTCCTTTCTTTCTTTTCCCCTTTCTATTATTGTCCTTTTCTTCCTTCCCTCTCATTCCTTTCTTTCTTTTCCCCTTTCTATTATTGTCCTTTTCTTCCTTCCCTCTTATTCCTTTCTTACTTTTCCCTTTCTATTAGTGTCCTTTTCTTCCTTCCCTCTCATTCCTTTCTTTCTTTTCCCCTTTCTATTAGTGTCCTTTTCTTCCTTCCCTCTCATTCCTTTCTTTCTTTTCCCCTTTCTATTATTGTCCTTTTCTTCCTTCACTCTTATTCCTTTCTTTCTTTTCCCCTTTCTATTATTGTCCTTTTCTTCCTTCCCTCTCATTCCTTTCTTTCTTTTCCCCTTTCTATTATTGTCCTTTTCTTCCTCCACTCTCATTCCTTTACTTCTTTTCACCTTTCTATTATTGTCCTTTTCTTCCTTCCCTTTCAATCCTTTCTTTCTTTTCCCCTTTCTATTCTTGTCCTTTTCTTCCTTCCCTCTCATTCCTTTCTTTCTTTTCCCCTTTCTATTATTGTCCTTTACTTCCTTCCCTCTCATTCCTTTCTTTCTTTTCCCCTTTCTATTAGTGTCCTTTTCTTCCTTCCCTCTTATTCCTTTCTTTCTTTTCCCCTTTCTATTATTGTCCTTTTCTTCCTTCCCTCTCATTCCTTTATTTCTTTTCCCCTTTCTATTATTGTCCTTTTCTTACTTCCCTCTTATTCCTTTCTTTCTTTTCCCCTTTCTATTATTGTCCTTTTCTTCCTTCCCTCTTATTCCTTTCTTTCTTTTCCCCTTTCTATTAGTGTCCTTTTCTTACTTCCCTCTTATTCCTTTCTTTCTTTTCCCCTTTCTATTATTGTCCTTTTCTTCCTTCCCTCTTATTCCTTTCTTTCTTTTCCCCTTTCTATTATTGTCCTTTTCTTCCTTCCCTCTCATTCCTTTCTTTCTTTTCCCCTTTCTATTATTGTCCTTTTCTTCCTTCCCTCTTATTCCTTTCTTACTTTTCCCTTTCTATTAGTGTCCTTTTCTTCCTTCCCTCTCATTCCTTTCTTTCTTTTCCCCTTTCTATTAGTGTCCTTTTCTTCCTTCCCTCTCATTCCTTTCTTTCTTTTCCCCTTTCTATTATTGTCCTTTTCTTCCTTCACTCTTATTCCTTTCTTTCTTTTCCCCTTTCTATTATTGTCCTTTTCTTCCTTCCCTCTCATTCCTTTCTTTCTTTTCCCCTTTCTATTATTGTCCTTTTCTTCCTCCACTCTCATTCCTTTACTTCTTTTCACCTTTCTATTATTGTCCTTTTCTTCCTTCCCTTTCAATCCTTTCTTTCTTTTCCCCTTTCTATTCTTGTCCTTTTCTTCCTTCCCTCTCATTCCTTTCTTTCTTTTCCCCTTTCTATTATTGTCCTTTACTTCCTTCCCTCTTATTCCTTTCTTTCTTTTCCCCTTTCTATTAGTGTCCTATTCTTCCTTCCCTCTTATTCCTTTCTTTCTTTTCCCCTTTCTATTATTGTCCTTTTCTTCCTTCCCTCTTATTCCTTTCTTTCTTTTCCCCTTTCTATTAGTGTCCTTTTCTTACTTCCCTCTTATTCCTTTCTTTCTTTTCCCCTTTCTATTATTGTCCTTTTCTTCCTTCCCTCTTATTCCTTTCTTTCTTTTCCCCTTTCTATTAGTGTCCTTTTCTTACTTCCCTCTTATTCCTTTCTTTCTTTTCCCCTTTCTATTATTGTCCTTTTCTTCCTTCCCTCTTATTCCTTTCTTTCTTTTCCCCTTTCTATTATTGTCCTTTTCTTCCTTCCCTCTCATTCCTTTCTTTCTTTTCCCCTTTCTATTATTGTCCTATTCTTCCTTCACTCTTATTCCTTTCTTTCTTTCCCCCTTTCTATTATTGTCCTTTTCTTCCTTCCCTCTTATTCCTTTCTTTCTTTTCCCCTTTCTATTATTGTCCTTTTCTTCCTCCACTCTCATTCCTTTCCTTCTTTTCACCTTTCTATTATTGTCCTTTTCTTCCTTCCCTTTCATTCCTTTCTTTCTTTTCCCCTTTCTATTCTTGTCCTATTCTTCCTTCCCTCTTATTCCTTTCTTTCTTTTCCCCTTTCTATTATTGTCCTTTTCTTCCTTCCCTCTTTTTCTTTTCTTTCTTTTCCCCTTTCTATTAGTGTCCTTTTCTTACTTCCCTCTTATTCCTTTCTTTCTTTTCCCCTTTCTATTATTGTCCTTTTCTTCCTTCCCTCTTATTCCTTTCTTTCTTTTCCCCTTTCTATTAGTGTCCTTTTCTTCCTTCCCTCTTATTCCTTTCTTTCTTTTCCCCTTTCTATTATTGTCCTTTTCTTCCTTCCCTCTCATTCCTTTATTTCTTTTCCCCTTTCTATTATTGTCCTTTTCTTCCTCCACTCTCATTCCTTTCCTTCTTTTCACCTTTCTATTATTGTCCTTTTCTTCCTTCCCTTTTATTCCTTTCTTTCTTTTCCCCTTTCTATTCTTGTCCTTTTCTTCCTTCCCTCTCATTCCTTTCTTTCTTTTCCCCTTTCTATTATTGTCCTTTACTTCCTTCCCTCTCATTCCTTTCTTTCTTTTCCCCTTTCTATTAGTGTCCTTTTCTTCCTTCCCTCTTATTCCTTTCTTTCTTTTCCCCTTTCTATTAGTGTCCTATTCTTCCTTCCCTCTTATTCCTTTCGTTCTTTTCCCCTTTCTATTAGTGTCATTTTCTTCCTTCCCTCTTATTCCTTTCTTTCTTTTCCCCTTTCTATTAGTGTCCTTTTCTTCCTTCCCTCTTATTCCTTTCTTTCTTTTTTCCTTTCTATTATTGTCCTTTTCTTCCTTCCCTCTTATTCCTTTCTTTCTTTTCCCCTTTCTATTAGTGTCCTTTTCTTCCTTCCCTTTTATTCCTTTCTTTCTTTTCCTCTTTCTATTAGTGTCCTTTTCTTCCTTCCCTCTTATTCCTTTCTTTCTTTTCCCCTTTCTATTATTGTCCTTTTCTTCCTTCCCTCTTATTCCTTTCTTTCTTTTCCCCTTTCTATTAGTGTCCTTTTCTTACTTCCCTCTTATTCCTTTCTTTCTTTTCCCCTTTCTATCATTGTCCTATTCTTCCTTCCCTCTTATTCCTTTCTTTCTTTTCCCCTTTCTATTATTGTCCTTTTCTTCCTTCCCTCTCATTCCTTTCTTTCTTTTCCCCTTTCTATTATTGTCCTTTTCTTCCTCCACTCTCATTCCTTTCCTTCTTTTCCCCTTTCTATTATTGTCCTTTTCTTCCTTCCCTTTCATTCTTTTCTTTCTTTTCCCCTTTCTATTAGTGTCCTTTTCTTCCTTCCCTCTCATTCCTTTCTTTCTTTTCCCCTTTCTATTATTGTCCTTTACTTCCTTCCCTTTCATTCCTTTCTTTCTTTCCCCTTTCTATTATTGTCCTTTTCTTCCTTCCCTTTCATTCCTTCCTTTCGTTTCCCCTTTCTATTATTGTCCTTTTCTTCCTTCCCTCTTATTCCTTTCTTTCTTTTCCCCTTTCTATTATTGTCCTTTTCTTCCTTCCCTCTCATTCCTTTCTTTCTTTTCCCCTTTCTATTAGTGTCCTTTTCTTCCTTCCCTCTCATTCCTTTCTTTCTTTTCCCCTTTCTATTATTGTCCTTTACTTCCTTCCCTTTCATTCCTTTCTTTCTTTTCCCCTTTCTATTATTGTCCTTTACTTCCTTCACTCTCATTCCTTTCTTTCTTTTCCCCTTTCTATTATTGTCCTTTTCTTCCTTCCCTCTTATTCCTTTCTTTCTTTTCCCCTTTCAATTATTGTCCTTTTCTTCCTTCCCTCTCATTCCTTTCTTTCTTTTCCCCTTTCTATTATTGTCCTTTTCTTCCTCCACTCTCATTCCTTTCCTTCTTTTCCCCTTTCTATTATTGTCCTTTTCTTCCTTCCCTTTCATTCCTTTCTTTCTTTTCCCCTTTCCATTAGTGTCCTTTACTTCCTTCCCGCTCATTCCATTCTTTCTTATCCCCTTTCTATTATTTTCCTTTTCTTCCTTCCCTCTTATTCCTTTCTTTCTTTTCCCCTTTCTATTATTGTCCTTTTCTTCCTTCCCACTTATTCCTTTCTTTCTTTTCCCCTTTCTATTATTGTCTTTTTCTTCCTTCCCTCTTATTCCTTTCATTCTTTTCCCCTTTCTATTAGTGTCTTTTTCTTCCTTCCCTCTCATTCCTTTCTTTCTTTTCCCCTTTCTATTATTGTCCTTTTCTTCCTTCCCTCTCATTCCTTTCTTTCTTTTCCCCTTTCTATTATTGTCCTTTTCTTCCTTCCCTCTTATTCCTTTCTTACTTTTCCCCTTTCTATTAGTGTCCTTTTCTTCCTTCCCTCTCATTCCTTTCTTTCTTTTCCCCTATCTATTAGTGTCCTTTTCTTCCTTCCCTCTCATTCCTTTCTTTCTTTTCCGCTTTCTATTATTGTCCTTTTCTTCCTTCCCTCTTATTCCTTTCTTTCTTTTCCCCTTTCTATTATTGTCCTTTTCTTCCTTCCCTCTCATTCCTTTCTTTCTTTTCCCCTTTCTATTATTGTCATTTTCTTCCTCCACTCTCATTCCTTTCCTTCTTTTCACCTTCCTATTATTGTCCTTTTCTTCCTTCCCTTTCATTCCTTTCTTTCTTTTCCCCTTTCTATTCTTGTCCTTTTCTTCCTTCCCTCTCATTCCTTTCTTTCTTTTCCCCTTTCTATTATTGTCCTTTACTTCCTTCCCTCTTATTCCTTTCTTTCTTTTCCCCTTTCTATTATTGTCCTTTTCTTCCTTCCCTCTTATTCCTTTCTTTCTTTTCCCCTTTCTATTAGTGTCTTTTTCTTCCTTCCCTCTCATTCCTTTCTTTCTTTTCCCCTTTCTATTATTGTCCTTTTCTTCCTTCCCTCTCATTCCTTTCTTTCTTTTCCCCTTTCTATTATTGTCCTTTTCTTCCTTCCCTCTTATTCCTTTCTTACTTTTCCCTTTCTATTAGTGTCCTTTTCTTCCTTCCCTCTCATTCCTTTCTTTCTTTTCCCCTTTCTATTAGTGTCCTTTTCTTCCTTCCCTCTCATTCCTTTCTTTCTTTTCCCCTTTCTATTATTGTCCTTTTCTTCCTTCCCTCTTATTCCTTTCTTTCTTTTCCCCTTTCTATTATTGTCCTTTTCTTCCTTCCCTCTCATTCCTTTCTTTCTTTTCTCCTTTCTATTATTGTCCTTTTCTTCCTCCACTCTCATTCCTTTACTTCTTTTCACCTTTCTATTATTGTCCTTTTCTTCCTTCCCTTTCATTCCTTTCTTTCTTTTCCCCTTTCTATTCTTGTCCTTTTCTTCCTTCCCTCTCATTCCTTTCTTTCTTTTCCCCTTTCTATTATTGTCCTTTACTTCCTTCCCTCTCATTCCTTTCTTTCTTTTCCCCTTTCTATTAGTGTCCTTTTCTTCCTTCCCTCTTATTCCTTTCTTTCTTTTCCCCTTTCTATTATTGTCCTATTCTTCCTTCCCTCTTATTCCTTTCTTTCTTTTCCCCTTTCTATTATTGTCCTTTTCTTCCTTCCCTCTTATTCCTTTCTTTCTTTTCCCCTTTCTATTAGTGTCCTTTTCTTACTTCCCTCTTATTCCTTTCTTTCTTTTCCCCTTTCTATCATTGTCCTATTCTTCCTTCCCTCTTATTCCTTTCTTTCTTTTCCCCTTTCTATTAGTGTCCTTTTCTTCCTTCCCTCTTATTCCTTTCTTTCTTTTCCCCTTTCTATTAGTGTCCTTTTCTTCCTTCCCTCTTATTCCTTTCTTTCTTTTCCCCTTTCTATTATTGTCCTTTTCTTCCTTCCCTCTTATTCCTTTCTTTCTTTTCCCCTTTCTATTAGTGTCCTTTTCTTACTTCCCTCTTATTCCTTTCTTTCTTTTCCCCTTTCTATTATTGTCCTTTTCTTCCTTCCCTCTTATTCCTTTCTTTCTTTTCCCCTTTCTATTATTGTCCTTTTCTTCCTTCCCTCTCATTCCTTTCTTTCTTTTCCCCTTTCTATTATTGTCCTTTTCTTCCTCCACTCTCATTCCTTTCCTTCTTTTCACCTTTCTATTATTGTCCTTTTCTTCCTTCCCTTTCATTCCTTTCTTTCTTTTCCCCTTTCTATTCTTTTCCTTTTCTTCCTTCCCTCTCATTCCTTTCTTTCTTTTCCCCTTTCTATTATTGTCCTTTACTTCCTTCCCTCTCATTCCTTTCTTTCTTTTCCCCTTTCTATTAGTGTCCTTTTCTTCCTTCCCTCTTATTCCTTTCTTTCTTTTCCCCTTTCTATTATTGTCCTATTCATCCTTCCCTCTTATTCCTTTCTTTCTTTTCCCATTTCTATTATTGTCCTTTTCTTCCTTCCCTCTTATTCCTTTTTTTCTTTTCCCCTTTCTATTAGTGTCCTTTTCTTACTTCCCTCTTATTCCTTTCTTTCTTTTCCCCTTTCTATCATTGTCCTATTCTTACTTCCCTCTTATTCCTTTCTTTCTTTTCCCCTTTCTATTAGTGTCCTTTTCTTCCTTCCCTCTTATTCCTTTCTTTCTTTTCCCCTTTCTATTAGTGTCCTTTTCTTCCTTCCCTCTTATTCCTTTCTTTCTTTTCCCTTTTCTATCATTGTCCTATTCTTCCTTCCCTTTCATTCCTTTCTTTCTTTTCCCCTTTCTATTATTGTCTTTTTCTTCCTTCCCTCTTATTCCTTTCTTTCTTTTCCCCTTTCTATTAGTGTCTTTTTCTTCCTTCCCTCTCATTCCTTTCTTTCTTTTCCCCTTTCTATTATTGTCCTTTTCTTCCTTCCCTCTCATTCCTTTCTTTCTTTTCCCCTTTCTATTATTGTCCTTTTCTTCCTTCCCTCTTATTCCTTTCTTACTTTTCCCCTTTCTATTAGTGTCCTTTTCTTCCTTCCCTCTCATTCCTTACTTTCTTTTCCCCTATCTATTAGTGTCCTTTTCTTCCTTCCCTCTCATTCCTTTCTTTCTTTTCCGCTTTCTATTATTGTCCTTTTCTTCCTTCCCTCTTATTCCTTTCTTTCTTTTCCCCTTTCTATTATTGTCCTTTTCTTCCTTCCCTCTCATTCCTTTCTTTCTTTTCCCCTTTCTATTATTGTCATTTTCTTCCTCCACTCTCATTCCTTTCCTTCTTTTCACCTTTCTATTATTGTCCTTTTCTTCCTTCCCTTTCATTCCTTTCTTTCTTTTCCCCTTTCTATTCTTGTCCTTTTCTTCCTTCCCTCTCATTCCTTTCTTTCTTTTCCCCTTTCTATTATTGTCCTTTACTTCCTTCCCTCTTATTCCTTTCTTTCTTTTCCCCTTTCTATTATTGTCCTTTTCTTCCTTCCCTCTTATTCCTTTCTTTCTTTTCCCCTTTCTATTAGTGTCTTTTTCTTCCTTCCCTCTCATTCCTTTCTTTCTTTTCCCCTTTCTATTATTGTCCTTTTCTTCCTTCCCTCTCATTCCTTTCTTTCTTTTCCCCTTTCTATTATTGTCCTTTTCTTCCTTCCCTCTTATTCCTTTCTTACTTTTCCCTTTCTATTAGTGTCCTTTTCTTCCTTCCCTCTCATTCCTTTCTTTCTTTTCCCCTTTCTATTAGTGTCCTTTTCTTCCTTCCCTCTCATTCCTTTCTTTCTTTTCCCCTTTCTATTATTGTCCTTTTCTTCCTTCACTCTTATTCCTTTCTTTCTTTTCCCCTTTCTATTATTGTCCTTTTCTTCCTTCCCTCTCATTCCTTTCTTTCTTTTCCCCTTTCTATTATTGTCCTTTTCTTCCTCCACTCTCATTCCTTTACTTCTTTTCACCTTTCTATTATTGTCCTTTTCTTCCTTCCCTTTCAATCCTTTCTTTCTTTTCCCCTTTCTATTCTTGTCCTTTTCTTCCTTCCCTCTCATTCCTTTCTTTCTTTTCCCCTTTCTATTATTGTCCTTTACTTCCTTCCCTCTCATTCCTTTCTTTCTTTTCCCCTTTCTATTAGTGTCCTTTTCTTCCTTCCCTCTTATTCCTTTCTTTCTTTTCCCCTTTCTATTATTGTCCTATTCTTCCTTCCCTCTTATTCCTTTCTTTCTTTTCCCCTTTCTATTATTGTCCTTTTCTTCCTTCCCTCTTATTCCTTTCTTTCTTTTCCCCTTTCTATTAGTGTCCTTTTCTTACTTCCCTCTTATTCCTTTCTTTCTTTTCCCCTTTCTATTATTGTCCTTTTCTTCCTTCCCTCTTATTCCTTTCTTTCTTTTCCCCTTTCTATTAGTGTCCTTTTCTTACTTCCCTCTTATTCCTTTCTTTCTTTTCCCCTTTCTATTATTGTCCTTTTCTTCCTTCCCTCTTATTCCTTTCTTTCTTTTCCCCTTTCTATTATTGTCCTTTTCTTCCTTCCCTCTCATTCCTTTCTTTCTTTTCCCCTTTCTATTATTGTCCTTTTCTTCCTCCACTCTCATTCCTTTCCTTCTTTTCACCTTTCTATTATTGTCCTTTTCTTCCTTCCCTTTCATTCCTTTCTTTCTTTTCCCCTTTCTATTCTTTTCCTTTTCTTCCTTCCCTCTCATTCCTTTCTTTCTTTTCCCCTTTCTATTATTGTCCTTTACTTCCTTCCCTCTCATTCCTTTCTTTCTTTTCCCCTTTCTATTAGTGTCCTTTTCTTCCTTCCCTCTTATTCCTTTCTTTCTTTTCCCCTTTCTATTATTGTCCTATTCTTCGTTCCCTCTTATTCCTTTCTTTCTTTTCCCCTTTCTATTATTGTCCTTTTCTTCATCTCCTCTCATTCATTTCTTTCTTTTCACCTTTCTATTATTGTCCTTTTCTTCCTTCCCTCTCATTCCTTTCTTTCTTTTCTCCTTTCTATTATTGTCCTTTTCTTCCTCTCCTCTCATTCCTTTCTTTCTTTTCACCTTTCTATTATTGTCCTTTTCTTCCTCCCCTCTCATTCCTTTCTTTCTTTTCCCCTTTCTATTATTGTCCTTTTCATCCTCTCCTCTCATTCCTTTCTTTCTTTTCCCCTTACTATTATTGTCCTTTTCTTCCTCCCCTCTCATTCCTTTCTTTCTTTTCACCTTTCTATTATTGTCCTTTTCTTCCTCTCCTCTCATTCCTTTCTTTCTTTTCACCTTTCTATTATTGTCCTTTTCTTCCTCCCCTCTCATTCCTTTCTTTCTTTTCCCCTTTCTATTATTGTCCTTTTCTTCCTTCCCTCTTATTCCTTTCTTTCTTTTCCCCTTTCTATTATTGTCCTATTCTTCCTTCCCTCTTATTCCTTTCTTTCATTTCCCCTTTCTATTATTGTCTTTTTCTTCCTTCCCTTTCATTCCTTTCTTTCTTTTCCCCTTTCTATTATTGTCCTTTTGTTCCTTCCCGCTCATTCCTTTCTTTCTTTTCCCCTTTCTATTATTGTCCTATTCTTCCTTCCCTTTCATTCCTTTCTTTCTTTTCCCCTTTCTATTATTGTCCTTTTCTTCCTTCCCTCTTATTCCTTTCTTTCTTTTCCCCTTTCTATTAGTGTCCTTTTCTTCCTTCCCTCTTATTCCTTTCTTTCTTTTCCCCTTTCTATTAGTGTCCTTTTCTTCCTTCCCTCTTATTCCTTTCTTTCTTTTCCCCTTTCTATTATTGTCCTTTTCTTCCTTCCCTCTTATTCCTTTCTATCTTTTCCCCTTTCTATTAGTGTCCTTTTCTTCCTTCCCTTTTATTCCTTTCTTTCTTTTCCTCTTTCTATTAGTGTCCTTTTCTTCCTTCCCTCTTATTCCTTTCTTTCTTTTCCCCTTTCTATTATTGTCCTTTTCTTCCTTCCCTCTTATTCCTTTCTTTCTTTTCCCCTTTCTATTAGTGTCCTTTTCTTACTTCCCTCTTATTCCTTTCTTTCTTTTCCCCTTTCTATTAGTGTCCTTTTCTTCCTTCCCTCTTATTCCTTTCTTTCTTTTCCCCTTTCTATCATTGTCCTATTCTTCCTTCCCTTTCATTCCTTTCTTTCTTTTCCCCTTTCTCTTAGTGTCCTTTTCTTCCTTCCCTCTTATTCCTTTCTTTCTTTTCCCCTTTCTATTATTGTCCTTTTCTTCCTTCCCTCTTATTCCTTTCTTTCTTTTCCCCTTTCTATTCTTGTCCTTTTCTTCCTTCCCTCTCATTCCTTTCTTTCTTTTCCCCTTTCTATTATTGTCCTTTTCTACCTCCACTCTCATTCCTTTCCTTCTTTTCACCTTTCTATTATTGTCCTTTTCTTCCTTCCCTTTCATTCCTTTCTTTCTTTTCCCCTTTCTATTCTTGTCCTTTTCTTCCTTCCCTCTCATTCCTTTCTTTCTTTTCCCCTTTCTATTATTGTCCTTTTCTTCCTTCCCTCTTATTCTTTTCTTTCTTTTCCCCTTTCTATTAGTGTCCTTTTCTTCCTTCCCTCTTATTCCTTTCTTTCTTTTCCCCTTTCTATTAGTGTCCTTTTCTTCCTTCCCTCAATTTCCTTTCTTTCTTTTCCCCTTTCTATTATTGTCCTTTTCTTCCTTCCCTCTCATTCCTTTCTTTCTTTTCCCCTTTCTATTCTTGTCCTTTTCTTCCTCCCCTCTCATTCCTTTCTTTCTTTTCCCCTTTCTATTATTGTCCTTTTCTTCCTCTCCTCTCATTCCTTTCTTTCTTTTCAGCTTTCTATTATTGTCCTTTTCTTCCTCCACTCTCATTCCTTTCTTTCTTTTCCCCTTTCTATTATTGTCCTTTTCATCCTCTCCTCTCATTCATTTCTTTCTTTTCCCCTTACTATTATTGTCCTTTTCTTCCTCCCCTCTCATTCCTTTCTTTCTTTTCACCTTTCTATTATTGTCCTTTTCTTCCTCTCCTCTCATTCCTTTCTTTCTTTTCACCTTTCTATTATTGTCCTTTTCTTCCTCCCCTCTCATTCCTTTCTTTCTTTTCCCCTTTCTATTATTGTCCTTTTCTTCCTTCCCTCTTATTCCTTTCTTTCTTTTCCCCTTTCTATTATTGTCCTATTCTTCCTTCCCTCTTATTCCTTTCTTTCATTTCCCCTTTCTATTATTGTCTTTTTCTTCCTTCCCTTTCATTCCTTTCTTTCTTTTCCCCTTTCTATTATTGTCCTTTTCTTCCTTCCCGCTCATTCCTTTCTTTCTTTTCCCCTTTCTATTATTGTCCTATTCTTCCTTCCCTTTCATTCCTTTCTTTCTTTTCCCCTTTCTATTATTGTCCTTTTCTTCCTTCCCTCTTATTCCTTTCTTTCTTTTCCCCTTTCTATTAGTGTCCTTTTCTTCCTTCCCTCTTATTCCTTTCTTTCTTTTCCCCTTTCTATTAGTGTCCTTTTCTTCCTTCCCTCTTATTCCTTTCTTTCTTTTCCCCTTTCTATTATTGTCCTTTTCTTCCTTCCCTCTTATTCCTTTCTTTCTTTTCCCCTTTCTATTAGTGTCCTTTTCTTCCTTCCCTTTTATTGCTTTCTTTCTTTTCCTCTTTCTATTAGTGTCCTTTTCTTCCTTCCCTCTTATTCCTTTCTTTCTTTTCCCCTTTCTATTATTGTCCTTTTCTTCCTTCCCTCTTATTCCTTTCTTTCTTTTCCCCTTTCTATTAGTGTCCTTTTCTTACTTCCTCTTATTCCTTTCTTTCTTTTCCCCTTTCTATCATTGTCCTATTCTTCCTTCCCTCTTATTCCTTTCTTTCTTTTCCCCTTTCTATTATTGTCCTTTTCTTCCTTCCCTCTTATTCCTTTCTTTCTTTTCCCCTTTCTATTAGTGTCCTTTTCTTCCTTCCCTCTTATTCCTTTCTTTCTTTTCCCCTTTCTATTATTGTCCTTTTCTTCCTTCCCTCTTATTCCTTTCTTTCTTTTCCCCTTTCTATTAGTGTCCTTTTCTTCCTTCCCTCTTATTCCTTTCTTTCTTTTCCCCTTTCTATCATTGTCCTATTCTTCCTTCCCTTTCATTCCTTTCTTTCTTTTCCCCTTTCTCTTAGTGTCCTTTTCTTCCTTCCCTCTTATTCCTTTCTTTCTTTTCCCCTTTCTATTATTGTCCTTTTCTTCCTTCCCTCTTATTCCTTTCTTTCTTTTCCCCTTTCTATTCTTGTCCTTTTCTTCCTTCCCTCTCATTCCTTTCTTTCTTTTCCCCTTTCTATTATTGTCCTTTTCTACCTCCACTCTCATTCCTTTCCTTCTTTTCACCTTTCTATTATTGTCCTTTTCTTCCTTCCCTTTCATTCCTTTCTTTCTTTTCCCCTTTCTATTCTTCTCCTTTTCTTCCTTCCCTCTCATTCCTTTCTTTCTTTTCTCCTTTCTATTATTGTCCTTTTCTTCCTTCCTTCTTATTCTTTTCTTTCTTTTCCCCTTTCTATTCTTGTCCTTTTCTTCCTTCCCTCTTATTCCTTTCTTTCTTTTCCCCTTTCTATTAGTGTCCTTTTCTTCCTTCCCTCTCATTCCTTTCTTTCTTTTCCCCTTTCTATTATTGTCCTTTTCTTCCTTCCCTCTTATTCCTTTCTTTCTTTTCCCCTTTCTATTCTTGTCCTTTTCTTCCACCCCTCTCATTCCTTTCTTTCTTTTCCCCTTTCTATTATTGTCCTTTTCTTCCTCTCCTCTCATTCCTTTCTTTCTTTTCACCTTTCTATTATTGTCCTATTCTTCCTTCCCTTTCATTCCTTTCTTTCTTTTCCCTTTCTATTATTGTCCTTTTCTTCCTTCCCTCTCATTCCTTTCTTTCTTTTCCCCTTTCTATTATTGTCCTTTTCTTCCTCTCCTCTCATTCCTTTCTTTCTTTTCACCTTTCTATTATTGTCCTTTTCTTCCTCTCCTCTCATTCCTTTCTTTCTTTTCCCCTTTCTATTATTGTCCTTTTCTTCCTCTCCTCTCATTCCTTTCTTTCTTTTCACCTTTCTATTATTGTCCTTTTCTTCCTCCACTCTCATTCCTTTCTTTCTTTTCCCCTTTCTATTATTGTCCTTTTCTTCATCTCCTCTCATTCATTTCTTTCTTTTCACCTTTCTATTATTGTCCTTTTCTTCCTCCCCTCTCATTCCTTTCTTTCTTTTCTCCTTTCTATTATTGTCCTTTTCTTCCTCTCCTCTCATTCCTTTCTTTCTTTTCACCTTTCTATTATTGTCCTTTTCTTCCTCCCCTCTCATTCCTTTCTTTCTTTTCCCCTTTCTATTATTGTCCTTTTCATCCTCTCCTCTCATTCCTTTCTTTCTTTTCCCCTTTCTATTATTGTCCTTTTCTTCCTCCCCTCTCATTCCTTTCTTTCTTTTCACCTTTCTATTATTGTCCTTTTCTTCCTCTCCTCTCATTCCTTTCTTTCTTTTCACCTTTCTATTATTGTCCTTTTCTTCCTCCCCTCTCATTCCTTTCTTTCTTTTCCCCTTTCTGTTATTGTCCTTTTCTTCCTCTCCTCTCATTCCTTTCTTTCTTTTCACCTTTCTATCATTGTCCTATTCTTCCTTCCCTTTCATTCCTTTCTTTCATTTCCCCTTACTATTATTGTCTTTTTCTTCCTTCCCTTTCATTCCTTTCTTTCTTTTCCCCTTTCTATTATTGTCCTTTTTTTCCTTCCCGCTCATTCCTTTCTTTCTTTTCCCCTTTCTATTATTGTCCTATACTTCCTTCCCTTTCATTCCTTTCTTTCTTTTCCCCTTTCTATTATTTTTTTTTTCATCCTTCCCTCTTATTCCTTTCTTTCTTTTACCCTTTCTATTATTGTCCTTTTCATCCTCTCCTCTCATTCCTTTCATTCTTTTCCCCTTTCTATTATTGTCCTTTTCTTCCTCCCCTCTCATTCCTTTCTTTCTTTTCACCTTTCTATTATTGTCATTTTCTTCCTCTCCTCTCATTCCTTTCTTTCTTTTCACCTTTCTATTATTGTCATTTTCTTCCTCTCCTCTCATTCCTTTCTTTCTTTTCACCTTTCTATTATTGTCCTTTTCTTCCTTCCCTCTTATTCCTTTCTTTCTTTTCCCCTTTCTATTATTGTCCTTTTCTTCCTTCCCTCTTATTCCTTTCTTTCTTTTCCCCTTTCTATTAGTGTCCTTTTCTTCCTTCCCTTTTCTTCCTTTCTTTCTTTTCCTCTTTCTATTAGTGTCCTTTTCTTCCTTCCCTCTTATTCCTTTCTTGCTTTTCCCCTTTCTATTATTGTCGTTTTCTTCCTTCCCTCTTATTCCTTTCTTTCTTTTCCCCTTTCTATTAGTGTCCTTTTCTTACTTCCCTCTTATTCCTTTCTTTCTTTTCCCCTTTCTATCATTGTCCTATTCTTCCTTCCCTCTTATTCCTTTCTTTCTTTTCCCCTTTCTATTATTGTCCTTTTCTTCCTTCCCTCTTATTCCTTTCTTTCTTTTCCCCTTTCTATTAGTGTCCTTTTCTTACTTCCCTCTTATTCCTTTCTTTCTTTTCCCCTTTCTATTATTGTCCTTTTCTTCCTTCCCTCTTATTCCTTTCTTTCTTTTCCCCTTTCTATTAGTGTCCTTTTCTTCCTTCCCTCTTATTCCTTTCTTTCTTTTCCCCTTTCTATCATTGTCCTATTCTTCCTTCCCTTTCATTCCTTTCTTTCTTTTCCCCTTTCTCTTAGTGTCCTTTTCTTCCTTCCCTCTTATTCCTTTCTTTCTTTTCCCCTTTCTATTATTGTCCTTTTCTTCCTTCCCTCTTATTCCTTTCTTTCTTTTCCCCTTTCTATTCTTGTCCTTTTCTTCCTTCCCTCTCATTCCTTTCTTTCTTTTCCCCTTTCTATTATTGTCCTTTTCTACCTCCACTCTCATTCCTTTCCTTCTTTTCACCTTTCTATTATTGTCCTTTTCTTCCTTCCCTTTCATTCCTTTCTTTCTTTTCCCCTTTCTATTCTTGTCCTTTTCTTCCTTCCCTCTCATTCCTTTCTTTCTTTTCCCCTTTCTATTATTGTCCTTTTCTTCCTTCCCTCTTATTCTTTTCTTTCTTTTCCCCTTTCTATTCTTGTCCTTTTCTTCCTTCCCTCTTATTCCTTTCTTTCTTTTCCCCTTTCTATTAGTGTCCTTTTCTTCCTTCCCTCTCATTCCTTTCTTTCTTTTCCCCTTTCTATTATTGTCCTTTTCTTCCTTCCCTCTTATTCCTTTCTTTCTTTTCCCCTTTCTATTCTTGTCCTTTTCTTCCTCCCCTCTCATTCCTTTCTTTCTTTTCCCCTTTCTATTATTGTCCTTTTCTTCCTTCCCTCTCATTCCTTTCTTTCTTTTCCCCTTTCTATTCTTGTCCTTTACTTCCTCTCCTCTCATTCCTTTCTTTCTTTTCACCTTTCTATTATTGTCCTTTTCTTCTTCTCCTCTCATTCCTTTCTTTCTTTTCCCCTTTCTATTATTGTCCTTTTCTTCCTCTCCTCTCATTCCTTTCTTTCTTTTCACCTTTCTATTATTGTCCTATTCTTCCTTCCCTTTCATTCCTTTCTTTCTTTTCCCCTTTCTATTATTGTCCTTTTCTTCCTTCCCTCTCATTCCTTTCTTTCTTTTCCCCTTTCTATTCTTGTCCTTTACTTCCTCTCCTCTCATTCCTTTCTTTCTTTTCACCTTTCTATTATTGTCCTTTTCTTCTTCTCCTCTCATTCCTTTCTTTCTTTTCCCCTTTCTATTATTGTCCTTTTCTTCCTCTCCTCTCATTCCTTTCTTTCTTTTCACCTTTCTATTATTGTCCTTTTCTTCCTCCACTCTCATTCCTTTCTTTCTTTTCCCCTTTCTATTATTGTCCTTTTCTTCATCTCCTCTCATTCATTTCTTTCTTTTCACCTTTCTATTATTGTCCTTTTCTTCCTCCCCTCTCATTCCTTTCTTTCTTTTCTCCTTTCTATTATTATCCTTTTCTTCCTCTCCTCTCATTCCTTTCTTTCTTTTCACCTTTCTATTATTGTCCTTTTCTTCCTCCCCTCTCATTCCTTTCTTTCTTTTCCCCTTTCTATTATTGTCCTTTTCATCCTCTCCTCTCATTCCTTTCTTTCTTTTCCCCTTTCTATTATTGTCCTTTTCTTCCTCCCCTCTCATTCCTTTCTTTCTTTTCACCTTTCTATTATTGTCCTTTTCTTCCTCTCCTCTCATTCCTTTCTTTCTTTTCACCTTTCTATTATTGTCCTTTTCTTCCTCCCCTCTCATTCCTTTCTTTCTTTTCCCCTTTCTATTATTGTCCTTTTCTTCCTCTCCTCTCATTCCTTTCTTTCTTTTCACCTTTCTATCATTGTCCTATTCTTCCTTCCCTTTCATTCCTTTCTTTCATTTCCCCTTTCTATTATTGTCTTTTTCTTCCTTCCCTTTCATTCCTTTCTTTCTTTTCCCCTTTCTATTATTGTCCTTTTTTTCCTTCCCTCTCATTCCTTTCTTTCTTTTCCCCTTTCTATTATTGTCCTTTTCTTCCTTCCCTCTTATTCCTTTCTTTCTTTTCCCCTTTCTATTCTTGTCCTTTTCTTCCTCCCCTCTCATTCCTTTCTTTCTTTTCCCCTTTCTATTATTGTCCTTTTCTTCCTCTCCTCTCATTCCTTTCTTTCTTTTCACCTTTCTATTATTGTCCTATTCTTCCTTCCCTTTCATTCCTTTCTTTCTTTTCCCTTTCTATTATTGTCCTTTTCTTCCTTCCCTCTCATTCCTTTCTGTCTTTTCCCCTTTCTATTATTGTCCTTTACTTCCTCTCCTCTCATTCCTTTCTTTCTTTTCACCTTTCTATTATTGTCCTTTTCTTCTTCTCCTCTCATTCCTTTCTTTCTTTTCCCCTTTCTATTATTGTCCTTTTCTTCCTCTCCTCTCATTCCTTTCTTTCTTTTCACCTTTCTATTATTGTCCTTTTCTTCCTCCACTCTCATTCCTTTCTTTCTTTTCCCCTTTCTATTATTGTCCTTTTCTTCATCTCCTCTCATTCATTTCTTTCTTTTCACCTTTCTATTATTGTCCTTTTCTTCCTCCCCTCTCATTCCTTTCTTTCTTTTCTCCTTTCTATTATTATCCTTTTCTTCCTCTCCTCTCATTCCTTTCTTTCTTTTCACCTTTCTATTATTGTCCTTTTCTTCCTCCCCTCTCATTCCTTTCTTTCTTTTCCCCTTTCTATTATTGTCCTTTTCATCCTCTCCTCTCATTCCTTTCTTTCTTTTCCCCTTTCTATTATTGTCCTTTTCTTCCTCCCCTCTCATTCCTTTCTTTCTTTTCACCTTTCTATTATTGTCCTTTTCTTCCTCTCCTCTCATTCCTTTCTTTCTTTTCACCTTTCTATTATTGTCCTTTTCTTCCTCCCCTCTCATTCCTTTCTTTCTTTTCCCCTTTCTATTATTGTCCTTTTCTTCCTCTCCTCTCATTCCTTTCTTTCTTTTCACCTTTCTATCATTGTCCTATTCTTCCTTCCCTTTCATTCCTTTCTTTCATTTCCCCTTTCTATTATTGTCTTTTTCTTCCTTCCCTTTCATTCCTTTCTTTCTTTTCCCCTTTCTATTATTGTCCTTTTTTTCCTTCCCGCTCATTCCTTTCTTTCTTTTCCCCTTTCTATTATTGTCCTATTCTTCCTTCCCTTTCATTGCTTTCTTTCTTTTCCCCTTTCTATTATTGTCCTTTTCTTCCTTCCCTCTTATTCCTTTCTTTCTTTTACCCTTTCTATTATTGTCCTTTTCATCCTCTCCTCTCATTCCTTTCTTTCTTTTCCCCTTTCTATTATTGTCCTTTTCTTCCTCCCCTCTCATTCCTTTCTTTCTTTTCACCTTTCTATTATTGTCATTTTCTTCCTCTCCTCTCATTCCTTTCTTTCTTTCCACCTTTCTATTATTGTCCTTTTCTTCCTCCCCTCTCATTCCTTTCTTTCTTTTCCCCTTTCTATTATTGTCCTTTTCTTCCTCTCCTCTCATTCCTTTCTTTCTTTTCACCTTTCTATCATTGTCCTATTCTTCCTTCCCTTTCATTCCTTTCTTTCATTTCCCCTTTCTATTAATGTCTTTTTCTTCCTTCCCTTTCATTCCTTTCTTTCTTTTCCCCTTTCTATTCTTGTCCTTTTCTTCCTTCCCTCTCATTCCTTTCTTTCTTTTCCCCTTTCTATTATTCTCCTTTTCTTCCTTCCCTCTTATTCCTTTCTTTCTTTTCCCCTTTCTATTAGTGTCCTTTTCTTCCTTCCCTCTCATTCCTTTCTTTCTTTTCCCCTTTCTATTATTGTCCTTTTCTTCCTCCCCTCTCATTCCTTTCTGTCTTTTCCCCTTTCTATTATTGTCCTATTCTTCCTCTCCTCTCATTCCTTTCTTTCTTTTCACCTTTCTATCATTGTCCTATTCTTCCTTCCCTTTCATTCCTTTCTTTCTTTGCTATTTCTATTATTGTCCTTTTCTTCCTTCCCTCTTATTCCTTTCTTTCTTTTCCCCTTTCTATTATTGTCCTTTTCTTCCTTCCCTCTTATTCCTTTCTTTCTTTTTTCCTTTCTATTATTGTCCTTTTCTTCCTTCCCTCTTATTCCTGTCTTTCTTTTCCCCTTTCTATTATTGTCCTTTTCTTCCTTACCTCTCATTCCTTTCTTTCTTTTTTCCTTTCTATTATTGTCCTTTTCTTCCTTCCCTCTTATTCCTGTCTTTCTTTTCCCCTTTCTATTATTGTCCTTTTCTTCCTTCCCTCTTATTCCTTTCTTTCTTTTTTCCTTTCTATTATTGTCCTTTTCTTCCTCTCCCCTCATTCCTTTCTTTCTTTTCACCTTTCTATTATTGTCCTATTCTTCCTCTCCTCTCATTCCTTTCTTTCTTTTCACCTTTCTATCATTGTCCTATTCTTACTTCCCTTTCATTCCTTTCTTTCTTTGCTATTTCTATTATTGTCCTTTTCTTCCTTCCCTCTTATTCCTTTCTTTCTTTTCCCCTTTCTATTATTGTCCTTTTCTTCCTTCCCTCTTATTCCTTTCTTTCTTTTTTCCTTTCTATTATTGTCCTTTTCTTCCTTCCCTCTTATTCCTGTCTTTCTTTTCCCCTTTCTATTATTGTCCTTTTCTTCCTTCCCTCTCATTCCTTTCTTTCTTTTTTCCTTTCTATTATTGTCCTTTTCTTCCTTCCCTCTTATTCCTGTCTTTCTTTTCCCCTTTCTATTATTGTCCTTTTCTTCCTTCCCTCTTATTCCTTTCTTTCTTTTTTCCTTTCTATTATTGTCCTTTTCTTCCTCTCCTCTCATTCCTTTCTTTCTTTTCACCTTTCTCTTATTGTCCTATTCTTCCTCTCCTCTCATTCCTTTCTTTCTTTTCACCTTTCTATCATTGTCCTATTCTTCCTTCCCTTTCATTCCTTTCTTTCTTTGCTATTTCTATTATTGTCCTTTTCTTCCTTCCCTCTTATTCCTTTCTTTCTTTTCCCCTTTCTATTATTGTCCTTTTCTTCCTTCCCTCTTATTCCTTTCTTTCTTTTTTCCTTTCTATTATTGTCCTTTTCTTCCTTCCCTCTTATTCCTGTCTTTCTTTTCCCCTTTCTATTATTGTCCTTTTCTTCCTTACCTCTCATTCCTTTCTTTCTTTTTTCCTTTCTATTATTGTCCTTTTCTTCCTTCCCTCTTATTCCTGTCTTTCTTTTCCCCTTTCTATTATTGTCCTTTTCTTCCTTCCCTCTTATTCCTTTCTTTCTTTTTTCCTTTCTATTATTGTCCTTTTCTTCCTCTCCTCTCATTCCTTTCTTTCTTTTCACCTTTCTATTATTGTCCTATTCTTCCTCTCCTCTCATTCCTTTCTTTCTTTTCACCTTTCTATCATTGTCCTATTCTTACTTCCCTTTCATTCCTTTCTTTCTTTGCTATTTCTATTATTGTCCTTTTCTTCCTTCCCTCTTATTCCTTTCTTTCTTTTCCCCTTTCTATTATTGTCCTTTTCTTCCTTCCCTCTTATTCCTTTCTTTCTTTTTTCCTTTCTATTATTGTCCTTTTCTTCCTTCCCTCTTATTCCTGTCTTTCTTTTCCCCTTTCTATTATTGTCCTTTTCTTCCTTCCCTCTCATTCCTTTCTTTCTTTTTTCCTTTCTATTATTGTCCTTTTCTTCCTTCCCTCTTATTCCTGTCTTTCTTTTCCCCTTTCTATTATTGTCCTTTTCTTCCTTCCCTCTTATTCCTTTCTTTCTTTTTTCCTTTCTATTATTGTCCTTTTCTTCCTCTCCTCTCATTCCTTTCTTTCTTTTCACCTTTCTCTTATTGTCCTATTCTTCCTCTCCTCTCATTCCTTTCTTTCTTTTCACCTTTCTATCATTGTCCTATTCTTCCTTCCCTTTCATTCCTTTCTTTCTTTGCTATTTCTATTATTGTCCTTTTCTTCCTTCCCTCTTATTCCTTTCTTTCTTTTCCCCTTTCTATTATTGTCCTTTTCTTCCTTCCCTCTTATTCCTTTCTTTCTTTTTTCCTTTCTATTATTGTCCTTTTCTTCCTTCCCTCTTATTCCTGTCTTTCTTTTCCCCTTTCTATTATTGTCCTTTTCTTCCTTCCCTCTTATTCCTGTCTTTCTTTTCCCCTTTCTATTATTCTCCTTTTCTTCCTTCCCTCTTATTCCTTTCTTTCTTTTCCCCTTTCTATTAGTGTCCTTTTCTTCCTTCCCTCTCATTCCTTTCTTTCTTTTCCCCTTTCTATTATTGTCCTTTTCTTCCTCCCCTCTCATTCCTTTCTGTCTTTTCCCCTTTCTATTATTGTCCTATTCTTCCTCTCCTCTCATTCCTTTCTTTCTTTTCACCTTTCTATCATTGTCCTATTCTTCCTTCCCTTTCATTCCTTTCTTTTTTTGCTATTTCTATTATTGTCCTTTTCTTCCTTCCCTCTTATTCCTTTCTTTCTTTTCCCCTTTCTATTATTGTCCTTTTCTTCCTTCCCTCTTATTCCTGTCTTTCTTTTCCCCTTTCTATTATTGTCCTTTTCTTCCTTACCTCTCATTCCTTTCTTTCTTTTTTCCTTTCTATTATTGTCCTTTTCTTCCTTCCCTCTTATTCCTGTCTTTCTTTTCCCCTTTCTATTATTGTCCTTTTCTTCCTTCCCTCTTATTCCTTTCTTTCTTTTTTCCTTTCTATTATTGTCCTTTTCTTCCTCTCCTCTCATTCCTTTCTTTCTTTTCACCTTTCTATTATTGTCCTATTCTTCCTCTCCTCTCATTCCTTTCTTTCTTTTCACCTTTCTATCATTGTCCTATTCTTACTTCCCTTTCATTCCTTTCTTTCTTTGCTATTTCTATTATTGTCCTTTTCTTCCTTCCCTCTTATTCCTTTCTTTCTTTTCCCCTTTCTATTATTGTCCTTTTCTTCCTTCCCTCTTATTCCTTTCTTTCTTTTTTCCTTTCTATTATTGTCCTTTTCTTCCTTCCCTCTTATTCCTGTCTTTCTTTTCCCCTTTCTATTATTGTCCTTTTCTTCCTTCCCTCTCATTCCTTTCTTTCTTTTTTCCTTTCTATTATTGTCCTTTTCTTCCTTCCCTCTTATTCCTGTCTTTCTTTTCCCCTTTCTATTATTGTCCTTTTCTTCCTTCCCTCTTATTCCTTTCTTTCTTTTTTCCTTTCTATTATTGTCCTTTTCTTCCTCTCCTCTCATTCCTTTCTTTCTTTTCACCTTTCTCTTATTGTCCTATTCTTCCTCTCCTCTCATTCCTTTCTTTCTTTTCACCTTTCTATCATTGTCCTATTCTTCCTTCCCTTTCATTCCTTTCTTTCTTTGCTATTTCTATTATTGTCCTTTTCCTCCTTCCCTCTTATTCCTTTCTTTCTTTTCCCCTTTCTATTATTGTCCTTTTCTTCCTTCCCTCTTATTCCTTTCTTTCTTTTTTCCTTTCTATTATTGTCCTTTTCTTCCTTCCCTCTTATTCCTGTCTTTCTTTTCCCCTTTCTATTATTGTCCTTTTCTTCCTTCCCTCTTATTCCTTTCTTTCTTTTTTCCTTTCTATTATTGTCCTTTTCTTCCTCTCCTCTCATTCCTTTCTTTCTTTTCACCTTTCTATTATTGTCCTATTCTTCCTCTCCTCTCATTCCTTTCTTTCTTTTCACCTTTCTATCATTGTCCTATTCTTACTTCCCTTTCATTCCTTTCTTTCTTTGCTATTTCTATTATTGTCCTTTTCTTCCTTCCCTCTTATTCCTTTCTTTCTTTTCCCCTTTCTATTATTGTCCTTTTCTTCCTTCCCTCTTATTCCTTTCTTTCTTTTTTCCTTTCTATTATTGTCCTTTTCTTCCTTCCCTCTTATTCCTGTCTTTCTTTTCCCCTTTCTATTATTGTCCTTTTCTTCCTTCCCTCTCATTCCTTTCTTTCTTTTTTCCTTTCTATTATTGTCCTTTTCTTCCTTCCCTCTTATTCCTGTCTTTCTTTTCCCCTTTCTATTATTGTCCTTTTCTTCCTTCCCTCTTATTCCTTTCTTTCTTTTTTCCTTTCTATTATTGTCCTTTTCTTCCTCTCCTCTCATTCCTTTCTTTCTTTTCACCTTTCTCTTATTGTCCTATTCTTCCTCTCCTCTCATTCCTTTCTTTCTTTTCACCTTTCTATCATTGTCCTATTCTTCCTTCCCTTTCATTCCTTTCTTTCTTTGCTATTTCTATTATTGTCCTTTTCTTCCTTCCCTCTTATTCCTTTCTTTCTTTTCCCCTTTCTATTATTGTCCTTTTCTTCCTTCCCTCTTATTCCTTTCTTTCTTTTTTCCTTTCTATTATTGTCCTTTTCTTCCTTCCCTCTTATTCCTGTCTTTCTTTTCCCCTTTCTATTATTGTCCTTTTCTTCCTTCCCTCTCATTCCTTTCTTTCTTTTTTCCTTTCTATTATTGTCCTTTTCTTCCTTCCCTCTTATTCCTGTCTTTCTTTTCCCCTCTCTATTATTGTCCTTTTCTTCCTTCCCTCTTATTCCTTTCTTTCTTTTTTCCTTTCTATTATTGTCCTTTTCTTCCTCTCCTCTCATTCCTTTCTTTCTTTTCACCTTTCTATCATTGTCCTATTCTTCCTTCCCTTTCATTCCTTTCTTTCTTTGCTATTTCTATTATTGTCCATTTCCTCCTTCCCTCTCATTCCTTTCTTTCTTTTCCCCTTTCTAGTATTGTCCTTTTCTTCCTCTCCTCTTATTCCTTTCTTTCTTTTCCCCTTTCTATTATTGTCCTTTTCTTCCTCCCCTCTCATTCCTTTCTTTCTTTTCCCCTTTCTATTATTGTCCTTTTCTTCCTTCCCTCTCATTCCTTTCTTTCTTTTCCCCTTTCTATTATTGTCCTTTTCTTCCTCCCCTCTCATTCCTTTCTTTCTTTTCCCGTTTCTATTATTGTCCATTTCCTCCTTCCCTCTCATTCCTTTCTTTCTTTTCCCCTTTCTATTTTTGTCCTTTTCTTCCTTCTTCCTCTCATTCCTTTCTGTCTTTTCCCCTTTCTATTATTCTCCTTTTCTTTCTTCCCATTCCTTTCTTTCTTTCCCTTTCCATTTATTTCCTTCTATTCTCTTTCATTTTTTTATTCTTATCTCATCCAATATAAGGCCCAATGCCCATTTAAGTTAGAGGGTTACTAAATGAAGGAGGGGAAGGAGGGAGAAAGAATTGCACATTATGTGGACGTGTTGGATAAATGTCGGTTGTCCCTACACTTGAGGAGACTTAGATGAGATTCTAGTTTTCAGGGAAGCATCCACTCGGAATTTTCTTCCCCAAAGTTACTGTTCTGGCGAAGAAGCTGTCTGTGTGAAACTTCCTTCTTATCAAAGGAAAACAAAAGAAATGGGTTAATTTACCGCTGTGAATATGGCATGTGGGGTTCTAGCTGTGACGGTCCGTCCTGCTGGTGCGTCTAAGGAAGGTTACTCTTTCCTTTTCCAGTTCCTTTTCTCTCTTTTTAGTTTCTTTTCTTTCTCTCTTTTTTCATTCCATTTCTTTCTTTATCCTTACAATTTCTTTCCTTCCATTTCCCTTTCTTTCTGTCCTTTTCTATTTACATTTCTTTCTTTCCTTTTCTGTTTCTATATCTTTCTTTCTTTTCCATTTCTTTCTTTCTTTTCCATTTCTTTCTTTATCCTTACAATTTATTTCCTTCAATTACTTTTTCTCTCTTTCCTTTTCTTTTTCTATTTGTTTCTTTCTTTTTCTTTTCTATTTCTTTCTCTCGTTTTTCTTTCCATTTTTTTCTTTCCCCTTACAATTTCTTTCCTTCCATTTACCTTTCTTTCTTTCCTTTTCTATTTCTTTCTTTCTTTTCCATTTCTTTCTTTCTTTTCTTTTCCATTTCTGTCTTTCCTCTTCCTTTTCTTTCTTTTTCTATTTTACTATCTTTTTTTACTTAACCCTTTTCTGTTTCTTTCCTTTCTATTTCTTTTCTTTTTTTTTTCTTTGGCTTTTTCACTTTTTCTCCTTAATTTTCCATCATATTCTCAATGCTTTTGTGTAACACGACCTGGTGTAACGGTTGCCAAGCTTGTCTCGCTAAATCATTCACGATTTAGTAATGAGTTCGATCCTCACTAGGTACTCCATATAAAAAGGTACACTTCAACGCAGTGTAATGGTTAGCAAGCTTGTCCCGCTAGAACAATTACGACTTAGCGAGTTTGATCTTCCCTGGGTGCCTCTTATTTTCAGACTTGTGGCACATTTAAGCTTTGCTGGATACCTCGACGTGATTTCATGGATAGCAATGCTGTCACGCTAGCACAATTACGACTGAATAGTAGAGTTTGATCCTCACTGTGTGCCCCACACCTTCGGCCTTCTGCCACACCTAAACCAAGCTTAGAAAATCATCATACTCTCAATTCTTCCTTCTTTTCTTGTCCCTCTCTTTTCATCCACTTTTCTTAATTCTCTTCAGTCTTTTTTTCTTTCTCTTGATTTTTTTGACAGTAATGAAATCAGATTTCGGTTGACGCTAATGATAATGGCGCCAATTTCGTGCTCCCAGCCGAGATGCCCTCTGCGTCATTAAATATTTAACTGATTTTATATCCTACTTCCTTTTACCTCCTTTCGTTTCCTTGTTAATAATTTCACCAGAAACTGCGCTCTCCGTTCAGCATTTCTCTAAGTAATATGACAAGGAGAAATCTACAGAATGCTGTCTTCGCAATTCAGCGATTTTAATGACATAAAAAAAGAAATATTCATTATAGATCATTTAATAATTTATATAATAACAATAATGGCTGGCTACTAGACTGCTAAGGTGACTTGCTAATCCCTGCTTCAGACAGCTGCTCAGGCACATTGTGTTTTTTCAACCTCTGTTTTCTATCGCAATTATGCTAAACGGACCTTAATCACGGCTCCTGGGAGAGACTTCATAATCTGGTGTGATCAGTATTTGGACAAAACCAGTATGCTCAAAATCAAGGTTGACTTGTGACTTCATGCTAACGCAAGCATCGACGGCTTCCCAATTTCATTCACAAGGCTTCGGTCAACATGTGTTACGGTTTTCTGCCACTTCCCAACAGTGGCCTATGCGTCTCCGCGTACCAATATTATCAAATCATCTTCTTGAGGGGATTCGGACCCGTTTCTCATCGTTGAAATCGTGAATAACTTGTCTAACGCTCTATATGGCTTTCTATAAGCATTCGCTAAGCCCGTGGGGATGTTTGTCGCCTTTTCTCCTACCAAAAGCTGACATTCTATGGAACTACTTTGCTTTCTACGCGTGCCCAGATGAACAGTTTTCACAGACATTATGGAGAAGTCACCGCCTTCACTAATCGACCATAGAGAAATTCGAACCCGGTCGGAACGCTAACTCTAACACGGCCATCCGTTCGCAATGATTTACATGAAATCGATAAAACACAAAGATGCAAAACTATCTTCATTTTGAAAACCTATAAAGATGATATCGCATGTGGGGAATCGTCCTCTCATCTGTTCGATTAGAGAAAACAACTTAAAACTGCTCCGTCCACGGTATGACGATAAACTATATCCGGCAGCAAGGCCTCTGATCGGTAGATAGGAGGTTTTGAGGATCGTGGAACTGCTGTTGTTCCCAGGTCCACCCTGACCTGGGATGGTAGCTATGGGCAAATAGTGAAACCCCAGACAAAAATACAATAGTTCATTTTTATGATGAAATGGCCAACAATACATTTTTATAGTGAAATTACCAGCAAGACCTTTAATAAAATTACTAACAATAAATTTTATCTACAAACTATATATCTAAAAAATATACGTTTAGTCTAAAAGTATAAAATTGTGTACAAAATATCTGTAGTTGAAGGCATAAAATTACGTTCGGACTATTTAGATTTAGGCATTAAATAACCCAAAGAGGTGTTGATATGCCGCTAAACAAAATTAAGCAACCAACTTAAAATTGTCTGTAATCAAATAATCGTAAATATTAAATTTATTCAAATTTTCTCAGAATTTTTGTCTCGAATATTGTTTAATTGAAACATTTAAGTAAATTTACAATTACATTTCATTTATATCAAATCTTTGCTATGCTCTGCCTATTCAATATTCTTGAATGCCACCACTGAATCATCATTAATTAGGGACGTTTATTTATCAAATTTAACATAACATAAAATTAAAATTTCACTACGTCACTAGTAGAATCGATTATATAGAGATGCGAAAAATATAGTGATGTTTATGTTGATGCAACTACGCATGCGCACGAAAGACAGGAGACGCTGAAGAATTCAAATTTAATTTTAATTTATCTTTTGGGCATATAGTCTAGTCCTTTATATTTAGTTTCTTTTTCTTTATGTTTATGTTTCCTTCACTTAAATATCCTACATTGTAATGACAGAAGATATGCCAAGAAAGGTGAAAGGTGCTGTGAGATAAGATTGAAAGTACTTGGGAAAATAAAAGGAATGAGAAAAACTACGGCGCCCTCCTTAATGAGTTTAATGGCAACATTAAGAAATTGAAAGGATTAAAATAAAATAGACATATGTCTAGATTATTCAACCAAACACGCTTGAATGAAGATATGGTCCCTATCTCTCTATCTACATATATATGTGTGTGTGTGTGTGTGTGTGTGTGTGTGTGTGTGTGTGTATATATATATATATATATATAATGGCTCGTGGGGACACAGTCCTATGCGTAAGAGAAACTCGGATGAGTTACACCACGGAATTTGTGAAGAGCGGCGCTATATCGAGTCTAATTACCTCTAAAGACGTTACCACTTTGTCACCGATTGCCGTTGGTACAGTTGGCATGACGCCTGCTTCGTATCCTAACAGCCAGTGTTG
Source organism: Acanthosepion esculentum (assembly GCA_964036315.1). NCBI lineage: Eukaryota > Metazoa > Mollusca > Cephalopoda > Sepiida > Sepiidae > Acanthosepion > Acanthosepion esculentum. The sequence continues at coordinate 88,104,643 of OZ038493.1, forward strand.
TTCTCGGTATGGATGCGCATTGCTGATGAGTCCCAAATATAGGTCAAAACGGCCGTCTAGTGCATTCTGTTGAGGTTTCTTCTAGGCTCGATGAATTACCTAATTATGATTATCTCAAGTCATCCTAATAATTTCTATCATATATATATATATATATATATATATATATATATATATATATATTCCCGAGTGTGGTAGGTTTATACTTTAACTATTTTCAAGAGGGGTATATCTTCATTGTGAGTATATTTTGTGTCATCAGAGCAGTAGTCATTTCGTTCATAGTAGGGTTTTTGTCGTTGTTTAGTGTTTAAAAGGCAGCCAAGATGCTCTGACAGGTTTCGAAACAAGTAATGTTAAGTATAAGTCTATTAATTTTTTATGAATATATATTTTTGTGTGTGCGTGTGTGTGTGTGTGTGTGTTTGTGTATTATGCGTACTTTGTTAAAAAAATGAAATGTTGTTTTTTCATCAATTCGGATCATTTTTCTGGTTTCCGTGTAGAGCTTCAACATAAACTATCCAATAACCTCGCTGCGCTTTTGGATTTCTTTAATATACCATTATAAAATCATTTTTATTTATTTTTTATTATTATTTTTACGGATTAACCAGACTCTCTCGGTAGATTTACTTTGTGTCCCTTTGACAGTTTTCAAGAATATCGTCTTCATACGTCAGTGGATATCACGCCAGATTATTTTTTAAGTACGTGTAAGTGATGCTTGTCCATTTTTCCCAAAGTAAAATCATTAAAAATATATTCAGCAAGGAATTTCGTCCTGAGAAGAAGGGGAGCAATAAAAAAAATATGTAACAGTGCAATAAAGGAAGTCGAAAGCACATGAAAGAATCATCTGGAGCCACAAGAGACAAATCCTTAGCCAGCGAGAAATTTCTCCAGATATAATCACCAAGGCCAAAGAGGACAAAGAGGAATGGCCTAAAACAGAGAATTCATTGGAGAGTTTGAATTAGTTTCACAAAGGGCTAAGATATCTGGAGAAAGTTCCAGGAGAAAAAATTCTACACTGCAGATATTGGTACAAATAACACAAATATTGGAGAAAGAAATGACGATTTTTTGTCTACTCTTATTTGTTTAATTTTAACTGTCATGAGGTTATTTTGGGCATTTAAGGTGAAAAGAGCCAAAATAATTATCACTGTCCATCGTCTATGACAATCCAAACCGGACGGAGGGTGGCTAAGACTAAAGCATAATGTAATATCAAAGTTGCTTACAGGAAGTACATGCAGAAACAACTAGCCATGCGCAAAATGGCATTGGAATTACTCCGATATTATGCGACTGTCTAGAGAGAAAGAAAAAAAACACCCAAGTTTAACTGATGATTGAAAGATATATATGGCAGTAACATACAAATTCTTAACTTATGGTCGGAACAGTCGGCAGAGTCAAACCTTAGATTCTACAGTTGATGTTACTCTTGCACAAAGATTATCGAAAAAAGAATGATTTCTCCTCCCATATCAGTTTCGCTCTACCAGCAAACATTTTCAATAAAATCTGGCTTTTTTTACTAAAGTTCACCTACTTCAAGGCTCGCGATCCACTCAAGATAGGTTACTGAATGAGATGCGTAGTATGAAGTGAAGATCACAATGATATGGGGGATAGATAACGATTGACTCTAGACTTATAGCGATTATGGTAGCAATGTTCAAGGAAGTAGGAATCTGTTCTACGAAATTGAAGTTCATGGGTAGAAGATTTCGCAGTGGAACGCTCTTCTTACCAAAAGAAGACGTGGGGAATGAAGATGTTTCAAACCTGTGCACGTAACAATGCGGGTCTGAGCTGGTGGCACTAAACAATGGGACACGTCTGAATATTTGCCGTGGAACTAATGATAGAATAGCGATAATCTTATCAAGTTTTTCTCTGTTGGAAAGAAGTTCTGCGGTTGGAAGACAATTCATCACCCGCAAGATCTTCCAAAATGCATCGCCTTGTCCTTACTATGTGACATTGACAGAGAGAAAAGTGCGAATGTATAAATCTTCCCTCATACACTGCTAAGCTAGAAATGAAATTCGCTCGTCAATGTCTCGACTTCATGCTATTAGTTAGCTGACCCCTTTGGGGGGGGTCTTAACCCTCTGAAGGGGTTTCGATCGGCGCATGCTAAATCCTCATCGACAAGATCTTGTACAGTCAGAGGGGTTTCAACTCGCGGCAAGATTGGCAACTAGGTCTCACCGTTTTGCTGTTTAACCAGCTAAATGCAACCGTCAGTTCTATTGTAATCCTCCCTTTTCTCGGACTTCTCGTCTGTGGAACTCCCTTCAGATTTCCAGCTTCCCTACGATCTACATCCTTCAAAACTTTAAATGCAAAGTCAATCGACATCTCCTGTCTCACTGAATTCTGTTCCTTTAATTTCCTTTCTCTTCACTTCTTCTCACTAAAGTCTTTTCATTCTCTTTCATTGTCAGCAGACCCCCACCCGCTTGCGTGTTAGTGGGTTTATCGCCTTGCTTAGGGTGAAATATTTAAACAGAAGAAAAGAAAAGAAGAGTGACGTTGTTCTCAGAAACTATAGTTCATGAGTAGCACGTTCTTTTTGAATGATTAATGTTTCCACGAGGGTCAGCTCTTTGGTGGCCTTTACCCGAGACGTTTTATTTATTTACGATTCCTCTCGACAGTCTGGTTTCAAAGCCAAATTCCCACTTTCAGAATACGTAAAAGAAGTTCTGACAATAGGCACAACATAAATGGAACAATTTTAAATCTCACGACGTCCCCATGGTATAAATATCTATTTCGATTTACGTTCTCTTTTGGACTTCCTCCTTCTTCTCGTTTAGGATCGCAACACTTGTAGCTTTAAAAGGCGTTTGGCACTGACGTTTTTCAAAGACTATCACAGACGAAATTAAGCATAAAATAGAAATTCTGACAGTTCACTGAAATTAATGTTGCCCGTCTTTGATGCAAACTGACGATTTAGAAAAAAATTAAATGATTTTAAGTACTTTGTTCTGTTTATTGATGATATTTAAATATATATATATTTAATTTTTTTTCTTCTTTTCTCCTATTTGGTTTATTTCCAAAGGCCAAACTATTTTCAAAAACAATGGGAAGGATACGTCGAAGATTTAATTACGAATAGGTTTCAAGATATTGAATCATAATTTCATCATCTTCATTCCGAAATATGAAATGGGAAATATTCTATAGGGGATAATGAAGATTTTTTCTCCGACCTATTCCCAAAAATCTGAACACACATTACAATTTAAGAGAGGAGGGGACTCATGGTTGGATTAAAATCTTTTCATCACTCACACGAACATATCAGGTTTAGAGAACTATACACCACGCACAGTTAAGGCAGATAAAAATCGGTTGACTTTCTGTCGGTATATTAATAAGTATACAAATCAATGAAACCTCTGTACAAGATCTTGTGAATGAAGATTTAGCATTTGCAACCCGTGCAGAGGGTTAAAACCATGCACAATATGGCATTGGAATTACTCCGATATTATGCAACTGTCTAGAGAGAAAGAAAGAAACACCCAAGTTTAACTGATGATTGAAAGATATATATGGCAGTAACATACAAATTCTTAACTTATGGTCGGAACAGTCGGCAGAGTCAAACCTTAGATTCTACAGTTGATGTTACTCTTGCACAAAGATTATCGAAAAAAGAATGATTTCTCCTCCCATATCAGTTTCGCTCTACCAGCAAACATTTTCAATAAAATCTGGCTTTTTTTACTAAAGTTCACCTACTTCAAGGCTCGCGATCCACTCAAGATAGAAGGTTACTGAATGAGATGCGTAGTATGAAGTGAAGATCACAATGATATGGGGGATAGATAACGATTGACTCTAGACTTATAGCGATTATGGTAGCAATGTTCAAGGAAGTAGGAATCTGTTCTACGAAATTGAAGTTCATGGGTAGAAGATTTCGCAGTGGAACGCTCTTCTCACCAAAAGAAGACGTGGTGAATGAAGATGTTTCAAACCTGTGCACGTAACAATGCGGGTCTGAGCTGGTGGCACTAAACAATGGGACACGTCTGAATATTTGCCGTGGAACTAATGATAGAATAGCGATAATCTTATCAAGTTTTTCTCTGTTGGAAAGGAGTTTTGCGGTTGGAAGACAATTCATCACCCGCAAGATCTTCCAAAATGCATCGTCTGGTCCTTACTATGTGACATTGACAGAGAGAAAAGTGCGAATGTATAAATCTTCCCTCATACACTGCTAAGCTAGAAATGAAATTCGCTCGTCAATGTCTCGACTTCATGCTATTAGTTAGCTGACCCCTTTGGGGGGGGGGGGTCTTAACCCTCTGAAGGGGTTTCGATCGGCGCATGCTAAATCCTCATCGACAAGATCTTGCACAGTCATAGGGGTTTCAACTCGCGACAAGATTGGCAACTAGGTCTCGCCGTTTTGCTGCTTAACTATCAGGTCATCCCATAAGTTCTGTCCGAATTTTGAATAAAAAAAACACGTGACCAAATGTTACATTTAATTACAGATTCAATCAACAATGTATTTTCCATGATTATCTATGACTTCCTTCCATCTATTAACAAGCTTATTAATTCCATTACTGTAAAATTCTTTTGGTTTGATTCGAAGAACTCACAAATGTCAGTTTTAACCTCTTCCTGTGTTACAAAAACTGTTTCTTCCAAATGATTCTGTAAGCTACGAAACAAATGGTAGTCTGAAGGAGAACGGTCGGTAGAATAAGGTGGATGAAGAATTTTCTCCCAACCAAGTTCTTCGATCTTTTGTGACGTGATTCTTGCTGTGTGTGGTCGCGCATTGTCCTGATGAAACATCACCCATTTTCGATTCACTAGAGCAGGGTTTTTTTCCTCAAAGCTTGGTTCAAACGCTCTAATTGCTGACAGTATATTTGAGCATTAATTGTTGCATTAGGTGGTAAGAATTCAAAGTGGATTATTCCTTGGCAATCCCACCATATTGAAAGAAGAACCTTTTGCCCATGAAGTTCCCTTCTCGGCTGTGGCTGGGGTCCTTCCCCTTTACCAATCCACTGTCTACGACGCTTAACATTTCGATAAAAGATCCATTTTTCGTCGACAGTCACAAGTCTATCCAAAAAAGGTGAAACAAGTTGGCGAGAATGGAGAGAAGAGCAGATGTCAACTCGGGATTTGAGGTTGTTTTCAGACAATTCATGAGGCACCCATTTTCCAAGTTTAGGAACTTTTCCAAGTTGTTGAAGATGACGATGAACAGTTGTATGGTTTGAACTGAGAACCACTGCCAATTCCTCAACTGATAAAGCAGGATTTTATTCAAGGGCTGCTTCAAGAAGCTTTTCATCAAACTCAACTGGACGTCTGGTTCGATCTTCATCTTCAAGGGTGAAATCTCCACATCTGAATTTTTCAAACCATCTTCTGCAAGTTCTTTCATTCACACATTCCTCTCCATAAACTGAGTGAATGTTTCTAGCCGCTTCGGCTGCTGAGTTTCCTTTCTTGAACTCATAAAGCATTATGTGCCTGAAATGATTCTTGGGTACTTGCATGTTAGCAGGGTTTTAATCAAACAAAATTTAATTTTATTGTTCTCTGAAATAAAATGCATTTTAAATGCATCTAAACATAAAAATAATGTTCAGCACCATTAGACATTATAAAATACTCTTTACATTTCGTTCATTTTAACAAAAAGTTAAAATTCGGACAGAACTTATGGGATGACCTAATAGATGCAACCGTCAGTTCTATTGTAATCCTCTCTTTTCTCGCACTTCTCGTCTGTAGAACTCCCTTCAGATTTCCAGGTTACTGAATGAGATGCGTAGTATGAAGTGAAGATCACAATGATATGGGGGATGGATAACGATTGACTCTACACTTATAACGATTATGGTAGCAATGTTCAAGGAAGTAGGAGTCTGTTCTACGAAATTGAAGTTCATGGGTAGAAGATTTCGCAGTGGAACGCTCTTCTCACCAAAAGAAGACGTGGGGAATGTAGATATTTCAATCCTGTGCACGTAACAATGCGGGTCTGAGCTGGTGGCACTAAACAATGGGACACGTCTGAATATTTGCCGTGGAACTAGCGATGGAATAACGATAATCTTCCAACGTTTTTGTCTGTACAAGACTTTGTGAATGAATATTTAGTATTTGCAACCCCTGCAGAGGGTTAAAACAGCCCAAAAGGGGCCAGCTAACAGGTTGTTGCTTGAGGACGATTAATTTTTGCTTGTAGACACAAGTATAAAGAAGACCAACGATTATTTATAGACACAAGTATAACGAAATCACGTGTTGTCATTAAATAACTCAACATCGTAAAATCCAGCTAGCCAACGCTCAGATTTTACAAAATCAAAATTGAATATGTTATGCTCCTCATTTAAAAAGGAAAAAAAGATCACATCCTTCCGTTTCTAAACTTTCCCTTTTTTTTCTTCCTCGGTTGTATTTCTCGTTATCGATTCTCTTTCCGCGCCTAATGCATTTTTCCTTCGCTAACTTCATTTATTCCTTCTTTCTATCGTGTTTCATTCGTTCGCTCTGAACTTCCTTATTTCTTTCTGCGGTTCATTCACTTTTCGAATTCTTTCTGCTTTATTTAGAAATCACCATCGGGACGCCAAAATTCCCCATTACATCAGAATACACACACATATATATATATATATATATATATATATATATATATATATATATAAGCACATATACATACGTATATATAATTAAATTTATATAAATAAAACATCGCTGTCCAAATATAAGCAATACAAATGCACACACATTAAACAGACGCGCGCAAACTTATAACACACACACACACACACACATATATATATATATATATATATACGTGAGTAGATGTTCACATTGTGAATTCATTTGTACGTGACTGGCTCAAAATAAAAGTGATGAAATAATTACACGCACGCGCACACACGCGCGCACAGATGCACACGCACACACACACACACACATATATATATATGCAAGAGAGTGGTAAAAATACTCGAGTAGCATAAAAAGTCCTTCCAAAAATATGCTTACTTTTAAGTGAATTCATTCCACTCTCCTCCCTCCCTCCCTCTCTATCTCTCTCCATATATATATATATATATATATATATATATATATATATGCACAAACACGTGTAGATACGTTTGACCGTACATACAGATGTTTACAGATGTCTAATGAATTCACTTAAACATATTCATATATGTATGTGTGTGCGTACGCGCATTATATATATCTGTTTCTTTATAAAGTGGTTAAACTCGGTATATGGTCTTAGGTTTCTTTCATTTTTGTGTGTGCTTATTTTAACTTTGATATATTTCCGATATTACGTTATTATTTCTTTCTTAGTCTTTTTCCTTTTTTTGACAGCACTTTATTTCTTATGATTGTTTTTTTTTTGTTGCTTTTACTATAAAAATACAACGAATAGAAAATGTCCGAGATGACTTAATAGCTACTTGCAACTATTCCATCATCGAAATAAAAGGACAGACTTTACTTCCTTATAACTTCTCGATAGGATCGGGTTTTGAGTCTTAATAGGCAGGAGCCGCGGACAAGATGTAAAGAATTTCGATTAAAACCAAGAGTAAATGTATTTGCAATTCCGATAATAACTTTCTTAGAAAAAGACCAAGAAAAGGTCTTCGAGAATTGTTACTTTTCGCTGTATGGTGTCTGCGACGTATGGAAACAATTCTAGAAAATGTACTTATCGGGTATATTTAGTATTTTTATTATAGCTGTGTTGATTCTCGGCAACCGTATAACAGTGCTTCCTCGGTATTTAGGAGCTGAGATCAATCTCGATTTTGTCTGAAAGAAAAACAGAGCACAAATTACTGGAGCGAAAGTTTCAGGTCACCTGACGGCCCTTCCTCATTATATTAAAGTGAAATGTTGCAGGTCGCTCTGACTGCGTGATTATTTGCCACTGCCCACATAATTATGTCGAGGGCTCCACATAAAACAAATCTTCTATTATATTTGCCTCCGTGAACAAACGAATAAATACCGTTTCTAAAATGGTCTTATTGAAAAGAATCAGTGCATTAACCTCTATGTGATTTTCTGGGGTTGAGAAATTAACATTATTTACATTCAAATTTATGTCTCCATTTTTGTTGATGTGTATGTTGGTTCTGGAATTTGGTGGGACAATAATTGGCAGTACAGACAAACTCAATGGAAATAGGACTTGCAATAAGAGAGCAGTGCTAAAAAAATAGAGTAGATATCCCTAAACAAGAAAAACGGAACAAAAACAATTGACGCCCATATATTAAATCTTCTTGGGCACCTCAAGGCGATGTAATGGTGAGCAAGCTTGTCTCGCTAGAACAATTACTAGTGAGTTCGATCCTCAGTGGGTGCCCCTTACATTTAGCCTTGTGCCTTAATATAAGCCACGCTTGGACAATCACCATATTAAATCGTCTTTTATGTACCGTGTTGCTTCAGGATGTAGACGATCATGGCCCTGCACATCTTCCTGTCCCTTTTTGCTGTTAATAAGTTTTATCTTTCTGTTATTTCTCCCAAACCCTCTTCTACCAAGCCCATCAAATATGTTACGCGCTGCTTTCCTCTTTCCTTCTTTCCCTCAATCAGATTTTCCAAGCCCTCCTTCCGCATTACGTGCCCCAAAAATTTCAACTGCCTCTTCCTGACGTTAAGTATAAGTTTCTTTTTAGTTTCCATTTTCTCTAAATATTCGTAGTTGCTCACATATTCAGTCCATAGTATCCTCAGCATCTTTTTGTAGAAACACATTTCTGCTGCTTAAAGTATCTTCTTCATCTTTGAGGAGATTGTTCAGCATTAAATAGAGGATTCATTTAGAAATTTTCTGAAGGTTACCCGAATCGAGAGGCACCTGAAGAAGACCTGAAAGACCGAAATATTGTGAGAATAACAACAAAGATTATTGCAGTAGTCTGAATATAAATAATGTAAACTAGTGAATTAAATTTATTTTTTTAAGGAAAAAGCCAAAGTTTTAGGATGGTCGGGCCGATAGCTTTTCAGTACCTGATCGTATCTCCACCTGTATGTGTATATCTGGAAGTGGGGATAAGTAATTTAACGGGAAAATTCTTGACTTGTAAGTGTATGTACGCGCTCAGGTTTTTAATAAAACAAAACCGTTCAGCTGCCCACATGGTAATGAAGCTGGAGTGTCATCCCCTAATGTAGCAACCATGTCCGGATGAATGTTCTTGGGGTCTAAACCTATTTTTTCTGCAGGTGCTTGATAACATCATGATGCCAAATTGTATACATTTTCAAAAGAGGTCGCTACGAGTTACTTTTGAAGTTTCCTTTAAACAGCCAGACGTCAATTTACCTGGAAAGAAACAATGCAGTTATTAATAAGAAGAGATGAAATGAACGCATGCAAAATTTCAAAGCTCTAGCATCAATCCTTTATAATCCGTCTATGAACATTTCAGCCCCACCCTCGTAACTGGAAAAGAAACAATGCAGTTATTTATAAGAAGAGTTGAAATGAACGCATGCAAAATTTTAAAACTCTAGCATCAATCCTACATAATCCGTCTATGAACATTTCAGCCCCAACCTCGTAACTGGAAAACAAACAATGCAGCTACTAATATGAAGAGTTGAAATGAACGCATGCAAAATTTCAAAAATCTAGCATCAATCCTTCATAATCCGTCTATGATCATTTCATCCCCATCCTCGTCTCAGGAAAAGAAACAATGCAGTTATTAATAAGTAGAGTTGAAATGAACGCATGCAAAATTACAAATCTCTAGCATCAATCCTTCATAATCAATCTATGAACCTTTCAGCCCTACCCTCGTAACTCGAAAAGAAAGAATGCAGTTATTAATAAGAAAAGTTGAAATGAAGGCATACAAAATGTCAAAGCTCTAGCGTCAATCCTTCATAATCCATCTATGAACCTTTCAGCCCTACCCTCGTAACTCGAAAAGAAACAATGCAGTTATTAATAAGAAAAGTTGAAATGAAGGCATACAAAATGCCAAATCTCTAGCATCAATCCTTCATAATCAATCTATGAACCTTTCAGCCCTACCCTCGTAACTCGAAAAGAAACAATGCAGTTATTAATAAGAAAAGTTGAAATGAACGCATACAAAATTTCAAAGCTCTAGCATCAATCCTTCATAATCAATCTATGAACCTTTCAGCGCTACCCTCGTAACTCGAAAAGAAACAATGCAGTTATTAATAAGAAAAGTTGAAATGAACGCATACAAAATTTCAAAGCTCTAGCATCAATCCTTCATAATCCATCTATGAATCTTTCAGCCCTACCCTCGTAACTCGAAAAGAAACAATGCAGTTATTAATAAGAAAAATTGAAATGAACGCATACAAAATTTCAAAGCTCTAGCATCAATCCTTCATAATCAATCTATGAACCTTTCAGCGCTACCCTCGTAACTCGAAAAGAAACAATGCAGTTATTAATAAGAAAAGTTGAAATGAACGCATACAAAATTTCAAAGCTCTAGCATCAATCCTTCATAATCCATCTATGAATCTTTCAGCCCTACCCTCGTAACTCGAAAAGAAACAATGCAGTTATTAATAAGAAAAATTGAAATGAACGCATACAAAATTTCAAATCTCTAGCATCAATCCTTCATAATCAATCTATGAACCTTTCAGCCCTACCCTCGTAACTCGAAAAGAAAGAATGCAGTTATTAATAAGAAAAGTTGAAATGAAGGCATACAAAATGCCAAAGCTCTAGCGTCAATCCTTCATAATCCATCTATGAACCTTTCAGCCCTACCCTCGTAACTCGAAAAGAAACAATGCAGTTATTAATAAGAAAAGTTGAAATGAACGCATACAAAATTTCAAATCTCTAGCATCAATCCTTCATAATCAATCTATGAACCTTTCAGCCCTACCCTCGTAACTCGAAAAGAAACAATGCAGTTATTAATAAGAAAAGTTGAAATGAAGGCATACAAAATGTCAAAGCTCTAGCGTCAATCCTTCATAATCCATCTATGAACCTTTCAGCCCTACCCTCGTAACTCGAAAAGAAACAATGCAGTTATTAATAAGAAAAGTTGAAATGAACGCATACAAAATTTCAAATCTCTAGCATCAATCCTTCATAATCAATCTATGAACCTTTCAGCCCTACCCTCGTAACTCGAAAAGAAAGAATGCAGTTATTAATAAGAAAAGTTGAAATGAAGGCATACAAAATGCCAAAGCTCTAGCGTCAATCCTTCATAATCCATCTATGAACCTTTCAGCCCTACCCTCGTAACTCGAAAAGAAACAATGCAGTTATTAATAAGAAAAGTTGAAATGAACGCATACAAAATTTCAAATCTCTAGCATCAATCCTTCATAATCAATCTATGAACCTTTCAGCCCTACCCTCGTAACTCGAAAAGAAAGAATGCAGTTATTAATAAGAAAAGTTGAAATGAAGGCATACAAAATGCCAAAGCTCTAGCGTCAATCCTTCATAATCCATCTATGAACCTTTCAGCCCTACCCTCGTAACTCGAAAAGAAACAATGCAGTTATTAATAAGAAAAGTTGAAATGAACGCATACAAAATTTCAAATCTCTAGCATCAATCCTTCATAATCAATCTATGAACCTTTCAGCCCTACCCTCGTAACTCGAAAAGAAACAATGCAGTTATTAATAAGAAAAGTTGAAATGAAGGCATACAAAATGTCAAAGCTCTAGCGTCAATCCTTCATAATCCATCTATGAACCTTTCAGCCCTACCCTCGTAACTCGAAAAGAAACAATGCAGTTATTAATAAGAAAAGTTGAAATGAACGCATACAAAATTTCAAATCTCTAGCATCAATCCTTCATAATCAATCTATGAACCTTTCAGCCCTACCCTCGTAACTCGAAAAGAAAGAATGCAGTTATTAATAAGAAAAGTTGAAATGAACGCATACAAAATTTCAAAGCTCTAGCATCAATCCTTCATAATCCATCTATGAAGCTTTCAGCTCTACCCTCGTAACTCGAAAAGAAACAATGCAGTTATTAATAAGAAAAGTTGAAATGAACGCATACAAAATTTCAAATCTCTAGCATCAATCCTTCATAATCAATCTATGAACCTTTCAGCCCTACCCTCGTAACTCGAAAAGAAAGAATGTAGTTATTAATAAGAAAAGTTGAAATGAAGGCATACAAAATGTCAAAGCTCTAGCGTCAATCCTTCATAATCCATCTATGAACCTTCCAGCCCTACCCTCGTAACTCGAAAAGAAACAATGCAGTTATTAATAAGAAAAGTTGAAATGAAGGCATACAAAATGTCAAAGCTCTAGCGTCAATCCTTCATAATCCATCTATGAACCTTTCAGCCCTACCCTCGTAACTCGAAAAGAAACAATGCAGTTATTAATAAGAAAAGTTGAAATGAACGCATACAAAATTTCAAATCTCTAGCATCAATCCTTCATAATCAATCTATGAACCTTTCAGCCCTACCCTCGTAACTCGAAAAGAAACAATGCAGTTATTAATAAAAAAAGTTGAAATGAACGCATACAAAATTTCAAAGCTCTAGCATCAATCCTTCATAATCAATCTATGAACCTTTCAGCCCTACCCTCGTAACTCGAAAAGAAAGAATGCAGTTATTAATAAGAAAAGTTGAAATGAACGCATACAAAATTTCAAAGCTCTAGCATCAATCCTTCATAATCCATCTATGAAGCTTTCAGCTCTACCCTCGTAACTCGAAAAGAAACAATGCAGTTATTAATAAGAAAAGTTGAAATGAACGCATACAAAATTTCAAATCTCTAGCATCAATCCTTCATAATCAATCTATGAACCTTTCAGCCCTACCCTCGTAACTCGAAAAGAAACAATGCAGTTATTAATAAAAAAAGTTGAAATGAACGCATACAAAATTTCAAATCTCTAGCATCAATCCTTCATAATCAATCTATGAAACTTTCAGCCCTACCCTCGTAACTCGAAAAGAAAGAATGCAGTTATTAATAAGAAAAGTTGAAATGAACGCATACAAAATTTCAAAGCTCTAGCATCAATCCTTCATAATCCATCTATGAAGCTTTCAGCTCTACCCTCGTAACTCGAAAAGAAACAATGCAGTTATTAATAAGAAAAGTTGAAATGAACGCATACAAAATTTCAAATCTCTAGCATCAATCCTTCATAATCAATCTATGAACCTTTCAGCCCTACCCTCGTAACTCGAAAAGAAAGAATGCAGTTATTAATAAGAAAAGTTGAAATGAAGGCATACAAAATGTCAAAGCTCTAGCGTCAATCCTTCATAATCCATCTATGAACCTTCCAGCCCTACCCTCGTAACTCGAAAAGAAACAATGCAGTTATTAATAAGAAAAGTTGAAATGAAGGCATACAAAATGTCAAAGCTCTAGCGTCAATCCTTCATAATCCATCTATGAACCTTTCAGCCCTACCCTCGTAACTCGAAAAGAAACAATGCAGTTATTAATAAGAAAAGTTGAAATGAACGCATACAAAATTTCAAATCTCTAGCATCAATCCTTCATAATCAATCTATGAACCTTTCAGCCCTACCCTCGTAACTCGAAAAGAAAGAATGCAGTTATTAATAAAAAAAAGTTGAAATGAACGCATACAAAATTTCAAAGCTCTAGCATCAATCCTTCATAATCAATCTATGAACCTTTCATCCCTACCCTCGTAACTCGAAAAGAAACAATGCAGTTATTAATAAGAAAAGTTGAAATGAACGCATACAAAATTTCAAATCTCTAGCATCAATCCTTCATAATCAATCTATGAACCTTTCAGCCCTACCCTCGTAACTCGAAAAGAAACAATGCAGTTATTAATAAAAAAAGTTGAAATGAACGCATACAAAATTTCAAAGCTCTAGCATCAATCCTTCATAATCAATCTATAATAAGGCTCTACTTTATACCGAGTCCGCTTTTAAAAAAAATGTTACGAACGTTGGAATTGTACTCTATTCGTTCTCATGGTACATGTGTGCGTGTGTGTGTGTGTGTGTGTGCGTGTGTGTATTTAGGCAGCAATCCTTCTTTCATGCACATTTCATTGAATACGACAGACAAAGTGCTTATACAATTTCTCATGCTCTCGGATAAAAAGAACATCCGGACACTTTTTATATAATTTATCATCCCAAAAATAAAAAAATTATTAGATTGCATGAGAAATTGTATAAAAAACTAAATAAAAGCACCTTGTCTGTCGTAATTCAATGAAATGTGCACACACACACACATATATATATATATATATATATATATATATATATATATATATATAATGATCTACTTTGCATTGAGTCCTCTTTTAAATTAAATGTTATGAACGTTGGAATTGTACTCTATTCGTTCTCATTGTACCTGGATATATATATATATATATATATATATATATATATATATATATATATATATATATATATACGTATGACTAATGAAAATTTCTCGATCCGAGCAAAGCAAGAATGTCTTAAAAAATGCTGATATTTGGTCACATTTGCAGAAATTTTAGGAAGGTTGTCGGGCTGATAACTTTCCAATACCTGATCGTATCTCTACCTGTATATGTATATCTGTAAGTGGGGATAAGTAATGTAACGGGCAAGTTCTTGACTTGTAAGTGTATGTACACGCGCACGTTTTTTAAGAACACAAAACCGTTCAACTGACTCAAATCACACACTTGACTGAAACTCGTTTTCTCGCTTCACTTCCGGGTCTTCTCGACATTATCCTTTCATAGCAGAAGCTACTTCGATTTTACGTCAATTTTATTTTTATAAAGGAATTCGAGGAGAACTTTCATGGTGAATGATCAACACATTTTTTTTTTGTTAATGCGAAAATTTTCATTTGTTTGTTGAAAAATTAAACTGCGTTTGTTGTGTTCAGTTTTTTGTGTTTCAATGGATTTTGCTTTCATTTTTCTTTGTTTACCAAGGAGAAAAGTCGGCATTTCAAAGAGTATGCCAACGAAACAAATTTCTCCCTGAAATTTTAAACCTAGATTTTTTTTCGTTCGTCTTCATAACTTAACAGAGATCCTGAATTTTATATTTTAAAAGACACGCATTGCTTTCTACACTGATTCAAGATACAGATTCGAAAAACTTATATATACAGTGCTGTTCGATGAAAGTGACACCTGATTTTTTACTTAAAATTTTTTCGCCTATTGTTTTTGGGGGTCAAACTAATTTTTAATCTTCCTAATATAAAGACCCCTTCCCGACCACTTAGTAAAAAAGTTTACTTACCCTAAGGTATTCTATTGATAATTATAAGTTTGGATATAAATGAGATTTAGGGAAAAACTATGTGCAAAAACAAGTGACTCACTTATTTCCTGCAACTAGTAATCAATAGAAACATAACCGAACAGCTTTAAATAAAGAATAATAGAGGTATAATTTATTTATAATAGGTAATATAGTTCGAAATATTTAATAATCTATGGGTCCTCCTTTATTTTGAATAACCTTTTCAACGCTTTTTGGCATTGACTTGATTAGGTTCTGGCAAATCTCATCTACAAGCATTGAATTCTATTCAGATATGAAATTCACAATCAAATCCTCTTTGTTGCTCAACTGCTTTCTCGAGAGCCTGTATTTTATAATGCTCCATAAGTTGTATATGGGGTTGAGGTCAGGAGATTGGGGCGGCCATGTCATAACAGTCACCTGCTTCTCATCAAAGTATCCTTCATCAATTTTGATTTGTGACAGGGAGCATTATCCTGCATAAAAATGATTGATTTGCACCCTTTCAGCAGAAGGTAGCAGACAAGACTCTAAAATTCTCTTGTACTGCTCGCTCCTGATGGTCTTTTCAATAGGTTTTAAGAAACCAGTTCCATGAAACGAAAAGCATCCGCAGAACATTATACTGAACGGATGCTTGGCAGTACTTACTGCTAAATTCAAAGAGCTTTCAAAGCTTCTTCTTCGGATTTTAGGTCGCTTATCCTTTGAATTTAGCTCAACTTTCGTTTCATCGGAGAAGAGAATATTTAGTAAAAAAAATCAGGTGAGTCAATTTTATCGAACAACATTGTATATATATATGTATATTTTAAGACATTTTTATGTTTATACATTCTTTTTATAGATACAAATATATATAGATACATTTACCGACCTGAATGTCCGAGAAATCCTCATAGGAATATTCGTCCTCCGAATATTTTATATGAGGATTTCTCGGACATTCAGGCCAGTAAATGTTGTTTAATACTGTTTATTATAAACAGAGCATTTACTTAAATATTTGTATCTATAAAAAGAATGTATAAACATAAAAATGTCTTAAAAAATTAATTGTCGAACTTTGTTCATTTCATAATATGTGACGTCATTTGTTTACATTTGGATACACTTTGAGCAGATATGAATGTACGTGAGACAATCATGGAAGATAGTAGTTTAAAGACAGTAAAATCGACCTTGCCCTACCGAACGCTCTTCTGTGGCCCAATCGGTTAAAGGCACGTCAGGCTATATGACGGTTCCGTATAGGATACAGGTTTGATTCCTGTCGGAGGACGAATATTTTCTATGAAAATTTCTCGGATATTCAGAACGGTAAATGTTGTTTAATACTGCTTAGTATAAACAGAGAATTTACTTAAATATTTGTATCTATAAAAAGATTGTATAAACATAAAAATGTCTTAAAATAATTGTCGGATTTTGTCCATTTCATAATATATATATGTGTATATATATATATATATAAATGTGTGTATCTGCTTGTGTTTTTGTGTGTGCCAAATATATAAAAGATTTGAAAATTTTCTGCTTTAACATGTTTCGCCGGTGAATCAAGAACATAATCTCCACAGGCGATATATAATTCACATTAAACGGATGCATTACTTGATTATTACATTTTCAATGGTTGACGTATAACTGAAATAGGGCGGTTGTATAATAATCGTATAACATGGGTGAAAATTAGTTTTTTAAAAAAAGTCATTTTAATGACACACTTAAAACAAAATCAAGCATCCATCTTTTTAACGAGAATCACGTTTTCTCTCGTTAATGTAGATCTGATTGTTGTGTAATAATGTTCTTTCAGATGACGCGGATAATCGGCAAAAAATGTCAAAGTAAAAAAAATGTCCAGATTGTCTGTATATATTTTATGATTCCATCGAATTCTCATTCCAATTTACTCTATATATATATATATATATATATATATGAGTAAATTATAATATACAATAATATAGTAATATATAATAATAATATAGTAATATAATAATATAATATATAGTAATATATATATATATATATACATTTATATATATATATATATATATATATATATATTTAAATTGTGTGTATTTAGGCAGCATTTTTTCATTGATGCATGTTTCATCAAATAATATGGACAAGTTTTTTCTATTTATTTTATGTAAATTCTTTTCATATCTTTCTTCTTTTGATGATAATGCTATTAAGACTATCAGACGATATGAAAAGAATTTACATAAAATAAATGGACAAAACTTGTCCATATTATTTTATGAAACATGCATCAATATATATATATATATATATATATATATATATATATATATATATATATATATATATATATATATATATATATATATTTAAAAAGGATGAAAGCTGTCCAGAGCACACTAGCGCGGTTACGACCACTACGGTCTTCTGAGGTGGTTTGTTCAGCAAATCAGCTACACGGACATATATGTAGTGCATAGCGGCTCGGATTGAGGAATCGGAGAGCCGAGTTCGAATTCTATTCTAATCAATTACATTCACTTACGTGCTAACACCCTTGGGAAAGGTGTGAATCCTATTCTTCTCCCCTCAGCTATGGATAAATAGCAAGACAGACTGGGTTCTATAGCCTTGGCTGGCAACTGGTCTAGGAGAAGGACAACTCTGAATTCAAAACCAGCAGAGGTATTTTTGAGACCTTATGTCACGTAGTGTACCAGATCTCTGTATTCAGCCCTTCAAAAAGTGTGGTTGGATTTGCACAAAGCCTTCACCACTATAATCAAATCATATGTGCTGGTGTCTGGCTATCGGTTCCTAGGAACTGAGCTGCTTGACCCTCATGCGTCGAATACTACGAGAGAATCCACCATATATATATATATATATATATATATATATATACGAGGGTCATTCAATAAATAAGGTGAATTTTTCGGTATAAGGACAGATAGAAGCTTACTCTTTTTTATTTTTTTTGTTTTACTTCTTTTTCACATGGATTTAATTTCTTTTGCAAATTTTAAAAAAACTTTGAGAGTTTTGACGATTAACAAAGATGGCCGACCAAGAAGCATGCTCCAGGATTGAACAGCGGTCAGTTATCAAGTTTTTGGTTGCTGAAGGGCGCAAACCAGTTGAAATTCATAGGAGAATGTCAACTGTGTATGGTGCCACATGTTTCAGCCAAACAAATGTCTACAAGTGGGCTAAATTGTTTAAAGAAGGACGTAGCAGTATTGAGGGTGAAGACAGGCCTGGGGGGCCTACAGAAGTGAGGTCTCCTGAGGTGATCGAATCAGTCAATGACCTCATTCAGTCTGACAGAAGGGTGACGGTGGATGACATTGCAAGGACTTTGAGCTTATCTGTTGGGACAAACGCAGGGGTCATCAGTCAGAAGGAGTCATCTTGCATCATGACAACGCAAGGCCTCACACAGCAGCCCAAACGGTGCAGACCATCAACGAGATGGGCTGGGAACTGCTCCCTCATCCCCCTTACAGCCCAGACCTTGCCCCTTCAGACTTTCACCTGTTTGGTCCCTTGAAAGCGTTCACGAGAGGCACGAATTTTAAAAGTGACGATGAAGTCAAAAGTGTTGTGAGCGACTGGCTGAGACATCAGTCCAAAGATTTTAACGCTGAGGGAATACGGAAGCTTGTGCACAGATGGGAAAAGTGTGTGACAGTGCTGGGAGACTACGTTGAAAATTTGTTTTTAAAGTAAGCTTCTATCTGTATTAGAAGTCCTTATACCGAAAAGTTCACCTTATTTATTGAATGACCCTCGTATATATATATATGGATAGCTTAAAACGCGTGTCCATTTTTTTTTATTATTATTAAATGTGTTTATGAGCTTTTAGTTTTAACAAAATCCATTCATAAGAATCATATTATATTCTGACGGTTGTTATAGCAAGGTGGACTTTTTAATTTCATTTATTGTCATTCAGAATGAAAGAAAATATTTTTCGCATTTTATATTGCTTTCTTATTTTAAGAAAGGTATAAATATCACTCAAACGTATAAAAACATGTGTAGTTTATGAAGAAAGTAGTGTAAATGAACTATAAACACGGCTCTTCCGTGACATCAAGAGCGAGAAAACTATAATGCATAAAATCATAGAAGGATTTGTAATATTAAAACGTGAGCTGAGGTCAGCATTCGTCAAGATTAACTATAAAAATGGAACAAAAACAAGAAATGGTCATAAACTTAGAAAATTTCGGAATTGACGAGATTACTGAAATAATAAATGACACATACGACAGTGGTGAAATAACGGAAGATCTCGGTAAATCTATCTTCCAGGCACTACCACAGAAACCAGGTTAAAATGAATAAGAACTCCGTCGGGCAATCAGCTTGATGAACCACATAACTAAACAAATCACTAGGATTTTCATAATTAGAGTTTATATTATAATTAGACCGAAAATAGGATAAAACAGTATGTCTATGTTCAAGATACTGGAACAAGAAAAGCGATTTTTATTATTAAAATGCTTTCAGATGCAAAGGATCAGAGTTAATAACAGACACAGAAAATAAAATAAACTACGAGAACTCCTACAGAAGGTAGTAAAGGAAAGCGAGAAGAAAGGACTAACTATCAATTGTAAGAAGATAGAATGTATGGTTGTCCGTAAAAGGAACGACTCAGTATGCAAATTACAAATTGGAGATAGCAAAATCAAGCAAGTACAACAATATGAATATCGGTGGAAGTGTTTTACTAGAGGATGGAAAATGCGAAACCAAAATCTGAAGTGGCATTGCTAAAGTGAAAAACGTTTTCCAAAAGCTAAGTAAAGTATTAAGAATCAGGAAAATTTCATTAGAAACAAATAAAAGATTGCTGAACTGTTATATAATATCAGTCCTCCTATATGGCTGTGAATGCTGGGCAGTCTCAACACGGATGTAGAAAAGACTTGAAGCGACAGAATTGCGGTTCTACAGAAGGATACTGAGAATACCATGGACTGAACATGTGAGCAACGACGAAGTTTTAGAGAAAATGAAAACAAAAAGGACACTTACACTTAGAATCAGAAAAAGATAGTTGAAATTTCTAGGGCACATAATGTGAAAAGAGGGCTTAGAAAAGTTAATACTCACAAGCCATATTGAAAGCAAGTGGGGCAGAGGAAAATGGGGAAAAACCTATCTAACTTTGTAAATGAACGCGAGAGCAAGGATTATGATAGATACCAAAAGGACAAACATTGATAAGGGGTAAAAAAGACAGGAAGTTGTGGATAACCGTGATCGCCCATATCCTGGAGTGGCACGGCACATAGAAGAAAAAGATCAGAGAGAGAAAGTAATGTGAATATGGAATGACCTATACCTATGTTTGATAGATTAGACACGGGGCCTTTGAACACCCGACCAGCTCCCTCCATATGTCACAATTGCGTACCAATGTCTGAGGCTCTGTGAATGATCTTCCAGTCCCCACTCACTGACATTGTCTGTCTATTTTCCTTTGTCTGCCATTTCTTCTTTTGCCTAAGGTGGTACCTTGTAGGATGACAGGGAAGAGATAGTTGGATCTCATTTCAAATTCCTCTTCTTGACAATGAAGATGGTGTCTTCCAATCGACCTTGAGTGATGGTGCTTCGCATTGCGTCTTATGTAACTCAGTCTACATCGCTGATACTACATTATAAGGAATTGTTCAGACCTCTATCTTAATTTGTGATTCTCGGCTAATATTACTAGTTTTGTGTTAATTCTAGAAAAGACGTATTTTGTTATTTTGTGGCCTTGATTGGCTTAAAGAAAAATTATTGGAATTTTAAAAAATGTATATTTTTGTTCAAGAAACAGAAATAGATCATTTTAAGACCAAACTCATTTGATTTGAAATAACATGAAAGTATAAGCCTTATCTATGTACCAACCTCCCCACAAGCCAAGATGTGGTGTAAGGCCAGTTGTTAACATGGAGCGTACCGAGCCCGAAGGTTCAGGTAAAAATTACCCGCATACACGGGGTTAGGTTTGTCTACCTCCCCAAACGAGACTCTGCCCTTCGGCATAGCCTCGTCTGGGTCCCTCTTCGCCTGGGGGTAGAGAGTGCGACAAGAAGGGAAGAGTAAGAGAAAGCCTCCTCCTCGTCCTCTTGTGGGCTCTTATTTTTAACTCTCTTTTCTTGATAATGCTTTTGAGGTCTTCCGATGGCCGATGATGTCTCGCGCTTCCTCATCTGTGATGCTGACGCTAAGGATGATTCTGTAGCATCTCATTTCAAATACTTGGATAGATTCTTCGCTGTAATTCTGCTGTTAATGTCCAAGATTTGCAGGCGTACAGAAAGACTGAGACGGCCAATGCACGCAACAGCCTGATCTTCATGTTCTTTTCTTTCCAGATGGGTCGTAATTTTGCGACAGTTGCCGTTATTGTGCGGCTCTTAAAATGATTTCTATTCTGGAACTCTCGTCGCTCATAATGGAACCAATATATTTGAATTTTCTCACTGCTTTAAGTTCCTGATCACCGACTTTGATCTTGGTTCAAAGCCCTTTCTCATTGTTCGCCACGAGATTGGTTATTTCAGAGTTAATCTCCCAAAATATAGATCCATGGCTTATTGGCAACGTATTATTAGGGACGTTAAACTTAATCAGATACAGAAAATACACTTTATATAAAAAAGTAGCAAAGTATTTTGTTTTATTTTTTATATATAAATTCGTTTCAATGTTTATCTTGAAGCGAATTGCACGGTAGGGTACTCATAACTAGATAACATATATATCTTTATTGACAATATATATATATATATATATATATATATATATATATATAATACCGATAAAACAGAGACGTTAACACACCAAGAGAAAAAATACGGAAAAGAAAAAATATGTTAACAGATAATGTACATTAACGTGAACAAAAATTACTATAATTTTCACTTGAAGGATTTCCATTTTTTTAATCATTTCTCCTCCAGCAAGGCAAGAAATCCACTAAGACGCAGGGGATTACTGAGTGTGAGAGAATATGAGAAAGAAAAAAAACACTTTTAGAGAACAATAAAAGAAAAGGAATTAAGAAAACAGAAGATAACGATTGAAACTGTATTTAAAATCTTTGAAGATCAAAGTTGACTGTAAAGCAAGGAGCCAGAAGAGAGTTCCACAGGCGAGAAGAGTGAGAGAAGAACCTGTTAGCATAGAACTTACGGTTACATCCAGCCATTTCAAGTGTAAAATGATGAGACCTTGGCGCCAATCTAGTATTGTGCAAGGAACCATAAAGGAAAGTACAAGACAATTATATATATATATATATATATATATATATATATATATATATATATATATATACACATATATATATATATATATGAGATTACGATATATATTTTTATATATCAGGAATCAGGAACAATCTTGGGAAAAAGCATGACAAGATGGAAAAAGTTTTCTTGTGACGCGTTTCGCCCTTTAGGACTTCATCGGACCAAATTTGTTGAGTTGGTACAACTACACATGCGCACGAATGAGGGGTGTAGGGAATTTTGTTTTTTTTTTAGCTTTTTTACTCTAGCAGATTTCATTTAGATTCTTTTTTTCCATCATTTTTGTAAGCAAATACCTAACACTCTGATAATAGATTGTGCAAAGTCAAAAATACTCAGAATTAAATAATAAGTTTCAACACAGTAATTTTCTCTTTTCCTTTAATAACGACACCAAAAAGCTTGTCCGTGAATATGAAAGGATCCAATTGAAAATAAGTTGACAAAACTTGTCTAAATTACTCAATGAAACATGCCTCAATATATATATATATATATATATATATATATATATATATATATATATATATATATATATATATATATATATTTATATAGGGAAGAGTTTATAGTTGTTCCAACGAGAGAAAAGTCTATATTTTACTACGAAAAAAAAAATCAATTTTTATGTTATGTGGAAATATCTACTCTTTACTTGAAGAAGGTCGCGAAACTAGAAACGTGTGTAGCAGAATTATGGGAAATAGAATATAATATAGATTTTAAAATAAAAAATCCACATTTCAACCAAAAACGTTTGCTGTTTATTTTCTTTTTAATATATATATATATATATATATATATATATATATATATATATATATATATATATCCAAATGTAAAAGAACGAAAAGAATATAAATTCAAACGCTCATAACATTAATTTGAAAAATGGTTCAATACAAGAGTAAAGCAATAAATATTTATTATAAACTGTTACATTGGAATATGCAAGTTACCATGACAAAAATGCATATTTGTCGTTCCAATGTAACAGTTTTTAATATATATTTATATATATATGTATGTGTGTGTGTGTGTGTGTGTGTGTGTGTGTGTGTGTGTGTGTGTGACCGTGTCGTTTTATGTATTTGTACATATACGTATACTAGGAACACGTCTACAATGTTGTGACCGTGTTTGGGAAATAAAACATTCCTATAACTCTAGATATATGCATTAAAAAAATCCATGAATTCGGTTAAAAATAAGAATCATCCTCGATAATGGCTTAAAGAATAACCGAAAGCGTTTGGATATGCAGAACATTTGAACAATTTTTACACAATTTATGTCTAGAAAGGAAAACGCTTATACGAACCCAAGAAAAAATAAATAAATCGCAGTACGTTGTCAGTCTTCACACGCGGTCAAGGGTTACAGAGTGAAAGGCACAATTGAAGAAGATAACGGTTAACCGTACACTTGAGCAGATTACGTATGTAGTGATCGGGCAAGAATCCTCTTTGGGATCGGTTTTACAAAGCAGCGGTTCGTTGGAAGAAGCTACTCGAGTGGAACTTACATCTCACCAATGGAATACGAAGGGAATGAAGGTGTTTCGCTATAATGTGCATGGTGGGCCCTAGCTATGAAGGTTAGAACTGATGGAATGAAGCAATGTAGTTTGTCTGAACACTTTCCTCATAAATAGCGTTAGAGCTGCGTGAGGCTTGCGACTTTTTGTCTGTGGGAAAGAGGTTGTAGGATGGAAAATAGTTCATCACCCACAAGGACGCGGAGATGCTTTTGGATTCAATCGAGACTGGAAAATGAAGACTGGGCAGCTCCTGACCATATATGGTAGCAGTACGCTAGTTCCGGCCTAAGCTGGCTCTTATAAAGGTAGAGGATAGCAGGGTGAATCAGTTACTTCCTGAAGTGGTACAGGGGGCCGACCATTTGTCCAGCATGTTTTGTGATGAGTCGGATTCATGCCTTTTCCAAGGGCATTAGTGCAATACTGAATACAACAGACTAGGCTAGAATTTGAATTCGGCTGTTCATATTTTTAATATGATCTTTCTGGGCGGTCATGGCTCTCCCCAGATACATTTTATTTATTCTATGCGAACTGTCATAATATTGTGAGTAAAATAATGAAGAATTTTATCATTGGCAACTCCACAGAGTTAAATTCGGAATTCTTCCTCTTCTAGACCGGACGCCGCGCAAGTTATAAGAGCCTAATCTACCCTGCTACTTAACTGAAAAGTAAGGTGCGGAATAAACGGGTTCATGAATTCCTGAAGTGTACTCATGTGAAAGTGAACGCAACCGACAAAGCTGGAATTTGAAATTGAATCGCTAGTTCCATTTATCGCGCCAATAATTGTTACACCACCCACACATCTGTTGACATGCGGAAAGTGGACCTGACTGGCACACACATGAATAAAAGAAGATATAGCAAAATTTTGCTGATGAAGATTTTACACGCACACAATTGTATTGATAATAGAATCATAAATGTCGGTAGCAGCGAACCAGCAGGATTCGAAATTTTAATCTAATTCACACGCCGACTGCTGAGAATAGAAATAAATTTGCTAGCATTGAATAGGCACGCGTGAAAGGAAATGATATTTTTCAATAATGAGTATCAAGCGGATGTAGATAGATAGCTGCGTGTGAGAATCTGAGAGGCGCAAGTCCCTCAATTCCAAGAAAGAACCATCAACTTATAGACATTCAATAGTCTAATTCCAAAATCCAATTCTTTCTATGCACAGGGCTACTTCCTTCCCTCTACACGCGGGTCTTTGCAATGGAAACATTGGAATTCCATTGTCTGAAAGGTTTTTCTATTATTCGATTCAACTTTTTTCAACTTCATTGGATTTGATTTTATCTTTATTGTAGTTTACCTTCTTTTTTTACTTCTTTCCATTTTATTTATTTGTATACCTTATCAAAATCGATTGTCTCAAAGTAAGAAAAGTAGAGAATAGATAAAGAAATGCATAAAATAGACAATGTAATGATGTACAGAGAAAAATACGAAAACATATGCCAGTTCAAAGTTAATAAGACACTTGCCCAGCTTATTTTTACGTCTGTCCGAGCCATTGGAACAATAAAGAAAATTCACACCTTCCCCACCCTCACACTCTTTGACACACAACATGTATGCATGTGTGCGTGTGTGTGTGTGTGTGTGTACATGAAAATATGCGCCTTTACACACACACATCGAATGAGCGACGCAATTCACTTGATACAGTCGTAGTTTTAGAATCGTGTCGTCTAAAAATGATGTGTACAATTTCTAATCAACCCAACATTTCTCTAGAGCCGCCAATTTTTTACACCGCATCCATTGCATCATTGTTTTTGCTTTTTCCTTTGATATCTGGCGTTTACACATTTCTTTCCGGGTCCCACCCAGAGACCTAAGGTTAGAAATGGTATCAGGACACTTTCCACTGCAAAAAAAAATAAAATAAAATAATTACATAGACAAAGCCCTTCGTAAAGTGTGGGCTGTACTTGTCAGAACAATTTTTTGTATCTCTTTGAGGCATGGACTTCCAGGAATCCCTTCAATTAGTCTACTGGAATCTTTTCCAACCAATCCTAGGGCTCCAACTACAACAGGAATTGTTGATGTTCCCATGTGCCACATTTTTGAGATTTCTATTTCAACGTCCTTGTATTTTGACAGATTTTCGAATATCTTCAAAGATACATTGCAGTCTGAAGGGACTGCCATATCAATAAGAAGGCATTTTTTGTTTGTGGTCTCTAATAACAATGTCTGGGCGGTTGGCTTTCTGTCAGTATGTATTGTGTAGTCCCATAGAATTGTAACAGGTCCTATCTCCGTAACCGGGTCTGGGTGGTGTTCATACCAGTTTATTTCAGTTTCCTTCCCGTAGAAGTTGCAAATTTTCCAGTGCAGATATTGGCCCACTCTGTCATGCCGGGTTTTATATTCAATGGGTGCCAATATCGTGCAACCTGATAAAAGATGATCAATTGTTTCTGGATATTTATCACAGAATCTGTATTTTGGGCTAACACAGTATTTTAGTAGATGTGCTTGATAATTCCTAGTTAACAAGCATTGGTCCTGTGCAGCAAGGATAAAACCTTCAGTTTCAGATTTCAACCCTGCACTACGTAGCCACTGATGGGCACGGTTTTTGTCTACGTCAGCTTGTTTGGTACGGGCAGAGTATTGGCCATGAAGCTGTTTATCTTGCCATTGTTTCTGTATCTGGTCGGTTGCATTTGTCTTTGCTTTCTTTTTTTAAGTATTTTGCTGCTTCGGCCGGTGTACCATGCTGTACTTGTATTTCTGCGCCCATTTGAAACTCCATTTTGAATTTGTTGGCTTCCTTTATTACGGAGTAAAGACGCTTACTACTTACATGTTCCTTGACACATACCATCATCCAGTCTTTTGTAGTTTCCAAGTATCTTTGGAGGCCAATTGTTGTAGTTTGGTAGGACAGTTCTAGTTGAACTAATCCTCTGTCTCCTTCGAATCTGGGCACATACAGGCGATCAACATCAGCTTTGGGATGATGCATGCGGTAGCAAGAGAAGTTTTCTCGTTTTGGCGTCCATTCGCTTAATTTTAGCTATGGTCCAGTTAAGGACATTAAAGCTGTATTGCACCACAGGGACAGCCAAGGTGTTTGTGGCTGATATTCTGTTTTTTGAGTTTAGCTCGGTATTTAGTACCAGACGTACACGCCTGTAGTACTCCTTTCTTACCTTCTCATTCATTTAGGGGTGTTGTATGCCATCTCCTTCGCTAATTCCTAGGTACTTATAAGCTTCATCATGCTCCAGTTCCCTAATCTTTGTGACAAAACCTAAATCTATTAAGGGTGTTTCTGTAATTCTACCTTGCTTGAATGTTACTTTTGCACATTTATCTAATCTGAAATTAATACCTACGTTGTCACTGAAGTATTTTACAATATTGAGGAGGCCCTTCAACTCATTGTCGTCTTTGGCAAAGAGTTTGAGATCACCCATGTAGAGTAGGTGACTGAATATTTTTTGTCTAGTTTGTAACCATAGCTACTGTTGTTTAGTTCATGCTTAAGGGGGATTAAGGACAAGCAAAACAGAAGGGGTGACAGAGAGTCTCCTTAAAAGCTTCCACGTCGGATATTTAGTCGGTTGGATATGGCAGTGCCCCTGGTGTGACTAAGCTATAGTTTGGTGTTCCACATTCCTATGCTGTGCTTAAGGAAATTTAATACCACAGGGGAGACTTTGTACATTTCCAAAGTCTTAAGGATCCAAGAATGCGGAACACTATCAAAGGCTCTACGATAATCAATCCACGCTGCGCTAAGATTTCTACGTCTTCTGCAATTTTCCAGGATCACTTTATTTATCAGTAGTTGATCTTTGCAGCCATATGAACCTCTCCTGCATCCCTTCTGTTCCAGCGGAAGAATGCTGTTTGTTTCGAAAAAGGAGTAAGTACGGTTCGTCAGGACAGACGTGATCAACTTATACGTTGTGGAGAGACATGTTATCGGTCTATAATTTATCGGGTCGTCTGTTTCATTTGTCTTTGGTATGAGGTATGTAATACCTTCAGTAATTCATTCCGGGATTTTATTGGGATTCTTTACAAGCGTTGATAATGTTTTCGCAAGGATTTTGTGGATGGATGAGAGATGATAAATCCAGAAATTGGGCACCTTCTCCTTTCCTAGGGATTTCCATTTTTGCGATTTCGTTAGAGCTTGCCTAACATCATCTGTGGATATATTTTCCCATTCTTGCAGAGGTGTATCCAGCATTCGTTCTTCTTCACGTCGGATCCATTCTGCATTTGTGTTATATTCCTTTGGGCTGCTCCAAATATTTTCCCAAAATGTCTGTACATTATCAATCGATGGTGGCCTTTCGACATCTATAGGTGTTTTTCCAATTTCCTTGTAAAATTTCTTAAGGTCCGTTTGGAATATTTTATTTTGGCGATAGAACCAACAACGTTTTTCGTATCGTCTTGTTCTCTGTGCCTTTAGCTAAAGTTTCTGCTTCAGCATTTCCGTGGTTGGTGGAATGTCAAGTAGGGATTTAATGTTGTATTTCCTCTTGATCTTTTTGCACTTGCGTGTGGAAATATTAGGGTTTCTGGTGAGCTCATCTAATATAGAAAGCTCACATCTGATTTGTTTTATTTCTCGTAACAGTTTTGCTTTCCAAACTGGTTCTCTATGTTTGTTAACTTTATTTATTGTCTTGACCCCAAGCTTCAGAGTCGCTTCTAAAGCTGTTGCGTATATGACGCTGTTAACTTCTGTGATGTTTGCATCTATTATTATTATTATTATTATTATTTTATTTCCTTTCATTTCTGGTGTGTACTCATTTCTTCCCGGGTCCCGCCCAGAGACCTACGGTCAGAAATGGCATCATGACATTTTCCACTGACCAATTAAAAAAAAATATTATACATAGATAAAGTCTTTCGTAATGTGTGGGCTGTACTTGTGAGAACAATTTATGGCACTTCTTTAAGGCATGGGCTTCCAGGAATCCCTTCAGTGAGCTCACTGAAATATTTTCCAACCAATCCGAGGGCTCCAACTACAACAGAGATTGTTGCTGTTCCCATGTGCCATATTTTTGAGATTTCGATTTCACTTATTCATTATTATTATTATTATTATTATTATTATTGCTGTTGTTGTTGTTGTTGTTCAGGGCGTGGGCGATCATGGATTTCTACAATCTTATCCTTTGCAATATTTGTTTTGTTTTGTTCATTTTCCTCTACCTCCCCGTCCTTAGCCCTCTGAGCCCTAAACACCGATTTACCGGTGGTAGAGAAAAATAACGTATTGACCAGTCACCGGCTGAACAGTGGTAGAGAACAATGACTTAGTGCCCAGCTACTGCTTGAACGGTGGGTAAACACTTCTAACTATTTTTATATCTACCGTGAAACATTGCATACCATTTATTTTTTCATTTTTACTCAAGAGCTGAGACAGAAGAGTTAAAATTGTTCAGGAACGCAGAGCTCAAACGGTTAATGTCCAATCCATTCACATAAGCTTGTCGTGTAGGTTACCCGTTACTGTCTCTTTAGACTTTGATGTGCTCTGTGAGTGCCAAATTTGTCTTCGTTATGTCCCAGAGATTCCAACTGTCTCTTTTTAATTTTAAATGTGTCCTTTTTGTTTCCACGAACTTGCAAGACCTATGATAGCCAAGATTACATAGGATTTTTACTAAGATTAATTTAACACAAGATCGTACTGGGGGATCGAACTCAGTATACCGTAGTTATGCTCTGATCGACTAACTGCAAGCATTCCCAAACCGTTAATCGAACCCATAACCAAAGTTGTATATAACTATATATGCAAATATGGTTAGGAGAGTATTGTGGAGTAGCTGGCTGGATTTATTTGTAAGGTCGATCATTGGGGAACTATTACGAATTTGTTTGAGATTGCTCTAAACTAAATCGATACAAATATAAACTGGAACGAATATCCTTGTGTTCGATAAATAAACGCTTGGTTATAAAGAGATGTTTAGCGTCTACACCAACGAACAGCAGATCTTTAAAATGACTCATCAAGATATTCTAATAATAGCGATATACTTCTAACAATTCTAGATTTATCACTCAAGGTATAATAAATTACCGTGAACCTTTGGGCAACTTTTCTACTCTAATGTCATTTAATATACTTTAAATTAAAGCCTGTCACTAAGGAAGCTCCGTAAATGTTCCTGGTCATTGTTCGGATGAGCTCTTCACTATTGTACCTAGACGTTTTGAAGCGCAGTACTAGACTGGCGTCGAGATCTCGTCAATTTACAATTGAGCTGGCTAGATGTAGCCGTAGGTTCTATGATAACAATTTCTTTCTCGCACTTTTCGCTTGTAGAACTCCCTTCCGGCTCTACGCTTTCAAGCCAACTTTAATCTGCAAAAATTTAAGTGCAATGTCGATCGTTGTCAAGTGTCCTCCTGATTACTCTTTTCACTTCATTATTAATGTTTCTGCTCCTAATTCTACGACACCCTGTAAATCTTTGTCTTAGTGGCTTTACTGCCTTGCATGGGGTGAAACCGATTTTTTAAAAATTGATTACCGTGTAATCCTTAGCTGAAAAAATCTATAGTTCCTTGAGAGTAAATCTACAATGAGCGAATGCAGTCAAAAGCGATAAAAATTCCAGGTCTAAGACCAAGTAATCTGCGATTTAATCCCCAGAGTGAAGTGATATTCTTATCGACATATTTTTGATAAAAAGCTGAAATTCTCTTCTTGCTGGAACGGAGTTTATGCTTACATTTATCCTAGAACAGCAGCGGCATCAAATCTAAAAATGGTCTTAAAAATGAAAGAAATTAGTTTCTTTAAGCTTTTACATATGTTATATAAGTATTAGAGGTCGCCTCGGGGATTATTCCCTGGTGTTATTACCATGTAACTCAATAAAATCTGTCTCATGTTTCATTGTACCTAGAAATGCTTCGGTGGGTCCAACATGGTATACCACTAATGGACCGCGGAATAATTAGATTTGATATCAATCCGAATTTCAAAAAAACATGTTGGAAATCATTCCAATGATAAAAAACATTCGTTTACTGAAATTTGAAGTAGATTAGCAAATTAAATTGGAGAGAAATAGAAAAAAATTGGAAAAATTAAAATAAAATCAGAATCGTAGTACAAAATTTTTTAACTGAATCTCCCATCAGAAATTAAATATGGAAGATATGTAAATGTTTTTGGACACAATGGAGGAATTAGGGGGATTCACTCCCTCTCCCATTTTTTTGCCAAAACTGAGAACCAAACAAAAGCTTAAATTCATCTTCTACTTATTGAGCTGAGCACTATCATTTGTCTAAAAACATGGCTGCTATTAATTTTCAAAATAAATCAGAAAACTTAATTTTGCGTTTTTTATCGAGTCATTAGTTTCTAAGGCTTTTATGCGATCCTTATATGCGTAGAAGTTTTTCCAAGGAAGGAGACGTTTTTTCGAATTTGTCGGAGAGGCATTTCGAATCCTAGCGTTTATTTTGTTGTCTGGATTTACTATTTGCTTTCTATTGTTTAACATTTAAACAATTTTAACGCTAACAATAATTTAGATAAATCTTATATATAAAGTACAGTGTATGTGCGTGTGTTTGTGCGTGTCCAAGCAACTCCTCCACTCCCACTGGTCCGATCTAAATGATTCATGGCTCATTCAAAATCTCTAGAAAAGTTAGGCGCAGGGATCGATTTTCATTGAGCTCAGATTCACTGTTGCCAGATTATACGAGATTAAAAATATATATTAATACATTATACTAGCCATTATCGCTGCTTTCATGATTCAAGGGGAGTAACTCTTATTTTCCTTTTGCATCCAAAATTGTACGTTTTATTATAAAACCTTGCTACAAAAAGTTAAAGGTTATAATGACAGTTATATCAATTTCAGCTCTATATAATGTAGACATGCGCACACGTTCCTAATCCCATTCACATACTATGCGTGAACAAAGTAATTTCGAAATTATTAAGGCTGTGCGGATGGTGTAATAGATAGCGGCTTGGAATAAAAAATCGGAGAGTCGACTTATGCGCAAATACCCTTGAAAAAAAGACATGAATTAATTTCCCTCCCTATAGATTAATTAGTAGAACTTGCATGTGTAAAAAAACATAGTTATTCTAAAAATTAAAATGTTAATGTAATAATTACTCACAAAAATAAGATTATTTAAATAACCCACAAATGGGTTGATAAACCGTAAAAATCAAATCAATTTAAGGGATTAATGGAGTTTATTTATAATCCGACCATAGTTCTTGTTGCTTTGAAAGTTATATTTCGTGGATACACGGGTTTGAGTAGGAACTGCTGGTTGTTTTAAGGTGTTAATTTACGTCTACCACCTTGTATGTTCGAGAGTCTTTAAAGCAGTGTCAGGGTGGCGTGCCTTCCGTAGCTGAATGGACGAAAGTTTAAAGAACACGAACGTTGAAAAACATTAACGGAGCCCTTATAAATGGATAAAAAAAAGGATCGTTCAGTTGACAAGGTCGAATTTACTGCTTATAAACTTCAATCTTTGTGGCCGAGCGGTAAGACACGTCAGGCTATATGACGGTTTCGTATAGGATACAGGTTCGAATCCTGTCGAAGGACGAATATTTTCTATGAAAATTTCTCGGAAATTCAGGTCAGTAAATGTTATTTAATACTGTTTATTATAAACATAGCATTTACTTAAATACTTGTATCTATAAAAAGAATGTTAAACATAAAAATGTCTTTAAATAATTGTCGGACGTTGTCCATTTCATTATATATATATATATATGTATATATATATATATTACATAGAATAAACATCCAAAGTTACTTCATTGGAATAGCTATTTCAGAGTTGACAAGGCCTACGAGTAAGTCTGGTGGGTCAAAATAGCTATTCGAATGAGGTAACTTTGGATTTTTATTCTATGTAATTTATAATGCTGTTATAATAAATACATTGAGCTCTTTTTGTGGATGAGTTTTAATATTTTATATTATTAGGATTCACTTGGATTATTTACCAACGGATTATATATATATATATATATATATATATATATATATATAAATTATATATATATATATATAAATTATATATATATATATATAATTTATTTGTTTAAACGTTATTTTTAATGTATACTCATATTTGAGTAGATGCTGTTTAATAAATAAATAAAAACAGATCATCTACTCGAATAAATATGAGTATCTATTAAAAATAACGTTTAAACGAATAAATAAAAAATATGATGGATTTAATCCATGTTCCTAATAAATATATATATGACAGGGGCGATATCAGCCCTGAAATAATAATAATGATAATAAAAGAGGATATGCTTTAAAACAGAAAACACCAAGTGAAAGAGAGGCATTTTCGAATAACCAAGATGTTAATATGCTGTAAAGACTTTGAAAT